>JANBXA010000588.1:3475000-4060000 GCA_030556225.1 Cricetiscus sungorus
ATTGCCTTGGTGCTGGAGTTAAGCATACGTGACCTTGCCAAGCTTTCCATGCTCACGTGGATTCAGGAGATCCAAACTCAGATCCGAGGGTTTGTACAGTCATCCTCTCTTCCCCCCCCCCGCCTCCCCCCACCTCCCCCATTCTCTCATCTTCTGCATCTTTTAATTTCAAAACAGGCTCTCACTAAGTGACCCGGTCTGGACTCTAACTCATTCCATTGTGCAGACTGGCTTGACAGTTATGATGCCCCTGTTTCAGCCTCTCAGGTTGCTGGGATATAGGCCTGTGCCATCGGGCCTGCTCCATTTAAATCATTTTACAGTGTAGACTTCAGTGGTTTGGATATCTTCATATTGTTGTGCAACCCTCACTGCCATCCAGTTCCAAATTTTTTTCATCACCACAAACAAAAAGCCTGTTAGTACTCACTCTCCACTCCTCCCTCCCATCTGGCAACCACCAGTCTTTACTGTCCCCGGGGACTTGGCTATTCTGGATACTCCTGGCAAATGAAACAGTGCAATATATGGCACTTGGGGTCTGGCCTCTTTCTTCGGGCATCACATGGTTGACATTTGTCATTGTTGTAACCAGTGCCAACACTTCATTATTCTTTATGACTGAGTATTATTCCACTGTACAGCTGGACAGACTTTATTCACTCTATTGCTGGGGCTTCCTAGAGCCTGTGGATGCCTCAAGGAGGTCTGCTTGTTTTTCAAGGCTCTTGGACGCATCAGCTGCAGGACTTCCGGTGACAATCATGGCTATTTCTTGTGACCAGAACAACTGTCCAGTATCTATTTGTTGAAGAATAAATGAATGAATGAATGAATGAATGAATGAATGAATGAATGGGTATGACCACTAGAAGAAATGAGAGCATTTGTGCTCTGAGCTCCTAGAGGTAAGAGGGGCCACAGCTTCTGGGATCATGGTGTATAGTCACCTTTTGGGGACAAAAATACAAAAGCAGTACTCAGGAGGCAGAACATGGCTATGGAGTGTTGTTTGCAACAGCACATGGGTATGATTACCCGGGAGCCTAATTTGGCTCCAATCACTGCTGTGACAAATTGCCAGACACCCAGTGGCTTAAAACAACACAAATGTATTACTTCATAGTCTGGATGCCAGAAGCCTGACACAGTGCCACTGGGCTGACAGGAAGCTGTCGACAGGAGCTGCATCCTTCTGGAAGCTCCAGGAGGTAGAGCTACCTCCTCTATTTTTCCAGCTTCTAGAAGCTACCTGGCGTGTTTGGCTTGGAGTTTCCTCCTTCATGGTGCCAAAGTCAGTGGTGAGGTAGCATTTCTCTGACACCCCTTCATTCCATTTCACATTGTGACATGGCTGGAGGCCATTTAGGAGTGCCAGTGATCAAGTTGGGAATCATGGGATCATTTAGGCTCATTTTCCAGCACAAGACCCGTAACTTAATCCTATCAGTAAAGTCGCCGATGCCAAGCAAAGGGGCAGTGGCAGATTCTTGGGGTCGGGACATGCACATGTTCAGGGAGGCAGTCAGGCACTCTGCGGTCACAGAGCTCCCCTGGCCTCAGAGACCAGACAATCCTCTAACCCTCCCTAGCTCGTTGAGTGGGGAGAATACAGCAGAAAACATGGATCCCTGACGCCACATCTCTTTTGCAACACTCAAGCATTCATCTCCCTTGAGGACTGCTTCTTTAGCCCACCCTATCCTCCTTCCTCCTCCTCTCCCCACAGCTGAGAAGCCGAGAGACCATCTCCAGAAGGTGGGACTTTGAAGCAGGCCGCTGGAATCCCCATGGCTGTCCACCTCTGAAGCTCACAGAGACTCTAGTTTGCCCAGGGGAGCTAGGAAATGCATTTTGTGTTTTTAATTAATTAATTACTTGTGTGTGTGGAGAAAGAGGGGGGGCACACGTGTGGCCATTTGGAAGTTCTTGGCTTTCCACTCTGTTGAGGAGGGTCTCTGTTGTTGTCTCTCTTGTTGAGGCAGGATCTCTGTTGAGGTGGGACCATTTCTGTGGCTGTTGTGCTGTATTCTCCAGGCTAGCCGGCCTCTGAGCTTCCAGGCAATGCTCCTGTCTCCATCTCCCATCCTGCTGTAAGGCTGCTAGAATTACAAGTGCCTACCATCACATCTGCCTTTTTACATGGGTTCTGAGGACCAAACTCCAGTCGTGAGGCTGGTATGCTTTGCCCCTTTACCCACTTAGCCATCTCCTGGCCCTCGGGATGCACTTTAATATTCCAACCAGTCCTGAAGCTGGGACCTGCAATCAATTTAGTGATGAATTGGAAAACTTTTGAAATGGACTTTTCTATTAAAAAAAGACATAGAAGATGTGGATGCTTCCCAGATGCGATTGTAGGTGATGGTGATGGTGGGCATTTTGAGGGTAGGTATAGGGTCTTTGTTCACAAACATGTCTGTAACATCAGATACTGTCTTCCTTGAGCCCTTTCACAAATTAACCGAGCTTGGAAAAAGAAACCGTTGTATGTGTCTAACACCTGAATGCCATCAAGGTAGAATATTTTATGTATCTACCCATTCACATGCTAAAGGTACAACAGGCACAATAAATGGCTGCCAGAGGTCTAGAGGAAAGCGTTGCTTCACCTGGTTAAGACAGGATTGGAACACTCCAGGATCAGTGAACCTTGGCCACCTGCATCCCATCTTTGCTGAGGTCTTCTCTCCTCTGGGCCCTATTAGGACTCTCAATGACCAGCCCAAGAGATGAGTGCACCCAGAAGGGAGGATGGAAGCGGGACTAATGTCCCTTAGTAATCAGCGTCCCAATGGTACCTCTCAGGAGCTGCTTGCTCAGTGCATGAGACAGGCCATGTGCTATAATGGCTACGACCCCAGCTGCCTGTTTGATAGCCACAGTAGAAGTTCAGCACACTGGCACCTTGGGCAAAATGTTAGCCCTAAACCCTGAAGAGAGTGCCTCATGAAGAGTTGGGGATTTAGGCATTATTTGTTTGTTTGTTTGTTTATTGCCTGTTAAGCTCTCGAGAAGCATGGAGGAGGGAGGATGTAGGGCAGGTCTAGGCAGGCTCCTCAGGGAAGTTCTGAGCAGACTGGACTTGTAAGGATCCTTCTAGCCCCTGAGATCTACGCTGTAGAGTGTATGGAACATGCCTGTCTTTCTAGGGGAACATTCATCCCTTCACCCAGGAAATGTATTTTGGACTGTAGAAGAAACTTCAGCATGCAGAAGGAGGGCCTGAGTTTGGTCCCAAGCTTCAAAGGGAAAAGAGAAGGAGTATTTATTGAACATTAAGTATCCTGCCAGCTCTAAGGGATGAGAAATAACAATGTGTCCCCTGAAGTCCTACAGCTTGTGGTCTGAGGGGAAACACGCAGGAGGGCTCAGTGAAGCTCATAAGTGGGTTTTGTCTGTTGATTTCTTCAATCATTTATCAAGTATCTCTTACAAGCTATTTGTGCCTCAGAAACTACCTGAAGCCCCTGAAATATAAACCACTGTCTGTGGAGTGGTTAGCAGACACAAATCTCTGAATAGCTGGGAAAACATTGTATTGAAAAGAGAAAATGTATCCCCTTTGACCCAAGTAGTTTCCTAGAAACTGTACTTAGCAGATACAATTGGATACAGCCCGCTATTAGCAGACACTATGTTTTGTCTTGAATCATCCTCTTTTCAACTGTATATGAATAGGGGACCCAAAGCGGGCCTCCCTGGAGGCCATAGCATGAGCTCTGGTTGCAGAAAACTCACAGCTAGTTAGGAGGAAGAAGGCTAAACCCAGATTAGTACTACCATTACCCACTCCCTCAACCAGCCCTCTATGACTGCCTGAGCTCCCTCTGGGCTTCTCCACCACCTACTTGCTAATTAAATGACTCCTTGTGACAGAGTTGGAGAGATCTTTGCTTTCTACACAGGCAGAGTGCAACTCAGAGAAGATTAGGTAGAACGGAGTTATAGGGACACCTGGTTTATGGGGGACACCTTGGAAGAGCCTTTTACTGACTGGTATTGTCCACAGTACACTGGTACACCAGTACACACTGGTATTGCTTCTAAACTGGACACCATCATAATCTCTTCGGGGCACTTTCTGTTGCCTTTGGCTCTTGAAGTGAAAACACCATCTTCTCCATTAAATAGGCTGGTCCTTTCAGGATGCTGGGCCACCAGGACAATTAACGTATTCTTTGATTGAACTTTTCAATACAGATTTTTCTCAGCTTATGAGGTGGAGGTTGGAAGGAGGTGGTAGCATATATCTTTAATCCCAGGTACTTGGGAGACTGATGAAGGAGGATCATGAGTTCAAGGTCACCTACCCTGTCTCAAGCTGGAATGATATGGGCTGTTTCCCACCAGGCTGGTCCCATAGCCGCATCAGCCCCAAATAACATACAAAGATGCTGTATTAGATATAAGGCTGTTGGACTGTTACTAGCATTTCTTATTGGCTAGCTCTGTCTTAAATATTAACCCATTTCTATTAATCTAAGTATTTCCACGTGGTCTTATCTTACCAGCGAGAGGGTCTGAACTTCTCTCAAGTTCCTACATCTTGACTATCCCTGCTACATCTCCCAGAATCCTCCTTGTCTCCTAGTCCTGCCTATCTTGCTTTCCTATTGGCCAACAGGGCTTTGTTCATTAACCAAGAAGAGAAACATAGTTACAGAATCACATCTCCCATGGCTGAAACAGAAGGCTGAGAGTTTCCCCCAATGGTAGAACACCTGTCCCACATGTGCAGAGACTTGAGCCCCAGCACTGCAAAAGAAAGTGGAAGAGGAGAAGGCGGTGGAGGAGGGAGATGGGAAGATAGAGATGGGGAATGTAAAGGCTCCATTATCCCCTCCCCCCAAGCTATGTGTGGATCCCAATCCCAAGAACTTGCCTCCACTTAGAGGGAGGATCCTGTAGACATACTTGTTTAATTGGGTAATGGGGGAGAGAGAGACCCCATGGTACTTATGAGGAAATGGGAGATTTTGCGGGATGGCAAGAGGCTGGAGTGATGTGGGCATTGCAGACAGGCTGGCTCTCACACCAGGAGATGCAGACAGGCTGGCTCTCACACCAGGAGATGCAGACAGGCTGGCTCTCACACCAGGAGATGCAGACAGGCTGGCTCTCACACCAGGAGATGCAGACAGGCTGGCTCTCACACCAGGAGATGCAGACAGGCTGGCTCTCACACCAGGAGATGCAGACAGGCTGGCTCTCACACCAGGAGATGCAGACAGGCTGGCTCTCACACCAGGAGATGCAGACAGGCTGGCTCTCACACCAGGAGATGCAGACAGGCTGGCTCTCACACCAGGAGATGCAGACAGGCTGGCTCTCACACCAGGAGATGCAGACAGGCTGGCTCTCACACCAGGAGATGCAGACAGGCTGGCTCTCACACCAGGAGATGCAGACAGGCTGGCTCTCACAACAGGAGATGCAGACAGGCTGGCTCTCACACCAGGAGATGCAGACAGGCTGGCTCTCACACCAGGAGATGCAGACAGGCTGGCTCTCACACCAGGAGATGCAGACAGGCTGGCTCTCACACCAGGAGATGCAGACAGGCTGGCTCTCACACCAGGAGATGCAGACAGGCTGGCTCTCACACCAGGAGATGCAGACAGGCTGGCTCTCACACCAGGAGATGCAGACAGGCTGGCTCTCACACCAGGAGATGCAGACAGGCTGGCTCTCACACCAGGAGATGCAGACAGGCTGGCTCTCACACCAGGAGATGCAGACAGGCTGGCTCTCACACCAGGAGATGCAGACAGGCTGGCTCTCACACCAGGAGATGCAGACAGGCTGGCTCTCACACCAGGAGATGCAGACAGGCTGGCTCTCACAACAGGAGATGCAGACAGGCTGGCTCTCACACCAGGAGATGCAGACAGGCTGGCTCTCACACCAGGAGATGCAGACAGGCTGGCTCTCACACCAGGAGATGCAGACAGGCTGGCTCTCACACCAGGAGATGCAGACAGGCTGGCTCTCACAACAGGAGATGCAGACAGGCTGGCTCTCACACCAGGAGATGCAGACAGGCTGGCTCTCACACCAGGAGATGCAGACAGGCTGGCTCTCACACCAGGAGATGCAGACAGGCTGGCTCTCACACCAGGAGATGCAGACAGGCTGGCTCTCACACCAGGAGATGCAGACAGGCTGGCTCTCACACCAGGAGATGCAGACAGGCTGGCTCTCACACCAGGAGATGCAGACAGGCTGGCTCTCACACCAGGAGATGCAGACAGGCTGGCTCTCACACCAGGAGATGCAGACAGGCTGGCTCTCACAACAGGAGATGCAGACAGGCTGGCTCTCACACCAGGAGATGCAGACAGGCTGGCTCTCACACCAGGAGATGCAGACAGGCTGGCTCTCACACCAGGAGATGCAGACAGGCTGGCTCTCACACCAGGAGATGCAGACAGGCTGGCTCTCACACCAGGAGATGCAGACAGGCTGGCTCTCACACCAGGAGATGCAGACAGGCTGGCTCTCACACCAGGAGATGCAGACAGGCTGGCTCTCACGCCAGGAGATGCAGACAGGCTGGCTCTCAGGCCAGGAGATGCAGACAGGCTGGCTCTCACGCCAGGAGATGCAGACAGGCTGGCTCTCACGCCAGGAGATGCAGACAGGCTGGCTCTCACGCCAGGAGATGCAGACAGGCTGGCTCTCACGCCAGGAGATGCAGATAGGCTGGCTCTCATGCCAGGAGATGCAGACAGGCTGGCTCTCACGCCAGGAGATGCTGTGAGGTGACCTTGCTTTGCCTACACTCAAGAGCCTCAGGTCTGGCTGGGGTATGTGGTCTGGTGGGCAGTGAGGATGTGCATCTGAAAACTGGACTGCTTTTGTGATTCGTTCAGGAATAGGACTCGCCATGGTCTCTGCGACCCTAAGTCTAGACCCATCCTGTCAGCATTCATGGGCCATCCTGGTCTCCGCAGCTGTCACCAGGCTTCCTGCGCCTACATGGAAGCATATCTAAACCTACCCTTTCTCTTGTTGCTTCTTCCTGGCACATCTGTCCTCACTCAGATGCAGCCAGCCTTGTTTGACCTCTCCATCCTGGCCTGGGACAGCTCAGTGACTTTTTGGCAGGGCCTGGTCATCCGTGGCCACAGTTCAAAGTGGCAGGAGCCACTTCCCCTCCTCCTGATGGGGACAAGATGGTACCCACTTCTTCACAAAAATGTACCTCGTTTCTCTTTCTGTTAGGACTTCAACCGCTCTACTGCTGATTGTCCACACAGCCAGTGCTAAGGGTTGTGGGTAGAGTGGAGTGAGGGCTGTGTGGGGGTTCACAGGAACACAAAACTTGTCTGCATGCTCCCCAACTGTGCTCGCTGCTGCTGGTCCCACTGTGTGCCACAAAGTCGTCTGTGTCCTGGGCTCCTGGCCTAGGAGAAAAAGGCCACGCACACTGAAGCTGTGTCATGGTTGTGTTTCCTGACTGTGGCGTGATAATTTTAACTAAGATGCTGTTAGTTCGTGTTCAGATTCACCTACTTGAACCCAAGATGTTCTGAAGTATTTAATCTCCCTCTCCTCTCCATTCGTCACTCTTCTTTCCTCTCTCTGTCTCTGTCTGTCTGTGCCTCAGTGTCTCTTTGTCTCTCTCTGTCTCTCTCTATCTCTCTCCCCGTGTGTATATGTGTGTGCCTGTGGAAGATATGTGTGTTTATGTACTTGTACAGGTGTATACATGCACATTTATGAACATGAGTGTGGAGGCCAGAGGTCAACCTTGAATATTGTTCTCAGGAGTTATTTCCCTTGCTTTTGAAGACAGGGTGTCTCACTGGGACCTGGGGCACACTGATTTCGTCAGGCTGGGGGCTAGCAAGCCCTAGGAATCGTCCATTTCCGCAGGGCAGGCATTGCAAGGGTGTGCCACTAGACACACACTTTTCACATGAGTTCTGAGGATCAGATTCAGTTCTCATTCATGCATGGACATGTCCCCAGGCTGATCAAATCTCCAGTGCAGCTGAGATCGTCATCAGTGAGCTGTGATGAAGACCATAAGGCCCTCTGCACCTGCACTTTTTGGTGCACTCCAGGAGTCTCACTCTGGCCCTCCTGTTCTTTTGGCTGCCTTGCTGCCCCTCTCTTCCCCATCTCTTCCTGATCCCCAGTCTGATGAAGTCAGGGGCCACGAGCTTTGTCTTATTTGCCCTGCCTGTTTCTGGGCCTAGAAACTGCCCTCTGTGGGCTAAATCTCACTGTGCAAGGCATGCGTCAGGGCAGTGTGGACCACCCTCTCCTGTCCTACGTGAGCAACGTGGCCTGGGAATTCCCTGTTAGATGGGAAACCCTGTGGGGGGTTCACGGTGGGACCAGCAGACAATGGAGTGAGCGTCCGGGCCTACCGGGTCCTGTGAGCACTTCAGTCGGCAAGGAGAAGGGCTGTACCCCCAGACTGCCTGCTACACATCTCTGTATCCAGGAGAAGCTGCCCACCCAACTCTTAGCAGGGCAGGCTCCTCCCATCAGCCACCACCACCCCAAACCTCCAGTGGCCAGCTGCATGCAAGTGTGTGGACTTGACAACTCCAGGTCTAGGGTTCAGGCCATTGCCCCAGAAATCAAGCACCCATGAGGTACACTCCTTTCCTATTGTGTTGAGGAGATCTTTACATATGGAGTTACCCGAAGGACCTAGAACAAAACACAGGAGGTAAGATCTGAGATTCTTTAAGAAGAAGGGACCTGGAGTGCTTTCTAAGCCTCTCCAATTGGGTTCTAATGAGCTGCCATAGGGGGAATGCCTACACTAGGCAGATAAGGGGCCAGCTCCTAACACACCTGGGGGGGGGAGCTGGGGCCAGAGCTCACACCCCTCTGACACTTAGATGACCCTGGTGGCCGATGCCATCTGCAGGATCCAGGCAATGGGCTCCTTTTGGCTGCAGCAACCTGAGATCAGAGTTTTGCCCAGGATGGTCTTATGTTGCCTTGAGCAGAGGCAAGCCCTGTGCCAGGGAAAGATAAGCTTTCCATTGCTGCTAGACTTAACCGTGCAGGTCAGCCCATCAAAACGTGTGCTCTAACGAGCAGCAAATGGTATTCAGTGCAAGCATATTCTAACCATGTTGCTTCTCCGAAAGTTGGATATCACTGGATATCTATCTCACAGGCCACAGGAATCCTACAGAAGAGCCTGGGTTTTAAGCAGCCATTCATGCTGTCATCCGAAGAACTCTCCTACCTGATGCCTGCACCCACTGCCAAAGCCCTGGCCATGAGGGTTTCTCTGTTCCTCACCCCCACGTTCTTTTCTCCTGAGGCGCTCATCTTCCTAAACAATGACCCTTGACAATGCGCCCCACTGGGTGGGGGCTGGCCCAGCCCTCAGTCCCCACGCTGCATAGTGGGCTCTTGCTTCTCTAGCGTGTCCCTCCACCAAGCACGAAGGCCTGTACAGGTTTTGTGTTAGGTTCCCCTCTGCACTGGAGGAGAACTGAGGGTCCTCCACAGGGGAATTCTGAGAGCTCACTTGGGAAAGCTCCCAGGTCCTTGTCATCAGACCCAGAAGTTCTAAACTCACAAGTTGATCATCAAGGATCCCCAGCACTGCCACCCCCAGGAGACTTCTGGGTCTAGCAGAGGTCACTGAGAGCTGGTGGCAGCACAGAGGTGGGGACTTTGGGGCGCTGATCATTCTCTTTGAAGTCCTGCTCCTATCTCCCCTAGGCAGGTGAAATATCTGCCTGTAAGCTTACCAGCGCTGTGTTGGTGGGTCTAGGGGGCTCAGGCCAAATCATTTTCCATTTTTCCAGAGGGTTCCGGGGGGCCCTGTGGTTGGTTCGCCTTCTACTCTAGCCCCAGGCCCTTGGGCACTGTGGATGGCCACTGGGGGGCAGTGCTAGCCAGGAGACCTGGCAGGGATCCACCCTCCTCCCGTGCAGACGCCCGCCCTGCCAGCAGGCAGCTGTATGTACCAGGCCCCTCCTTATGTGGTGGAGACCAAGCTAGTGCTGGACACTGGGGTTTTTTTCCTGACATCCAGAGCTACACCCCTGTCTAGACTCTCCCTTTTCCTCTTCTCTCTCTCTCTCTCTCTCTCTCTCTCTCTCTCTCTCTCTCTCTCTCTCTCTCTCTCTGTCTCTGTCTCTCTCTCTCTCTCACACACACACACACACACACACACACACGCACGCACACACGCACACACGCACACACACACGGGCATGCTTGTCAGTGTTTATACTCAGATACACACAGAACATTGCCCATACACTCACTGGCCCTCACATGCACACATGACACATACTCATTCATGTAAGCTTTACCTTTGTATGTTGTGCACAGATACATACATGCATTCGCAAGCACACATGCATGTGACATGCAGCAACCCTCCCCACATGCTTGCACTCATTTGCACCCTGCTGTCCTTCCAAGGGAGTAATGTGGGCGCCTTCTCTTTTGGTGACCCTTCCTTTGCCTCTACTTTGGCAGGGAGCCTGGCAGAGGTCCAGGTGGAGTTTCAGAGTGATGGAGGAAGGTCCCAGGATGAAGGCTTCAGGCCAGGGTCACCTTGCTTGGAAGCCCCCCTCCAGCTTGGCTCCTGGGACCCCCAAATCCTTGCCTGGCCATACTTCTCCATCTCCAGAACTGAGCCCTGTGTCCACCACAGCCCTTGGGGTATTCAGCTCTCTAGCTGCTTGCTTATCCTCAGCTTTGGCCCTGGAATGGGTTGGTTGTATTGTATTGACTGTCCCCTTGCTAGACTGCAGTTTCAGGAAGCCCTCTCCGCATCACTCTTCCTTCTTCTGTCCCTCCATCCTTGCTGATAGCCATCCCTTCTACCCATTTTACAGATGGCAAAACTGAGCCCCTGAGACAGTTAGTGATTTAGCCAGGGTCACACACACAGCAAGTTAGGAAAGGACTCCTTGTTCTGTCCCCATGTCCCTTCTGTATATGCACAAGATAGTACTCCCATCTCAGGGACCTTGGGAAGTCCACCTCTGCACTGATATCCTCCATGTTGTCCTTCTGCAGATTCTAGGCCTCCTAGGACCAATACCGGCCACCATACTGTATCTTGAAGTTAGTTCTGCAATCACTGTAGCATCCACACACAGCAGAGGACCACATGACCTCACTCACTACAGCATCCACACACAGCAGAGGACCACATGACCTCACTCACTACAGCATCCACACACAGCAGAGGACCACATGACCTCACTGCAGCATCCACACACAGCAGAGGACCACATGACCTCACTCAGTGCAGCATCCACACACAGCAGAGGACCACATGACCTCACTGCAGCATCCACACACAGCAGAGGACCACATGACCTCACTCACTACAGCATCCACACACAGCAGAGGACCACATGACCTCACTCACTACAGCATCCACACACAGCAGAGGACCACATGACCTCACTGCAGCATCCACACACAGCAGAGGACCACATGACCTCACTCACTACAGCATCCACACACAGCAGAGGACCACAGGGCCTCACACAGTGCAGCATCCACACACAGCAGAGGACCACATGACCTCACTGCAGCATCCACACACAGCAGAGGACCACATGACCTCACTCACTACAGCATCCACACACAGCAGAGGACCACATGACCTCACTGCAGCATCCACACACAGCAGAGGACCACATGACCTCACTGCAGCATCCACACACAGCAGAGGACCACATGACCTCACTGCAGCATCCACACACAGCAGAGGACCACATGACCTCACACAGTGCAGCATCCACACACAGCAGAGGACCACATGACCTCACTCACTACAGCATCCACACACAGCAGAGGACCACATGACCTCACTCACTACAGCATCCACACACAGCAGAGGACCACATGACCTCACTGCAGCATCCACACACAGCAGAGGACCACATGACCTCACTGCAGCATCCACACACAGCAGAGGACCACATGACCTCACTGCAGCATCCACACACAGCAGAGGACCACATGACCTCACTGCAGCATCCACACACAGCAGAGGACCACATGACCTCACTACAGCATCCACACACAGCAGAGGACCACATGACCTCACTGCAGCATCCACACACAGCAGAGGACCACATGACCTCACTGCAGCATCCACACACAGCAGAGGACCACATGACCTCACTGCAGCATCCACACACAGCAGAGGACCACATGACCTCACTACAGCATCCACACACAGCAGAGGACCACATGACCTCACACAGTGCAGCATCCACACACAGCAGAGGACCACATGACCTCACTACAGCATCCACACACAGCAGAGGACCACATGACCTCACTCACTACAGCATCCACACACAGCAGAGGACCACATGACCTCACTGCAGCATCCACACACAGCAGAGGACCACATGACCTCACTGCAGCATCCACACACAGCAGAGGATCACATGACCTCACTGCAGCATCCACACACAGCAGAGGATCACATGACCTCACTCACTACAGCATCTACACACAGCAGAGGACCACATGACCTCACAGAGTGCAGCATCCACACACAGCAGAGGACCACATGACCTCACTGCAGCATCCACACACAGCAGAGGATCACATGACCTCACTGCAGCATCCACACACAGCAGAGGACCACATGACCTCACTCACTACAGCATCCACACACAGCAGAGGACCACATGACCTCACACAGTGCAGCATCCACACACAGCAGAGGACCACATGACCTCACACAGTGCAGCATCCACACACAGCAGAGGACCACATGACCTCACTGCAGCATCCACACACAGCAGAGGACCACATGACCTCACTGCAGCATCCACACACAGCAGAGGACCACATGACCTCACTGCAGCATCCACACACAGCAGAGGACCACATGACCTCACTCAGTGCAGCATCCACACACAGCAGAGGACCACATGACCTCACTCACTACAGCATCCACACACAGCAGAGGACCACATGACCTCACACAGTGCAGCATCCACACACAGCAGAGGACCACATGACCTCACTGCAGCATCCACACACAGCAGAGGACCACATGACCTCACTGCAGCATCCACACACAGCAGAGGACCACATGACCTCACTCACTACAGCATCCACACACAGCAGAGGACCACATGACCTCACTGCAGCATCCACACACAGCAGAGGACCACATGACCTCACTCACTACAGCATCCACACACAGCAGAGGACCACATGACCTCACTGCAGCATCCACACACAGCAGAGGACCACATGACCTCACACAGTGCAGCATCCACACACAGCAGAGGACCACATGACCTCACTGCAGCATCCACACACAGCAGAGGACCACATGACCTCACTGCAGCATCCACACACAGCAGAGGACCACATGACCTCACACAGTGCAGCATCCACACACAGCAGAGGACCACATGACCTCACTCACTACAGCATCCACACACAGCAGAGGACCACATGACCTCACTGCAGCATCCACACACAGCAGAGGACCACATGACCTCACTCACTACAGCATCCACACACAGCAGAGGACCACATGACCTCACTGCAGCATCCACACACAGCAGAGGACCACATGACCTCACTGCAGCATCCACACACAGCAGAGGACCACATGACCTCACACAGTGCAGCATCCACACACAGCAGAGGACCACATGACCTCACTCACTACAGCATCCACACACAGCAGAGGACCACATGACCTCACTGCAGCATCCACACACAGCAGAGGACCACATGACCTCACACAGTGCAGCATCCACACACAGCAGAGGACCACATGACCTCACTACAGCATCCACACACAGCAGAGGACCACATGACCTCACTGCAGCATCCACACACAGCAGAGGACCACATGACCTCACACAGTGCAGCATCCACACACAGCAGAGGACCACATGACCTCACTACAGCATCCACACACAGCAGAGGACCACATGACCTCACTGCAGCATCCACACACAGCAGAGGACCACATGACCTCACTACAGCATCCACACACAGCAGAGGACCACATGACCTCACACAGTGCAGCATCCACACACAGCAGAGGACCACATGACCTCACTGCAGCATCCACACACAGCAGAGGACCACATGACCTCAATGCAGCATCCACACACAGCAGAGGATCACATGACCTCACTGCAGCATCCACACACAGCAGAGGACCACATGACCTCACTGCAGCATCCACACACAGCAGAGGACCACATGACCTCACACAGTGCAGCATCCACACACAGCAGAGGACCACATGACCTCACTGCAGCATCCACACACAGCAGAGGACCACATGACCTCACACAGTGCAGCATCCACACACAGCAGAGGACCACATGACCTCACTGCAGCATCCACACACAGCAGAGGACCACATGACCTCACTCACTACAGCATCCACACACAGCAGAGGACCACATGACCTCACTGCAGCATCCACACACAGCAGAGGACCACATGACCTCACTCACTACAGCATCCACACACAGCAGAGGACCACATGACCTCACTCACTACAGCATCCACACACAGCAGAGGACCACATGACCTCACTGCAGCATCCACACACAGCAGAGGACCACATGACCTCACACAGTGCAGCATCCACACACAGCAGAGGACCACATGACCTCACTGCAGCATCCACACACAGCAGAGGACCACATGACCTCACACAGTGCAGCATCCACACACAGCAGAGGACCACAGGGCCTTGCTATAGTATCCATACACAGGAGAGGCAGGGATGCGGGGAAATGTTGCTTCACACAATCTCAGCAACTCCTCTGCTGCGGAATGGGATATGTCTGCATACTTGAGGGTCTGTGGGGATGGGGTTATACAAACACCTGAGAGCTCCAGGCACTTAGGCATAAGAATGCAGTGACCATCGGCATTCATAGTTCCCACTCTGTCCCCAGGCCCTGGTGCTAGCCCATTGGTGTTCCCTTTCCGGTTCCTGTTTCCCCAGTCTGCTACGGTAGGTACACCTGGGAGGAGCCTCCTTTGGGCTGTGAGCCATTGTCACAAGTCTTCTTCACCAAGATTCTGTCCCAGGCTGGGTGGGTTCAGAAAGGAGAGATGCTCTGTGGCTTGGCACACACAGAGAACATAGGGGTGAGGCTTGTAGGTGGCCTGTAACTCTCCCTAGAAAGTTGCTATCTGCTTGCTGTTGCAAGCAACCCCCCCCCACACACACACACCTCAACACACACAGGAAAAAGAAAAAGTAGGGGCAAGCAGCAAAAAGGGGAGGTAGGGTGAACGTTCCTGGGGAGGGTGGGTTTTCAGAAACCTTGCAACCATCACCCATCACCAGCCGTGGGGTTTTTTGTTGTTGCTTTTTGGTTTTGGTTTTTTTTTTTTTTGTTTTTTTGTTTTTTTGTTTTGTTTTGTTTTGTTTTTTGTTTTGCCCCAGCTACTCTTAGAAGCACTATGGTCCTCCTGGGCTTTGCCAGCTCTACTCTGAAGCTGCCAAGATTTTCTGACATTGAGGCACAACTTTCCCTCAGCTCCTAGGCTGAGAGAGCTGTTTCCAGTGAGGCTCAGGGCAAGCCAAGGGTAATAGCAGCAATGTGCACCTACCAAGGCCACCACCCTGTCACCTGCACAGCTGACTCCTAGCCCTGTGCATGTGTGTGTGCGTGTGTTTGTGTGTGTGTGTGTGTGTGTGTGAGTGTGTGCGTGCGCGTGCGTGCGTGTGTGTGCCTGCATGGGTGTGTGCAGGCCATAGGTCAATGTCAGATGTTTTCTCAATCATTTCTCCACCTTAATTTTTTGAGACAAGGTTCACTTATTGGCCTGGAGCTCCCGGTCCAGCTAGGTTGGCTGCCATCAGGCCCCAGGGCCCCACGGTCTCTTCTGAGTGCTGGAGTTGCAGGTATACACTGCCTGGCCTTTTTTTTTTTTTTTTTTTTTTTAACTCTCAGGTCCTCATGTTTGTGTGGCCTGCACTTCACCCCCTGAGCCATCCCACTGGCCCCAGCCTTGTTGTGAACGCTTCTTTTCATTGCCCTCCTCACAGGCCGGCTTCCTCTGTGTGCTTGGCAGCTTCCTCCCAGAAGCCTGGCCACAGTGTTTACTGCCCTGTGGGGTGGCCTGGAGGGCGGGGGTGGGCTGGGGTTTCCCACATTGCTGAGAAGTTTGGTGGGCAAAACACCCAGCTGCCCACGGTCTCCATCCTAGTCCTTCAGCTTTGGCCTGGGCGGCAGACACACAGTCGATGGTGATAAGTCAATCCATGTTTACCTGGAATCTTCCACGTGGGAGGTAATGGCCTTGCTTGGAATCTGAGGATGGATTCTTTGCTAATGTTCTGGGCTGGAGGGATAAGGAGCACCACCTAGGAGCAGGCCAGACCACCATGGTGGTCTGTGACCAAGCATCTACTCTCTGTTCTCTTTTGGCTCTCGAGTCAGCCCAGTAGAACACCAGAGGCAGGCACCACTTAGGGCCAGAAATCCCACCATTTGAGTCAGAAATTCCACCCTGGAAAGGAGGGCCTTGTGTCTCCCTAGCAGCATGGTGCTGCCCTAAGACCTTCAGGTCAAGGAGGGTTTGGGTGTATGAACCTGAGTGGGGATGGTGTCAAGGAAGCTGTAGGTTTTGCTTCTGAGACTGGTGGTCCCACCCGGGCTTCATTACAGCTATGCATTAGCTCTTAAGACCAGTCTCACTTTGGGAAAGGCCTGCCCAGGCCTCCAGGGTAGATTTAGCAAAAACTCTGAACAATGTATCAATGCTCCCAGAGAGCAAATGTGTGAACAATGTATCAATGCTCTCCAAGAGAGCAAAGGTGTGAGAGAAGAGCTGGATGACAAGAAGAAGGAAGATTCAGGCCAGTGGCTTTGACTGGCATTTTTAATTTGTCTCTGAGACTCCCAACAACCCAGGTGAAAGTGGAAATGCTCCCAGTAGCTGCCATTGTCCTGGCTATTGCTTGCATGCTGTTCCCGTTACAGTGCACAGGGAATGTGTGATGCCCCTGGGGAAAAGGTGCCGGGCTGTGCTCGCTCTCCATCCTGTAGACACCTGTCCCATTTCCGAGTGTGTCAGTGTCTCTGCACAGCTACATTAGGGAAAAGCTCCATCAGAGAAAGTGGTCATCTAGTGTTCTGGAGAGCACACACGTTTTCGGCCTCGGCCCTGGGAGATGATTTTCCCATTAGCTTCCTCTGGATGGAAAATGAAAATGGATGAGGCCTTCAATAGCAGCTGCAGAGCAAGGACAGAGATAAGTCTCATAAAATGGTTTCTCAGAAGAGCCCTCAGTACATGCCAAGGACACCCTTTCAATCTACAGCACTGCCTTTGGGAGGACAGAGGGCGGTGCACTGCCCATTTGGGTGGTGGTGGGGGTTTGTTGCCTACAAGGTGTGGTAGGCACTAGAGTTAGGCCCTGGCAGGAGGTCACATTCAAGGTCCAGTTCACCCACCCATGCTATCTCCGTGAAGCCCTTGCACAGACCCTGAGCCCCCCCAAACAGCTAAAGCAGACCCCAGGACCTGGTACCTCCCACTAAGGCTACACTACAGTCTCAGGGGATGCACTGGTCTGCCTCCATCTTGGGCTTGAAAGCCATCTTATAGTAAAAGCAAGCTAGGTTCATTACTGTTTATGAGCCAATCTCTGTTTATCAAAGGTTGGGCTATGTCTCACCTGTAACCTTAGTTACAAATGGTTCTGCACTGCCTGTTCCCAGGGTACAGCAAACATGTGCTTGTTTCATGAGGTGTTATGACCACCTTGCAAGCCTACCTCTGTTTCTAAAGGTTGTCATGACTGCCACATTATAACAACCTTGTTATGCTACTCCTATAATTCTATCTATTTACCTGGCAAACCCCCATTTGAAAACCCCCCATGTCTGAGCTATAGAAGCCCTTATCTTTCCCACATCCAATGCTGACATCTTGAACACCACCTTTAGGGGGAGACAGCCCGTGTATTCGAATAAAAAAGCTTAGTTTGATTAATTAATTTGGCCATGATGATTTGGGTTGGTGGTCTTTCTCCTTGAATCTTTGGGAGTAATGTAGATCTTGGAGGTCAGGCTGTGCCTCTTGGCCCTTGGACAGCAGGTGGCAATAGCTCTGTGTGCCAGCTGCTCAGAGGTAGGAGCCTATGTGGCTCAATTTAGCTGGGGTTCAGTGAGTAGGACCTCAAGTCACTGCTCTTCAGCTAGGGCTAGTGGCAGACTCCCTGCCTTCCATGAGAGGTTTTAGGGGAATGGCTGTAGAGTACTGGAGTCCACTGTCATCCAGGGAAGAGGCTCCACACACACACACACACACACACACACACACACACACACACACACACATCCCCACACAGGCAGAATCTTCTAGTTCCTCCTCGTGTCCCTATCCCTACCAAGCCTTTCCTGGGCAGGGCTACCCGGAAGTGGCTTCAGGAAGGTGGAGGCAGCTGATCCAGGTCAGGCAACAGCAAGCCATGGATAGCCTGGGACTTACTGTCCAGAAGAAGGATATGCTGAAGATGACAGGACAGCTTCCGGGATGCAGTCCTTTCTTGTTACCCATAGTGGATTAATTCCAGGGGATTCCCCAGGCACTGAAAGCACACCCTTATAGGAAACGGTACGCATTTGTGACAAAACTTTGTATACCCTCCCATATTTGAAATCTCTAGGCTACTGAGGTTTAAACTGCTGACATGAGGTATAGTGTAAATACTGCCAGAATAGTCAATAAACTCCATCACATGGGGCAGGAAGATAAGAAAAAGTCTGTACATATGCAATTTTTAAAAATGGCAGCTGGGACAGGCAGTGGTGGCACACACCTTTAATCCCAGCACTGGGGAGGCAGAGGCAGGTGGGTCTCTGAGATAGAGGCCAGTCTGGTCTACAGAGAGAATTCCAGGACAGCCAAAGCTACATGCAGAGAAACCCTGTCCAAAACAACATAAAAGCTCTACCTGTAATTGGTCCAAAGTTTTTTAGTGTAGCCACCTAGGAGATGACTCAGCTGTTAAAAGCACTTGTTCTTGTAGAAAAACCCAGGTTCAGTTCTAGCACCCACATGGTGGGTCACAACTGTCTGTATCTCTAGTTGCAGGGAACCTAGCGCCCTCTTCTGACCTCTATAAACACCTGCACACGTGTGACACAAAGCCACGCACGGACACATATAAGTAAATACTTTTTTTTTTTAAGTTATGGACTATGTGGACTTGGAGGGTCAGCTGCATACATGAAGAGAGCAGACAGCCATCTAGAGGAGGTATCACTGTCACAGGGACTTAAGAAAGGACCACAGAGAAAGAGTAAGATTATTCTAAGAGAGGGGACTGAGGACAGGGGCTGAGTTTGCTGCATATCAGGGATCCAGAGTGCAGAAGACAGCAGCAGGCAGGGTGAGGGGTAGGAGGAGGGACCCTGGGGCTCAGGGGGCTGCAGCCGGGAGCTGCAGCCATGTCCTCATAGGGCTAGGCATCCTGAGGGAGCCAACAGCTCTGGTGGTAAAATAACAGCAGATGACTCATGGCAGCCTGGAAGCCGAGTAGGGTTTGATTTTTGTTTACCAGAAGTTTCCTGTGGATTTTTTATTTCTTTCTTTCTTTTAAATTATTTTTTGAAAGAAAAAAACCAAAACAAGCAGAAATGGATGTCATACTGGATCCACTGGGTCTGTCTGTAGCAGTTGGGGAGGCTGGGACGTGGCAGATCCCTGGGTCTGGCTGTCCTTGGGGTAGGGGGTATTCCAGGACAAGCCATCTTTTTGTGGTAGTGAGGGGTTGTGCTTAGGACCCCTACTCAGAATGTGGAAGGTGACTGGAGGGTAGAAAGGATAAACAACGGGGAACTGTAGCCTCAGCGAAGGCCCAGAAGTCCAGGAAAAACTGAGAGTAAGATGTAGGAGGCCTCTGTGTGGATATCCAGGCCTGGCACACACCTGCTTGCCACCCATGCACTCATGGAGGATGTTCAAGGCTCGGGTCTCCCCACATTGTGGCCTCTGGGAACACCTTCCTGAATCCAGCATTTTATCTATCATCTTCCTCAGAGACAGCTGCAAAGGGCCCCTTCCATCCCTGAAGAGACTCTCAGGGCTCTGAACGCTCTGGAGAAGCCCCCGAGGATGTGAGATCCCCACAGGGCCTGGGTGCCTCATCCCTAGCTGGGTCCAGCAAGGCAGGCTGGTCTTTGGTGCCAGCTAACTCTAATTCTGCTCCCCAATGCTTCTTCCTCTGGGCCCCACTCCACAAGGGCTTGATGCTGGTGACCAGCTATATGGCAGAGGCCACTCCTCAGAACCACTTTTGTGGCCTCTTTTGGAAGAAGGGCTCGATGCCTGAGATGCCTCTTCTCATTTCTTGCTTTCCCTCTAGCAGGGAAAGGAAGCCCAGGCTGGCCAAGGTGGAGCTTGAGAACTGCCCGTCTTCTATACCTGGGTCCTGCGGTGTCGGGGCCAGGGATAGGCTCCCTGGTAGCAAGGGTCATATGAGTGTCTCTTTCAGTATCTCTGCATACACACGTGTGCAGGTAAAGACTGCATCATCTGTCACACACGCACATCTTCCATGTGCACACCTCTTTGTGTGTGTGTGTGTGTGTGTGTGTGTGTGTGCACATCTCCCAGTGGTGTGTCTGAGTGCATGTCCCTGGGTGTGCTTGGCTGGGAGTCTGTCTAAGGAGGCCTCACTGGGTTTGGCCTGTGTCAAGCCTCATGCTGACAGGCCCTCCTCCCTGCACTCCCAACCTGTGAGCTCTGCATCTCTGTGCTGGGCCACCCCCTAGCCCCACCCCTTGCTGTGTACTTAGAGGCCTGCAGCTGGTCCCCAGAGCAGGGAGCAGTTTGGAATCCAGCCTAAGACCCTCTTCTCGGTAGGGTGTGCAGCCTCTGTAGGCACGCCAAGGCCCTGGTCCTCATATCCCACGCCCTCTTGGTGAACCTGGGGCCTCTGAAGGGCCTGATTGAAGCTGAGCTCTGCCTGCAACCAGCTTCAGGCACAATGCCTAAGACCAGGCATCCCCACTGGTGCTTGGACAGCCTCTTCTGTCATCTTTCTGATTCCCCTTTGACCCTCACAGTGACATTTCCGTGGCCCCTGTTAACCCCCAGCCTCAGGGCTCCAGGGCCCCGAGCTCTCTTCTACTGTCCCAGCTGTTGAGGCCCCGTCAAAGCTCTCACGCACCAGCTCCCTCCTCCAGGCACCAGGCCACCTTTTGCACGGAGCTCACAGAGCTCACAATCCCCTTTAACACCAGGGTGGCAGCTGGCACACCTGGTGCCTTGTGCACCTGGCACCTCACACACACACACACACACACTCACACACACACTCACACACACTCACACATACACACACTCACACACACCACACACACACTCACACTCTCACACACACTCACACACTCACACACACACACACTCACACTCTCACACACACACTCACACACTCACTCACACACACACTCTCTCTCTCTCTCTCTCACAGACACACACACACACACACACACACACACACACACACACACACACTCATGGGTTCTTGGATAGGTATGACATCTTCCCTCTAAACCTAGGAGAAACCCAGGGCCAGGGATCGGCTCAGCTTCCTACGTGACCAGCAGGAGGCGCTTAGGAAGCAGCCAGGGCAGGAGACAGCCCCTCCGCATGGTCACACACACCCCTCCCGACACTCAGGCTACAGATGTGCTGCTGACAGGGAGTGGCAGAGGTCTGGGGTGGCCATCGCTGCTGGACAGCAGGGGACACTCAGTGCACAGACCTGCAGAGGCACCTGGAGGAGGGGGCCCGCCCTAGCTGCCCGCCCACATCCACCCGCTCCAGCTCTCCGAAGGCCAGTTCCAGGAAGCAGCAGGGCCTGTCCTGGCCTGCATATGCTGTTTCCTGGAAAACAGGCCTATGGTCCCCAAGGGGGCCTCACACGGGAGGCCCACATCCAGGGGATGCTGAGAGCTTGGAGCAGCAGGGTGGGCTAGGGCCACCAGATACATCTGGTGGGGGTGAGGTTAGCAAAAGCAGAACACCGTGGTGGGTGGCCAGAGTAGGAACTGTCACCACTGAGGACTCCGGTGCCACCTGGAAGCCCTGTCCTTCCTGGGTTCCCATTGGACATTGGGCAGTGTGGAGACAGGAATCTGGCATACTCCAGTTCTCACGGAGACACTGACAGGGCTGGCATGTGGGGTCCCACAGAGGGAAGTCTCAGCTCCCACCCCTCCCCAGCCCAGTGATGTCTTATTTAACCCTGATAGCTCCGGAAGCTGGGGGATTCGGTGGCGGTGGAGCATGAGGGGCATTCGGGGGGTTGGGGGTTGGGGATGCGCCGGAGGAGAACTGAGTGGCCCAATCTGGAGAGGAGGCCCTAGCAGAGCATTCTAAGGGCTGCTTGCGACACGCAGCCCTGGACCACTCTGTCTAAGGCCCATGTGGCCCAAAGAGAGACAGGAACTCTTGTGAAACACTTGTATCTGTTCCGCCCAGTAGGGGGAAGCAGGTGGCCTGGTGGGATGCAGACGGGGGGGGAGAAAGAGAGAGAGAGAGAGAGAGGGAGAGGGAGGGAGGGAGAGGGAGAGAGAGGGAGAGAGAGACAGACAGACAGAGAGAGAGAGGAGAGAGAGCCCCAGAGCAGGATGTTCTGGTCCTTGGGGTTTGAGGTGGATGATCTGAGGACCTGTGAAGTCACCCAGACATTGGGCATTGGATACAGAAGGTCAAAAGTGAAGCAAGGAGCTAGGGGGGCAGTGAGGAGGGAGCAGGGCTCGGCTCTCTCCCTCCCTTCCTGGGGGGGCAGTGAGGAGGGGGCAGGGCTCGGCTCTCTCCCTCCCTTCCTGCAGCACCCTTCACTTTGTAGACCGTGCTAGGTGGGAGCAGGGATTAATAGGCCCGGGCTTGTTCACTTTCCCTGAGCACAGAGGCCCCGTGGGGGCCGCTCTAATTGGTTCATGTCTGACTGTAGCAAAGAACAAATTGATTTCCCTCCAGCTGTTTCTGCAACCACAGTCCTCACTCAGCCACAGGCAGCCCGCTGTGCCACCCTGCTTTCTTGGCAGCTTTGGGGGAAAGTGGAGGTAAAAGGCGAAAGGGGTCTTGTGCAAAGAAGGGATCCTGCCTCAGTGTCCCAGAGTACTGACAGACAGACAGACAGCGCGCGCGCGCGCACACACACACACACACACACACACACACACACACACACACACACACACACGCAGGCACACCTTGGCAGAGGCAGCTTCCAGGAGGCCTCACAGCCTTCAGTACTTCCCGCAGCAGTTATCAAAGCCAAATTTCTAACAGGACCCTGTGGTGAGAACCCAAACGTGTCCTCTGGACAGGGCTTCCTATGCAAAGCCTCAGCCGTATTGGAGTCTTTGCCCACAGGACACAATGTTTTCTCCCCCCCCCCCCGGGCCTTTGCACACGCTAAGAAAGTTTGCACGTTTTCCTTCCCACACACTCCTTTGTCAATGGACAATATATTCCTGTCCTCTGAACTCTGGCAGGTCCCACTTGGACAGCTTCGCCCAGGGAGGGGCTTTGCCCCTTTCCCTCCTCAAGCGCCTGGGCTTGGCTTACTTGGTGTGTAATCCGGTTTTGTTTTTTATTTTTTGGCAGGCATAGTTTTTCTCCCAAAGGAGCAAATGTTCCCTGTCCTCACAGCCACCATGCTGTGTGCACAGCCCCTGTCAGTGCCTGAGGAATCACAGGTGCTCCCACCAGGAGGAGGTGTGAAACCCTGTATGACAGGGAAAACGGGGTTGGGGGGGCTTCCCGGTGACCAGTCTTCACAGAAAGTGAGAGCGGCCAGCACCCCATCCTGCATTCGGCCTCACAGCCACACACCTGGCCTCCCGCTTAAATGCGGGCTGTGAGCTGCCCCCTCCCACACACAGGCACAAAGCCCTCCCGCCCCCCCCCGCCCCCCGCCTCCACCCCTCTCTCATTCCTGACTCTTTGTGTGACGGACTTAGATTCAGCCTCCAGGCTTTATTTTCAGTGCCCTTCCGCTTTGCTGATTCTCCATATTCTCCACCCCCAACGCAGAGCCCCAGCCATGAGAGTCCACCCCCTTCTCTGCCCCTGCAGACCTTTCTGTTTATGCCGGCTCTCCTAAATCTGCATCATAAAAAAAGCACCAGGCCTAGACGGGCAGGGAAAGCTTTCCTGGGGGTGGGGGTGGGGATGGGGGGTGGGGAGAAGGGGCCAGGCTGAACTGGCAAGGTCAAAATTCTCTTTATTTCCCGGTGACAGGGGCATTCACATGCTAATCAATCAAGCTCCCATCGGGTATCTAGGCGGCCTTTCTGAAAACCCGCATTCTAACCCAGCACAATTGCTCTGTGAACAAGTCTACAAATAAGGATCCTGAGGTGTGGGGTGACAGGGGCAGACAGAAAGCCACCCAGAGTGCAGAGGGCTTAGGAAAGGGAGGCTGTAAGCAGAATGTCCACCGCCCGCCCCCTGGCTGAAAAGCACACACCCCTCCCCCGGACTACACCCTCCCCTTCCAGAGTGAAGGGTGGGCAAAACTTGTGACCCATAAAGTAAGACTCGCAGCCGAGCCTGGCTGATACACGTTTGGGGTGCAGGTGGGGACTCCTGGGGTTTGGCTTGGCCTTGTAAGCAGACAGTGGTCAGCTCTCAGCATCCCATAACGTGGTTTTCCCCAGCAGGCTGTTCCGCCTCCCATCTACTTCCAGATCTCTGAAGCCCAGGATGCTCCTGCTGGGGGGACCCAGTGTGAGGGCCCCTGGCCTTCAGAGGACCCCAGCTTCAGGTGTAGCTGGGCCTGGGGGACACTTCTGGCCTTGCCTGAAACTGGCCTAGCTTCCAACCAGAAGGTCTGTTGCTGTGGGGTTTTTTGTCTTGTTTTTCCATCCTTCAGGGTTGTGCCTGAAGGAAATGAGAGGGCCAGAGTTTTTTGTTCTGATTTTTCTTTTTAAGTTTTAAAAAAGTTGTAAGAAAGTTTTAAGACATTGTTCTTGTGCAACTGGAAAGCTGAAATGTTTGGAAGACATCCATGAGCTAGGGTCAAAATGCCCAAATGGAAAACAGCCTTTGGGGCTGAGAGATGGCTCAGGGGTTAAGAGCACTTGCTGCTCTTCCAAAAGCCCCGTGTATACCACCTACACGCAGGTATAACATGAACATACATAAGATACAAATAAATAAATCTTTTTAAAAAGCTTGCTAGCTTCCACCCAGCTGTTGTCCTTGCAAGGACCCTGAAAGATTTCACTAGGGGCCTGATCTCTGGTGGCTGAGATTGGTCCCAGAGCCCTACAATTCCTGGCCCCTGTGGTGAATCTGCAAGGGAGTAGAAGAGCAGACAGTGAGGAGAGAGTGTAGGAGACCCCCGCTGGGCTCCGGGCACCTTTGGGAGCTGCTCTCTGTAGGTTCCCGCTGACCATGGGACTCGTGGTTGCAAGGGCACATCTTAGGAGGGTGCACAAAGCTGGAGGTGGTGCAGCAGTGGGCATTTGGGAAGAAGGGTCTGCTGCAAGGCACTGCCAGGCGAGAGTGCGTGGGCCTGAGGAGGGTAAGTGGTACCCATGGGCCTGAGGAGGATAAGTGGTACCCATGGGCCTGAAAGGGTGCACTGAGGGATGATGGGCGGGGATAAGGAACATGGGCGGGGCTTAACAAAGATGGAGGGTAAGTGGTACCTAGGAAAGGGTGCACTGAGGGATGATGGGCGGGGATAAAGAACATGGGCAGAGCTTAAGAAAGATGGAAGGGGTTTGAAGCTAAGGGAGATGGGCAGGGCTGAGGGATACCAACCATTAAGCAACATTGTTGCTTAGCCAGTATCAATAGCCAGGAGGCCCCGTAAACACCAGGCATTTGCTTCCCCGGGCCCTGGCACCTGGAAGGTGAAGGTTCGCCCGGTAAGCGGTGTCCTTGCTGGGGCCCCCTTTGACCTGAAGTTCCACTTCTGCATCCTGCCAGGAGTGAAAGGGGTTGAGGGGTGAGGGGTGAATATCTTTGTCTTCAGCCCCTTCCTAGGGTGCAAATCTCACTGTGAGGGCTCCATTAAAGGGCTCAGTCATCATACAACGGGCCTGACGCCATCCCCGAAGGGCTGAGCCTCCCACGTGTGAGTGTGGCTGGGGGTGGGACTCAAACCCTCAGTTCATGAAGACAAGTAAGCTACTGGAAGGGGATGGAGTGTCTGTGGGGCTGAGGTGACAGCTGAAGACTTCCAGTATAGCCTAGGAGGGCAGAGAAACCCTCACATGTCACACTAGCAGGACTGTGGCCAAGGAGCCAGGAGGGGGCGTGTCAATGACAGTGGTAGCATCAGGATAATGCCCCAGGAAGACAGATGTGTCTTTCGTAGAGTAGGCCAGCTGCGTTGGGTCTGGATGTGTGTGAGGACTCCCCCAGGACCTTCTGTGGAAACTCTGAGCTTCTAGAAAGCCGTGCTGCAACCCAGGCATGCCTTCCAGCGAGCCATCCTGTCACAAGAGGCCTTGTCAGACCGGACGCTCACCAGGAAAAATGCACTTTTTTTTGTTGGATCCAAGTTCCAGATTTTGTAAACACTTGTCAACTTAGAGAGCATGTATACCAATTAATTACCATTGGGCTGGGCTGCACTGGGCTGTGTGTTGTGGGAGCAAAACTTCCCAGGCCATTGTTTCCTTTCCATTCCCTCCTGAGTCACTGGCATCCCATGAAATGTCTCGAAGGTGCTTTCAAAAGCCCGAGATCTGGGGTGAGGCCTCTGCGGAGAAGTGGGTCTGGTTTCCCTGAGGAACTTCTAAGATCACGGGCTGGAAGGCATGAACAGCAGGGGCTTAAGGAGAGCTGTCACACACCAGGGGCGACACACTTCTGCCCCGTTGAAACATCTTTTTGTCACCGTGCTCATTACCTCTGAACATATTAAACAAGACTTAGGGACTTTTAAAAATTCCAGACCAGTCCTTCTTCTCTTCCGTGGTCTATTCAGGGAGTAGAGATGAGGGTCTGTCCAGAGCACCCCCAGACCTAGGACTCTGCCTGATGTCCATAGCCGTCAGCACTCTAATTGTTTGACATGCAACAAACATGTGATGAACTTTTACCTCTGGCCAAGAGAACATAAGAGACACCGGATTTAGCCTCCCTCGTGAAACCGCTAAGCATCTGGACAGAACACACTGGATGACAATTGTTAGACATGGGATGTCAGACAATCCAAGTCAGCTCAAGATAGTAATCCTGAGATGGGGGGGGGGGGAGCCATGTGAGCCCTGTCATGGCTCAGGGCTGCAGCCAGGAGAAGGGAAGCCAGACAGAGCCCAGGGTATTTCTCATGGAACTGGGGTTTTGTGGAAGCTGATGGAGCTCAGGAGAGTGAGGTAGCAAATGTATGTGAGAGATATGCTTGCCGATGGTCCCTCTTGGGAGTTCAGAATTCAGCAGGGCAGGCTCACACATGACTGGTGACAATGCTGACTCCCTTCCCACCATCTGTGAAAACAACAGCGTTGCTCGCAAGTACTGGCAAGGGTGTCTTGTAGATGGCGGCCCAGCGGTGGGGTACATGACAATTGGATCCTACCTATTAGGGTGACCCAGATGCCCTCTGTCTCCAACCAGGAAGTAAGAGATAGAGCTGGGGTCGGGGAGAGCAGACCTGGTCTCCACAGGTCATGTCCACACCTGTCCCCATACCCCAATGGGCGTGGTCTGTGCAACAGGTGTGGGCAGGGTGATCTCTCACTACAGTTGGGGATATAGCTCATTTGGTAGAGTGCTTGCCTAGTGTGCATGAGCCCTGGGTTCCTCCAACCAGCAGTATAAACAGACTGTGATAAAGCATGCCTATAATCTCAGCACTCACGAGGAGACGCGGGAGGATCAGAAGTTCAAGGCCATCCCAGCTACACGGTGAGTTTGAGGCCAGCCTGGGTTACACGAGACCTTGCCAAATAAAAAATAAATAAATATTACATGAGAACTCAATGGATCCAGACTGACTGAAATTTCATAGGCAGGATCCAAAAGCAGTCTCAACTCCGTCCTCTGTGTCCAGAAGCTAAGAGAAACACACAGGGCACTCTAAATAGACATAGGTAACAAAAGGAGATTTGAGGTGTACTAAAAGAGGTAGAACACAGCATTTCAGAGTAAAAACACAGCCGTGAGATGAGCAGCAGATTAAATGCTCAGAAGGAAAGAGGAATCCACCCGAGGATGCAGTAATAGAAACTATTTTAAATGAACCATCAAGGAGGGCAGAAGGATGAAGAACATGGGGAGCCATAGAAAGCTTCCACAGGTCCAGTGTCTATGCAAAGTCTATGGGAGAGGAGGAGAGGAAAAAATGTATCAGAAAAAAAAATAGCAGTAGAAACTTTCACAAATGTGTGGAAAACTCTGGCCATCAAGATCCAAGAAGAACAGTGAACCCCAAACACATGAAACATAAGAGGAATGTTATAGCAGATACCCTGGCTGAATTGGCTAAAACTAGTAATGGTGAGAAAGATGTGGAAGTAGACAGAGAAAACCAGCCACAGACTTTTTTTTTCGCATTGCAGAGGAGCAATGAAAGATGAATGCATGCATGGGTCTTACCAACTGTGCTGAGTCTGAAGGAAGTGGGGGGGGGTTGCCAAGTACTGATGCAAAAGGAATGACAGACTTCCTCTTCTATACCCAGCGACAATATCTTCCAAAAGGTGAAGACGAAAACCAGGTGGCTAAGAAAAGCTGGGAAATAAGGTTCGCCCTGAGAAGGGACAGGGACAAGATCTCCTGAGCAAATTGGGAGCATGGGAGGAGGGGGAGTTAGGAGAAAGAGAAGGGGAAAAGAGGAGGGGAGAGGGGGACATGAGAGAGCAGGAAGATTGAGTCAGGGGAAGAGGGGAGCAAGAAAGGAGACACCATAGTAGAGGGAGCCAGTATAGATTTAAAGAGAAATCTGGCACTAGGGAACTGTCCAGAGATCTACAAGGATGATCCGGACTAACAATCTAAGCAGTAGTGGACAGGCTGCCTTAAATACCCTTTCCCAATAATGAGATTGATGACTACATTATACGCCATCATAGAGCCTCCATCTAGCAGCCAATGGAAGCAGAAGCAGACACCCACAGCTAAACACTGAGCTGAACTCCTAAAATCCAGTTGCAGAGAGGGAGAAGTGATGAGCAAAGGGGTCAAGACCAGGCTGGAGAAACCCACAGAAACTGCTGACCTGAACAAGGGGGAGCTCATGGACCCCAGTCTGACAGCTGGGAAACCAGCAAAGGACCCATCCAGACCCCCTGAACGTGGGTGTTAGTTAGGAGGACTGGGCAGTCTATGGGGCCTCTGGTAGTGGATCAGTATTTATCCCTAGTACACAAATGGACTTTGGGAGTCCATTTCACATAGATGGACACTCTCTCAGCCTAAACACATGGGGGAGGGCCTAGGTCCTGCTCCAAATGATATGACAGACTTTGAAGATCCCCCATGAAAGGTCTCATCCTCCCTGGGAAGCAGAAAGGGGAGGGGATGGGGACTGTGGAGGGGGGCAGGGGGGAGGTGAGGGTGAAGGAATTGGGATTGACATTTAAAACAAGCTTGTTTCAAATTTAAATTACAAAATATTACCATAAAAAAGAATTTCATCACCAATAAAACAAACAAAGAAACTAGCTAGGTGGCTTACACCTGCAGTTGGGCCTTCTGGGAGCTGGAGGCAGAGGGTGATCAGGGTTTACGGTATCTTTGGCTTCATAACAAATTTGAACTCAGAGACTAGCCTGGGTCTCAGAAAACAGAGAGGCAAACGGGACACATCAATGCTGGAAGAGTCTTTGAACCTCTTTGGTAACAGAAACGCTAACAGAAGTCCTTCTGGCACAAGAGGATGGAAGCCACACCAATGCCTGGTCGTTGTCATTGTCATGTGATTAAGGGCACTGGAACCATGCCAGGTGGACATAAACAGTTTCTTCTCCTTACCTAAAACGATCTCATTAAGAGAGAGAATTCTGAGCTAGCTGGTCTTAGGAGGGTAGCAGATGGACTGAAGAAGTGGTGTGGCCGAGCCCGGGCTGTATTCACAGAGGCGATGGCAGTCTCCGGATGTCTGGGAGGTGCTGCCGGGTTTGTGGGGCTCTTGGGCCCTTTTGAGGTCTTCTTGAGAACGAGGTGCCATGTAAAGGGTTTTATGGAGGCCAGCCCTGCAGAGGAGGAGTTGCTGTATTGATTCTGAACATCCCTTCGTGACTCTGAAGACCCAGGGTTTGGTTGCAGAGAGATGAGGGGACAAGACTGGCACGGCTACCCACTGAAGACCCTTCTTCACTACTAGAGAAGACAGAGAGGGAGACTCTGCATAAATGTTACCAGCTACCTGTGGAAATGAGGGGAAAGACCCATCGGTGTCGAGAGGACCCAGCTACATGACTACTGTAGTCTCACATTGACCTGGCCTAATAAAAGTACAGGCTACACCTAGCAAGTCCTTTTAAGGAGGAGCCCTAAGGGGGGGGGGGCAGAGCTGGGCTTGGGGCTGCCTCTTTCTCTCCTGTTTATTAAACGTCCCATTGAAATAAAGGTCTTCCCATCCTCTGTCAACAAAACCAGGTCTCCATTTGTCATCTCACAATGAGGCTGAATGACCGTGCTGCTGTGGAAGGACTGACCTCAGCCCGTCGGGAGACTGTCCTCTGTCACCTATTGGAAATCTAGGGCTACAGCATCAGGGACTGATCAACACGTCTGACCTGGTGGGACTGTTAGAGTCATCCCTGCCTGCACCCCTGCCCTGCCCTGCCCTTCACAGACAGGATCCAGCTGATGTCCTGGCCTCATCTGCATCTGGTCAGTGTCTCACATGCAGCAACTAACACCCCCCTCCACCCTTTAATTAGTAGGACCACATGTTAGGTAAATGTGACGTCTTCCAGATGTCTCTGGATGAGTGTAGGCTGCCAGTGTGTAGGATGGAGCCAGCTGTGATGGCCACTGGCATTTCATAGATCTCATTTCGTCTTGGAAAGCTAGACTCCCTCCCATTGAGATCATGGAGTCTTCGACTGAGGTCTGCTGTTGTCAATTAAAAAGAAATTAAAAGAAGAAGAAGGATGCCATGATTTCCAAGTGTCAAGAAACTGAAGCAATTACTGGGATGCTTTTGTAATAACTTTGATTTTTCTTGGATTGTGGTTTTGGTCCAAGAGATGTTGATCTGAAAGTTGGGAGAGACTGATTGTCCTTCAGTGACAACAAGGGTAGTTCAGCCACCATGATGGGTCCCCCGTCTGCGTTGGGGGTGCAGCAAGGGTGGGCTTTTCAAAATAATCCTGGTCTGCCTCGTAGATGAGCTGACATTTGCAGGGCATGTCATGGAGCACGGAACGCCTCCTTTACCATAGCCAACATACAGTGATAGCTTTGAAGACTGGTTCAAGTGATACTTCAGTGTGTGTGCCAGGTAGCTGGGTGTGTCTGGGGATTTAAGATTGGGCGGGTGTACCAGTTAGCTTGAGCTGCTGTAACAAAGCATCATAGAAAGGTTGGCTGAGACAACAGAAATTCTCATGGATCTGGAGGCTAGAATGTTAAAGACGAAGGTGCCAGGGGTGTGATTCCTGGCGTGTGGGTAGCCAAGCTAGGATCACATGAGCTACTGAAACTGATGGGAGAAGAAACAGAAAATCTGGACAGACCTATAAGCAATAATTAAGGTTGGCAAGACAGCCCAGCAAGCAAAGGTGCCTGCTGCACAAGCCTGACAGCTTGGGTGGGTTCCCTAGAACCACGTAAAGGTAGGAAGGGAGGGACTGACTCTATGACGTCATCCTCTGACCTTTCCATGTGTGCGCAGTACAGATGCTCACACTTAAGCACCATCGCAGCTTTTTTAAAGGGAGTGCATTACTGACTGTGATAACAACACACTTCTCTCAAAGAAAAATGGCTTCTCTTGTGAAGTCTACAAAAACAAGCAAACAAACAAAAAACTTAAGGGAGAATGATGTGAGTATTCTTGGTGTGTTCTCACACAACAGAGGAGCATGTTCCAGGAGAGGGGAGCTGTGCCTTCGAAAACCTTCACACAGCATGTTAGGATTTGAATGCTTGAGCTTAAGGGTCAGGCACAGTTCTGTTCATAATGAGAACACGCATAGGAAGGAGTCTTTACTTACCCTGACAGGGGCCCCTCTCAGGGACACCAGTGAGCGGTGTTCCCATGTTCCAGGGTCTTCCCTCTAGACCCCCGACCAACATTTTCTCTAATGACCAACCATCCTGAGCCTCAGCAGGGTTCCGGCTCCCACATGCCCATCTTCAACTGGAAGAAGGCGATGGTGCTTGCTGGGTCCATGAGCCATTTTAGCAGCAATCTATTTACTTTTTATTTTGTTTTTAATTACTGTAGTGTGCATATGGGTATTTTCCCTACATGTGTGTCTGTGTACCCTACATATGCAGTGCCGGCAGAGGCCAAAAGAGGGAGTTGGATCTCCTGGAGCTGGAGTTATAGATGTCTGTAAGTTGAACCCAGGTCCTCTATAGCACAACAGTTTGTACTCTTAACTGTTGAACCATCCCTCCAGCCTCCATATTAAAAAGAAAAAAGAAAAAAACCCAAAAAGCAAAAACAAAAAGCAGTCAAACAAGAGAGAGAGGAAAACCTGTGTGTATCCTGTTACACAGCGGTTTGCAAGGATCCTCAGCCCGTGTGTAGTGAGCTTGAATACATGTGTCTGCCTAGGTTCCTGGCGTGGTTTCTCTTTTCTACCTGGGCTGTGGGAAAGAATTTTGAGAGTTGTTGCTTTAGGGGATGCTGAGAACACAAGGATTTGCTGTTTTCCAGATGCCTCGAGGCAAGGCATAGAGCCAGGGTATTTGTGGCCGGAAAACCCTTGGAGGCCATCTCTGTGCAACATCTCTTTTTACTGCTGTAGAGAAAGAACCGACAGGAACCTAAGAAGTTGCCTCAGGCCTTCCCAGGGCCTCCTGAGAATAGGAAGGAGCTGTCAGAGCTGGCCGGTGACGTCAGTGGAGCTGGTGAAGGGAGGGCCTGCAAGGCTCCTCTTCAAGAACAGTGGCAACAATGACCAAGGCAGCGTCCAGTCTTCGGTAGGCAGCTTGTCTCAAAGCACGAGGACCCACGTTCAGGTCCCCCGCACCCACACAAAAGCTGGATTTGGTGGCATGACCTGTAATCCCAATGCAGCCGAGGTGGAGACAGGAGGACCCTGGGAGTCTGCAGCCCAATCAGTGAGCTGTGGGTTCAGTGACAGAGCCTGTCTCACAGAATAAAGTGGAGAGTGATTGAGAGATGCATCTGATGTCAACCGCTAGCCTCAACATACATGCATGTGTATGTATGTGCATGTCCCCACACATACGTGTGCACACATATGAACATGCGTAAACACATATACCACACACACCCCAGAATCACAGCATCAGTGACTTTAGAATTCTAGAACTTGACAAAAAGTTTGTTGTCTGTTCTGTTCTAGAATATTTTATTCGAGAAAGCAATGGGCTGACTCTTGATAACAAATTAAAAATAGAACATTTATCATCATGTATATATTTTTAAATCAAATCCACACCCATTTCTTCTGTCTCTTCCAATTTCTCCCCATTTACCTTCCCCTCCCCCCTGCTAACTCCCCCTTTTCTCCATGCACGATGGGCATGGACACAGGACTGGAGTATGGGTAGCTTCTCAAGGATCACATCCCTCACCCGGCTGCTGCCATTCGCTGATAGTGCCTCAGGTAGGGGTGTGAGACTTGGCAGCATTTTAACATATTATATTCCCGTGTCCCTCTCTCCCACACTGTGTTTGTTATCCTTGAAAGCCACAGTGGATGCTAGCTGGCTGGCAGTGACTGGAAGGGGATGGGTGGGGTCACTTCAGAACCTCCTTTTGAGAGAACCAACCCATTGTATTGACTTTTAGAAAAGACCCCATTGGCAGAGAAGCCCTTGAGTGACCCATCTTAGGGTTCTCTTGTTCAAGCCGGCATTTTCCAGGCACTGTTTCTTGCAGATATCTGTAGCCAATACTTGGCTCCATAGCATGCCTGCTCCCTTTAGCTGATAACAATTTGAGACGACAACAAAGTAGCCAAAGGCTTGAAGGAAAAAGCAAGAAACCTCCCGTCCATAAAAACGCAGAAAAGTTCTGACATATTTCTAAAAATGTTTTTTGGTATATGTGTGTATCTGTATATGTGCATGTTCATGGACATGCGTATTGACATGAGTTTGGAAATGCACATATGTGTATGCATGTGAAGAGGCTCTGTTCTGGCTTCTGCAGGCACTGAATGCAAGTGTGCACATGTACACACACACACAGAGGCACAGAAAACATGACATGGATCTTTAGAAATAAAAACCTATGCTTTCCTTTACAAAAATAAAAATGAGAGTATACAATAAACAGCTGCAGGCCCAAAGCTTGGAGATGCAAATGAAATGTGCGAAATGCTGGAGACCGACTGCAGGAGAAATCCAAAGTCTGGGCACACCTGTATAAAAACAAAGGGGCTGCGTCATTACTGTTAATAATTGTAACAATATGCTGTCCCCTTAAACCAAATCTCAGGAACCAGACAGCTTTGCTACTGAACCCTGCAACATTACTTAAAGAGGGGTGAAGACCTACCAGCCACAAATCTGAAGAAGAGGGCGAGGAGCGGGGAAAAAGAGGGGGAGGCAGAAACATCTTCCAACTCATTTTCTGTGTCACCACGATACCAAAGCCAGAGACACCATGGAAGAACAAAATTGTAGCTAAAATCCTCTGCAAACACCAGTAAATCAATCCAACAGTGTACAAAAGGCTTGTCTGCTAAGACAAAGGGAGATTTATCCTCAGAGTGCAATTTGTTTTAAAATCCAAAAGTTGATCACTATAATACATCCTGTTAATAGAATAGAGGCTTAAACACACAGTCTGCACAAGAGACACAACGCAGAACAAGATGCACTCAAATGCCTGCTCGAAATTTCTTTTCATAGTATTTCATTCAGCAGGCTTGAGATAGGAGAACATTTCTCAAGCTAGTAAACTGCCATGGAAAACTTATGGCTTATATCATGACGGCAAAAGCCTTCCTGCTATGGCCAGGAAGGAGGCCAGAATGCCAACCCTTCTTACACCCTACCGTAGCCACAGAAACCAGGCAAGAAATTGGTATAAAATCACTCAATATGCCACATTCCTATTCATATAGTACATGACCATATATGTGAATGATCCCAATTACATACGTGCACACGCATGTGTATATGAATTGTCACATGCAGACATAATATATGAGTTCAGCAACATGGCAGGATAAATGATTAATAGAAAAATGAATTTCCTTTTTATGCAGTAATATTGAGCACACTGAGAATTGAGCAAAAATTTCCATTTGCAGTAGGACCCAAAAGGATAAAACGTGTAAGGATAAACTTAACCCAAGTACCTTAGAGTTTGTCCCCTGGAAACTACAAAACAGTCAGGGAAGTACTGGGACAAAGTAAAGGAGAGTCGTGTGAGTGAGTGTGTGTGTATGAGTGTGTGTGTGTGTGGAGTGTGTGAGTGTGTGTGAGTGTGTGTGTGTATGAGTGTGTGTGTGTGAGTGTGTGTGAGTGTGTGTGTGAGTGAGTGTGTGAGTGTGTGTGTATGAGTGTGTGTGAGTGTGTGTGTGTGAGTGAGTGTGTGTGTGTGTGTGTGTGTGTGTGTGTGTGTGTAATTAGGAGTTCCTGCTAAGATGGCAGCACTCCCTGCCTGATGCAGCCGGCGACAATGCCTGTCCAGTCAGGTGGTGGCTTTTGGTCAGGGTGTCTTATCAGAAAGGAAATGAGGCCAGATGTGACTGGTGGGTCACTGAATGTATCAAGTAATCAGAGGTGATCAAAGAGAGCAATGGACAGTGCCTGATGGCCCCGGGAGATTTTAACACCTATTTCCATGATGGGTCCAGACAGAAAGCCAACAGAGAAACAGCAGACTCAGCCAACATTAGACCAAATGGACCTAAGAGAGAGAGAGAGGCCCAGAACCTCCATCTTCATTAGTTCACTTTCTTCTCAGCCGTGTGGGACAAGCTCCACATTACATCACATTCTGGGTCACTGAAGAAGTCTGCACAAGCCTAATGCAGAGGAAAGCATTCCAAGTTTTTTCACTAACCACAAAGAAATGAAGTCAAAATCCGCGACAACGGGAACATGAAAACAATCACAAATACATTGAAGCTAAACAGCACACTCTTGAATAACAATGAGGCCAAAAAATTGAAATGGAAATTAGAAAACTATCTGAAAACACAATATCATAGAAGCAACGAGCTGCAGCAGGAAGCCATGATGAGCGGAGATTTACAATGATGGATGCATGCATTTCAAAGGGAGAAAAAAGCCCAAATAACCCACCTTCATACCTGGAGGAATGAGGACAAACTAAGTGCAACACTAACGGGAAGGAAATGGCAAAGATTACCACAGAAATGACAGGAGCGGAAAATAACCAAAGAGTCGAAGATGCTGAAAGATGGATTTTTGACATCAGAAAGCTGCCAGGCCATTAGCTAGATTGAGGGGAAAAAGGATAGAAGAGGCAGACAAATGAAATGAGAAATGAGAGAGAGATTGTGCAGCAGATGCCAGGCCACTGACAAATACCATAAGAGGTTCTTAGAGGCAAATGCATGCTAAATAACCCTGTAATCCGGACATGAATGAACTCCTAGGAATATACAATCTGTTAAAATGGAGTCTAGAGGAAGTACCAAGCCTAAAGAAACTGATGACAGATAGGGGACTTAAATCAATAAATAACCCCCCCAGACACACACACACACACACACACACACACACACACACACACACACACACACACACAAGCCCAGGACTGGATGCTGTCACATGTGAACTTGTTATAAGCAAATATTTAAGGGAAAGTTAAAAAAAATTGTCATGCCTATTTAGACTCTTTCCTAAAGCAGATGAGGTGACATTCCTGAAGTCATTTTTATGAGCCCAGTGTCACCCTGACCCCAAAGCCAGACCAAGGCACAAGAAAAGAAAATTATAGGCCAGTATGTTTGATGGACATACATACAAAAGTCCCCAGTAAAGTCTTAACAAACCGAATGCAGTAGCACATTAAGAGGATTATACACCGGGACTAGGTGGGGTTTGCCCTACGTGGTTTGTGTGGTTACAGATGCCAGTCAATCAATATGACAAGCATAGTAACTGAATAGAGAATGAGTCATATAATCATCTCAACAGGACAAAATGCAACAGTCTTTTATGATAAAAAAAAATTCTCAGTGTGTTAGGTGTGGGAAGGACTTATCTCGACACCGTAAAGATCCGGCATGAAAATCTTTCTGCTAATGCCATGTTCAACAGAAAGAAACAGGGGCTTTTCCTGTAAGATCTGGAAGTTGGCAAAGACGCCCACTCTCATCATTTCTATTCAAAGAAGTACTAGGAATCCAGGCAAGAAGAATTAGGTAAGACTGAAGGCCTGAGATCCCAGGGTCTGTTGAATGGCATTCCTAAGTCAAATGCTGGAGCGCCTGATGTTCTGACTGAGGCTCTGAGTAGAAGTGTACCTCCAGCTTCATAGGAGAAAGGCGTGGGGTCTGGAAGTGGGGAGCAGACTTGTCTAGTCAGTCTCCTCTCACGTAGCTACCATCTATCCATTAATTCTCTCTCTTGTGCCATCTTTGGTGCTCTTCATCTGCCTTCTTTCTCTTAGCACACCACCCGCTATTCATCTGTTCAGGCTCCCGGCCAATCATAAGCTGCTGCCCAATTGGAGAGCAGCCATTTCACTTAGCCCACTGACCCACTGTCCACCTCCTCTACACACACCCTTCGTCATCCTCCTTGTCTACCAAGCCACCAGAAATCCCCTTTCAGCAGAGAAGGAAGCCCGGGAGCCTGATGAAGCACCGAGAATAATGAACACAATATCCAGTCATGTGGGCATCCCTAACTCAGTCTAGGCTGTGCCCCAAGTCACCTGCAACGTCATTCATATGAGGACTCTGAAGTCGTGAATTTCTGGGAAGCACAGAAGACAGGCAGTGTTAGTCAAATGGCAAAGTGCGGCAGGATGGACCCATCTGAGAAAAGTGCTGCACACTAGCGTAGGCGGAATCTCACGTGTCCACAGACAGTAAACAGGCAGGAAGAAACATTCACAGCTGGAGACTATCCTCACCACGTACACTGTGGTGAGACTTTCTTGGGTGTATAATTCTCCAAGCTCATCAGGTCATGTACGCTGTGTGTATAGGTTTTGAATGTCACTCTGCCTTGAGAAAGTTATATTTTATTTTTCTTTAAAGAAGACAACTGGGGTGTAACAAGATGGTTCTGTTGTTGAGGGGCCTGCTATGAAAGTATGAGGACCTGGGTTCAGATTCCCAGCACTCACACACAGGTGCACACACACAGGTGCACACACACAGGTGCACACACACAGGTGACACACACACACACACACACACACACACACACACACACACACAACTGCAACTCTAGTTCTGGTAGAGAGGCAGAGACAGATGGAATCCTTAAGTCAGTCTAGCCAATTGGTGAGCCTTGGATTCAGCAAGAGATCCTGTCTCAAAATGTAGAGTGGACCCACATGCATGTGTGCACACAGGCACATGTGCACACATATTCTATACACATGCACAGAAGAAGTGCGCAAAATAGTAGTTTGCATAGACTTTCCTCCAAGGCAGCTATTTCACACAGCTGACAGTGTGCATGGAGGTGTTCTGTCACATGCGTGCTTAAGGAAACACATACCAGAGCCCAGCAAGGCAGCACTCCATGTCCTCCATAGCCAACACACACACACACACACACACACACACACACACACACACACGACAGTCAGTAACCGCATGGAACAGCTGGCTGTGGTGAGGATGTGGAGAAATCAGAGCCCCGCAGAAGACTGCTAAGAAAATAAAAAGGTGCAGCTTTGGGCCAGCAAGATGGTTCACCATGTGTAGGAGCTTGCCCCCAATCCTGATGACCTGAGTTCAATTCCCAGAGCACACATGGTGGAAGGAGAGAAGCAACTCTTGCACTCTGACCTCTGACCTCCACATGCACACTGTGACACACATATCCCACCTCACATGCATATATAAATAAATGTAAGAAACGTTTGCAGGTACCGTTTTAGAAAACAGCCTGACCAATCAATCTGCAGCGATTTAGACAGAGTTGGCACAGGAATATACTCAAAACCAAAACAAGTTCACCCAAAAGCTTGGGCTCAAATGTCCTTGGCAGAGCTGTTCACAATAGGCAAAAAGTAGGAACAGCCCACATCTCCCTTAATAAAGAAAATATAAAACGACCACATGATGGAATATTACTAAACCGTTAAAAAGAATGACTCTGGTTCTCTGACATAGACTGAAACACAGCCACGCCTAGAGTGGCCCTGAAACCACTTAGGCGCTGTGGCAGTTTCTGGCTCATTTGGCCCCCCAACTAAAGGTGCCATTTTGGGAGTCTAGGAGCCCTAGGAGGCGGGGGCGTATCTGGCAGTATTATGCCATTGGGGCAGGGTTTTGAAGGCTATACCCAGTGTGTGTTTCTTCCCTCTGCTCCATTGCTATCTCAGCCTCTGCCACACACCCTGCTGCCTTGTCTCAGTCACCCTGTCCCTCTGAAGTTGTGAGGCCAAATCTGTTTCCTTCTTAAGTTATTTCCATCAAGTGTTTGGGCACTGTGATATGAAAGCAAGAATCACTGGGTACAGGTGTTACGACAGATACAATCCTGTTGGCCAGTTACCATTATTGTTTATGGGCTAGCTCTGTCTTAATTATTAACCCATTTCTACTTATCTAAGTATTTCCACGTGGTCGTCTTATGGGGAGCCTCGGCCGGCGTCTTCCTTCCTCCCTGGTCTACATCTGGACTCCTCCCAACTACTTCCTCTTTCCTCCTCCTGATCTCCTAGCCCCGCCTATCTTGTTTCCTATTGGCCACAGGCTTTATTAATTAACCAGTATGAGAAACATATTTATAGAATAGCATCTCCCACCACACAGGTGCCAGGAGTCACTTGCCACAGGCCGCTATGTGCCAGTCCTCTGTCTGCCTCATCCAATCAATCTCTGTAAATGTTCTCAGGGATGGGTGCATCTGACCCATTCTATAGATGAAGAAGTTGAGGCTCAGGAGGCCCATAGTCTCGCAACTGAGGAGGAACCCTGCAGATAGCCGAATCATCGCCTCTTGAGTCTACATGCTTGTTGCTTGTGGCATCAACTTTTCCTGGGGACATGAACAAACATAGTCATCTCGGATAGGACACCAATGAGAAACCAAGTTATCAGTCCACCAAGGTTCAGCTGGGGAAGCAGTGAGTCTGCTGGGGTTAAAGAACACGGCTGACCCCAAGCAGCGGCATCACCACAGAGTCCCGCAGCATCAGGAATGCCAGCCTGGGAGAAGAAAAGGCCTCAGTCCTAGGCGAGGGCCCATCTGTCCTGGGAGCCTCCCTTCCCCCTTCCTTCTAGGTTGTGTCAATATTTTCATCGCCACCACCATAGACCTAGCTACTTCCCTATTGTTCCGCTTAGTTGGTTGCCATGGCTACTGCGCCCAAGTAATCTCTCTGAAATTATAGTTAGGTAAGCATGTTGAGGGGGAACAGATGACAGTGCCATTGTACCAGCAAGGAGAATGGGAAAAAGACGTGCCCTTCCACGGTGAAGCAAGAGCCTGGCCGAGCCATAAGTTCAGACTTTAGCAGAAAGTAGACAATTTGGGAAGAGGCTTTATTTTGATCAAGGCTGTGATCAAATATGCAACAGAAACAGCTAAAGGGACCAAGGATTTATTTCCATTCCTGGTTTCTGTTAGAGAGTGGCCTATCACTTTAAGAGCTGGGCCACTGTGGCTGAAGAGATGGCTCAGTGGTTAAGAATGCTTGCTGTTCTTGCAGAGGACCTGAGTTCATTTCCCAACACCCACACCAGGGGGAGGGGCTGGAAAACACCCACAGCTTACTTCAGAGGAACTAGTGCCTTTTCTGGCCTAGACCTGCACACACAAGATATGCACATAGAGACGCAGGCACACAGAGAGATACATTAAAAATTGTATAAACGAATAAAATATATTTGAAAAAAAAAAGACACTGGTCACTATAAGAAGACAAACCCCACAGGCTGAAGAAACTCTCAGGTCACACACAGCCTTGTAGCTTCTCCCAAGACTGAGCTTTAAGAATTCGTCATGCTGTGGTCTAACAGCAACCCTGAAGTTATAGTCCTAACCAGTATTTGTTCCCCCATGCTCTTTGTCATGTCTGCTATGTCAAATTAAATCATGGGGGTGAAACTTCCCACTAGTCCCCGCCCCACTACTTATGGTGGTGTTTTGATAAGAATGGCTCTCATGGACTCATAGGTTTGAGTGTTTAATTCTCTGTTTAGGGAGGACTAGGGGGTGCAGCCTTAATGGTGAACGTGTATCTCTGGGGTGGGCTTTGAGATTTTAAAAGGCCTTCAAGTCCAGAGTCACTTTCTCTGTGCCTCCTGCCTGAGGACTGGCTTGTAACACTCTGAGCTATGGCTCCAGTGCCATGCCTGCCCGTTCCCTGCCATGATGATGGTCATGGACTGACACTGAAACGTAAGCCAGCCTCAACGAGATGCTTTCTCTTATAAGCTGCTTTGGCCATGGTGTCTCTTCACAGGGGATTTCTCTGAAGGCTCTTCTGGTCTTTGCCTGCCCTATCCGCCTGCCCATGAAGCTGCCTCCCTTTACCCCTCCTTTAAACTCATCCCTTAATAAAAAGAGATTTCTCTACACTTTAGAAACAACCATGTGTGCATGGGGGGTTATGTGCATATGAGTACAGGTGCCCACAGAACTCAGGAGAGGGAGACTGAACCCCTGGAGCTGGAGTTATAGGGGCTTGTGGGCCAGCTGTGTGAGGGTTGTAAGAAATATTAATTATGCATCTTTTCTATCAAACACGGAAAAAACTTGTGTTTATGACAAAGAAATCAAATCTTCATATTTTCCTCATCTTGTAAGAAATAAAAGCTTTTATGCAAATGTTTTAATCTCTCCATACAACCTTGTAAAACTTGTTCTTACACAAAAGCCCCACTGAATTCTAAGTACTGAAGGGAGATTAACATGGCTAAGTAGCTGACCTCCTCTATAGCCAGACGCCGCCTCCTCCCTGCCTCCTCCAATTCTTTTAAAGCTAGTTAATCATGAAAGACTGCGAGAAAGGTTGGGCCCTGGCCATGGGAAAGGACACAGTAACTCCCTATACTGGAATGAAAGCAAAGGCACTTCCTGTCTGTCTGTGTGTTCATTTCCCAGCACATCTTCCTGACCAAGAGTAAGGGTTACCTTGTCCAGACTGTCCAGTTGGAGCGGTTGGTGATCTCTTCCCTATAATCCTGAACAGATTTCCAGCAGTGCTGAGAACTGAACTCTGGTCCTTTGGAAGGTTGGTGCTGTGGGTACCCCATGCCTGAAACATACACAAACAGGCTGTGTCTTTCTACAATGTCAGAATTTACTGAACGACAATAAAGTCATAACGTTTAGTGGTTCCAGTGACAGCAATTCACCATCAAACCCATCTACCTTGGAAAGCTGGCTGAGGCAGCTGTAGGTTCTTTATTCCAGTCTCAATCCCCAATGTCAACTCTTGTCACCCACAGTGCATGGTAGATATGTCTGTCCTGTCCACCTGTGTGTGTATGTGGGTTATAGAACATATATGAAGTAAAGAGGCTACAGCTGAGTTCAAGAATCGTCAGAAGCAGCTGAGAAAGCGAGAAGGTGTCTCTATAGACAAGATAACAGACCAGAGTAGTGTAGGAGTTGCTGGAGTCAGGTTTGAGAACGAAGCTGCAGGGTTTGGCTGTGAAGGTCTGGAGTAGGAAGCAGCAATCAGGTCCAGGTCCATTTGGGGGAACAGGTGGCTGGACAGGCAGCCAAGGAGGATGCTTCAACAGTGGGGGACCAAGCCAAGTCGGGGAGTCTTCACTCCTTCAAGCACACACAGATGATGGGTTGGTATGGGACCATGGCATCTCAGTGTCAGGTGTCCATCTCTTTATGGGTTTGGGTGAGGAGGTGACACCCTTCCTTTATTCTGCTGTGTCCGGTAAGTGCTTAGTCCTGCTTTGCCTTATAGGATTTCAACCCTCCACACATCCCCATACTTTCAAGTCTTCCTAGTGAGCAGATAGGCTGGCTCCCTTTGTACCCAAAAGAAAAGTTATCAGTCTGGGTTTGTTGTGTGGAGGGGAGGGCAGGGGGGTCATCGTCTGACCAGTGGTGCAGTTTCTGGGTCCATCCAGTGGCCTCAGCCATCCTTCCTCAAAATGGAGCCAAGCCGCTTGTAGAATGATGTGTTCCAGGGCGATGCATAGGCTAGAAAAGGGAGTCACCCGGAGGAGCTGTGTGCTCTTACCAGCTGAATCCCATTCTTTAGCTATTCCTCCTCACTAAGCTCCCTTCCAGGTGATAAAAAAGCGTTCTTCCCTGTGAGGTTCATTGTACCATTGTTACAAGCACTTTCCTGCCAGCCTGGTCCCAGAGCCATATCAGCCCCAAATAACACACAAAGACAGTGTATTAATTATGAAACTGTTGACCAGTTACTAGCATTTCTTATTGGCTAGCTCTGTCTTAAATATTAACCCATTTCTATCAATCTAAGTATTTCCATGTGGTCTTGGCTTACTGGGAATGCCGGACCTGCATCTCTGCAGAGAAGAGAGATTTCCTGTTTGTCCCTGCTTATATTTTGTTTCTGCCCAGCTCCACCACTTCCTGCCTGCCTGTACAGACCACTAGACCTCTATGGTCAGCTAGTGGCAGTATCTGCCATGCTATGTCACTTCCTGCCTGGCCAATCAGTATTTTATTCATCAACCAATAAGACAAACATATATACAGAAGAACATTCCCCCATCATCTCCTCTCTTCTGTCTAAATAAAAAGAAGAGTTTTAACTTTAACATAGTAAAATTACATATAACAAAACAATTATTAGACAAGAACTATAATTACAATATTTAGTCCATCAACATTATCAAGAATTAAAGAAAATATTCTAACACCTATGCTATCTTTGTGATTCTAAAGTCTTAGTGGCTCTGGGACAAGGCTGGCGGGAAACTGCTCTTAACAAAATGGCGCCTACAACGCGGGTACTAAGAACTTCTACTTACAACTTGACAAAAGCTTAAAAAAAGATTTTAGGAACAAAAGAAAAGAAACAAGCAAGGTTTCTTGTAGCAGTATTTTTCTTGGGCGGACTCTGTTTTGCTAGTGATAAGAAGAGACTCTCATGGCTCTTTTAAGGGAGGTTTCCTGACTCAGAAGAAGCAGAAACAACTGCTCGGCTCTTTTTAAGAGGCCTTGCTACCAACTGAATGGTGTACATGACAGCTGGCAGTGGGAGTGACACATCTCCAAGCCCGCAGCATGCTGCTTAATGGCAGCATAGACCAAGGTAGTGAGCACAGTGCTCCCGCCATCATGGATAGATGATGGCTAAAACAGCTGTGGCTTTTATCTTAGCAATGCTGTTGTTTAGCAGATAAAAGACTCATGGCCAAAAAAGGTAAAGATTTATAGTAAAGACAGATTAAGATAAAGAATAACCTCTAAAGGTTTAAAATATATGGAGGCTTGGGAGAGAAAAAGAAACAGAATAAAGTGGTTTAAAAAAAATAGAAAGTGAGTAGATAAGTGTGGTGGCACATGGCTTTTAATTCAAGCACTCAGGAGGCAGAGGCAAGCAAGTCTCTGTGATTTGAAAGTAAACCTGGTGTACAGAGTGAATCCCAGGGCAGCCAAAGTTACACAGAGAAACCCTGTCTCAAAAAATGAAAAAATAGAAGTAGAAGAAATAGAGTAATAAAAAAGCCATGTGAAGATGGAAAGCACACGGAGAGTCTGGGTACTGTATGCTATTGTGTTGTCTTTGAATTGCTCAATTGCTAAGGAAGAAACAACAACTTGATCAACGCTGCTGGATTAATCCAATTTATATATTTTAAAAATGATTTGACGTCAAAATTTAAGTCTAAAAACAGATTACTGGTGAAAAGAATTTCTATTTTTGTTTCCACAGAAAATGAAAAGTTGTGGATTCCTTCTAGACTAACATGGTTTGATCAAGCAAAACCCCCTGAAGTAGAGTCCCAGGTGATGTAACATTGAAATCAGCTGGGACAAGGCAGCCTTGCAGACCACTACAGCCAGGATTTCTGTGTCTTCTTAGGATTCCAAAGACAGCGCCCCCTACCAGCAGGAAGCAATTTGGAAAGAACAATGCCCAAATTCCCAAATATTGTCTATAAATGTTTGTTTTCATCTAAATGAGGTTGGTTGTAAATGGTTAATGATCACAACCAATCTCTTTTTAAAGGTATAAAGGGGATTATGGTATAGAAATGAATACTTTGTTTTGAAATGGATTTTCATTTATTGATACAATTTCAGGTCAAGTTTTTGATATGTGTATTTCTCCTCTTGTTTAGGTATTGTGTTTGTATAGCTCATTAAAGAATATAATGTATAATTTATTACAGATAATAGATAGCTATCTATAATAGCCAAAACTTGTCGTTAAGTTAGTTAGGTTTTCTAGATATAAAGAGATTTATTTCAATTGGATACACATTCTTCAAACCTTTCAAAGACCTACAGAATATGGTATTTAAAATGGTTTAGGGGTTTTTTTTTTTAACAGTGAGACATAACTGCTCCTGGCAACACTACCTGTGTCACAAAGGAAGATGGACATCAGAGAAACTTGTTATGGAGTTTACTCCCAATATGGCGAGACTAGCCATTTGGGTAAAAAACTGCTCTTGCCTGGACTGTTTGACTTTATGCTGTATATACTGGACATGCAGGACCCACAGAAAAGTGACTGCTGATACAAGATGGACAGTGCTACAAGGTCCCTGCTTTATGGAAGAGTCTGCCAGACATTCTGCCCAACACAGAGAAAATTGACTGACAAACTGCCAATACAGGTGGACAGTTTAAAGTTTCTTGCTTTGTTGAGGAGTCTGCCAGACACAGTATGGCCTATGGGTTGAAGATGGATGTGGCAATTTACAGAAGAACTTTGGGTGACTGACCAGGCATTGAGTTGTCTCTGTCATTTCTAGAATTTATATATTAGCCTTCTGTGGTTTTTGATGGAGTTGAAGACAGATAGTATGGTTATAGTTTTCCTTAGTTAGGATTAAAGATAAGTTACATGTAAGACTTTAGACTCACAAAGACAGGATAGATGATGGAATATTTTCTTTAAATTTTGCTAAATGTTAATGGATTAAATATTGTTAACTATAGTTCTTATTTGATAACTATTTTGTTATATATTTTACTGTATTAAAGTTAAAACCCTTCTTTATACTTTAGGCAGAAAAGAGGAGATGATGGGAGATGTCATTCTCTTATTGGTTAATGAATAAAACACTGTTGGCAAATGGAAAGGCAAGATAGGCAGGACTAGGAGACGAGGAGGATTCTGAGAGATGTGGTAGAAAGGAGTCAAAATGTAGGACCAAGAGGAGTAAGGGTCTGGACCCTCTCTCCAGTAAGATAAGACCATGTGGAAATACTAAGATCGATAGAAATGGATTAATGTTTAAGACAGAGCTAGCCAATAAGAAATACTAGTAACTGGCCAACAGCTTTATATCTAATACAGCATCTCTGTGTGTTATTTTGGGACTGATGAGGTCTGGACAAGGCTGGGAGGAAAGTCCTCGTAACATACCATTGCTTCCTAATGCCCTCCCACCCCAAAGCCCCACCTCAGTCTTCAGGCCATTTCTTCTCTTAAGTCTCATTCCTGAAAGGGTAATTATGTGTCGGCCTCTGTTCCAAACCAGTTGCAGGCAGTTTCTTCAGTTTAGGATGGCTTGACCCTAGGTATCTGGACAGATCATCATGGTGATGGGGTTGGGAGGGGCTGAGGTAGGAGGAGCATGGAGAAGATGCTCAGAAGGACCCACTTCTCTGACATTCATTCTGCAGATAGACTCTTTCCCTCCAAAGTTCTAAAGTGTGTCCCTTCATCGAGGAACAAAGTTCTGAACACACTAGTCATCTTGAGAGGCTTTCCATGTCAAGACTGTTACGAGGGCCTTTAGCCTGTGCATTTAGAAGCTAAGGGGAGTGTCCAGAGATGAGCGTGTTCTCCTGGAATGTAAAGGCGGTTCGTTTGGCCTGGACCCATCTGAGTCCTGGAAGGTAGGTGTGCACATAGCACATGGAATGTACCTGCCTTTGTCTTCTGTCTTCAGTGGCCACCATCAGGGAGGGAACCGGAGACTTTTGCTTCTATTGCCCCCAACACACAGCTCCCGCTCTTTTCTTGGCAGGGGTGACCCTGCTTGGTCTTCCAGTTCTAGCAACAAAAGAGTGGTGGGAGAGAGGATGCTCACAGAAACCAAGAACCTTCAAGAGTATGATGCCTTAAAGCACAGTGTCAGCGGAGGCTTTGGGGAGAAGACGGTGGCCCCATGGGGTTTGTGCTTGGAGCCATGAGCATGGCTCCATCACCGTAAACTTGATCCAGTTCCGTAGACCCAGTTAACCTCAGCTATCTTATGCCAGAAGAGTGTGTGATCTCAGAAGCCATGACACGTTTACCTGGCCATCCTGGACTCAGACAACCTCAGCGTCACACCACATCAATAGAACTGTACTTGGATGCTGGGGTCCACAGAAAATCTCCACTTCATCTTGACTTAGGGTCAGAGAGTTCAAAATTATCCTTGCTTTTTCAAGGCTAAAGTCCTAAGACTAAAGGTCTAAGAAATAGTTACTGGAGGATGGTTGGTCTAAGGTGTGGATGTCTTATTTAGATAACAGGGGATTTGATCTAAGGGGTGGTTACTAAATGTTTGGAGAATTAAGAAAGTAATTAAGTCTGTCTGGTATTGTAAAGAAGTCTTTTGCCTTTTCCTCCCTTTTAGTTGGGGTACATAAGAGTTTTGAGCAATAGACAGACGGTGGTCCAGTATTCACTGGAATGCCTTCCTGGCTCTATTCTGTATATCTGTCTTTCCTTTAGTATCTTTAATTTTTCTGCCTGTTCTTTCTCATTCTATACTCCCCCTCCTAGGTATGGATCAGGTAAGTTGACTAGATTCAACTGAAGCCCCCAAAACCTGGGTAACTACTGACGTCCTTTAACGTGGGGCAACTACACTTGGACGTTAAGGCCGAGGCCTTGAAAGGCCCTGGGAATAGGCAGGGAAGGGCCCCACATGCAGGAGCACACTGCATTGTGTGTGGGGTCCCCAGCAAGGACAGCTGGTGCCACTGGTGGTTGGGGTAAACTTGAGGGACTGATGCTCTTGGGGACAAAGAGTCAGATTAGACATGCCAGCGGTCTACAGGAGGAGAGGCAGGCATTCTCATAAGCATTCAATAGGTGTGCAGGGATAGATGGCAGTGTTACCAGCAGAGTGGGGAGCCAGGGTTTGGGAGTCTGGTCCAGCACCTGCCATGGCCAGCATGTGAGACGTCAGGTCAGAGATGAGCTTCAGGTGTTAGGGCCAGAAGTTGCAGATCTGATTAGAAATGATAATGGGAATCAGAGAAAGCCAGGAATGCCATAGGGCTGCATCTTACATGCCAAGGCAGATGGTGCCGCTGAGGGTGCCAGGCCCTGGAGTTCCGGGATAGTGCCTTCTCCACTGCTGGGATGCAGCCGGGCTCATCTGGGCTGTCTCAAGCCAGAGGCAGGGCTCTGATCAGCAGACACACCAGATTCCTGCCCTGGCCTTTATCCTCTGGGTACCTCTTTCCTCCAGGGGCTTCCCCTGGCTCCTAGGGCCTGGACAAGACACACAGCCTAGCAAGGGCTCCCCTGAATGCTCCCAACGACTCCCTCCAAATCCCTCAATGCCTCCAGGCTTCTTGAGTCAGTGCCCAGGCAGTCTAGGCTGTGGTCCTGAAACTATCCTGGGTTCACCTCTCAGAACCTGGTTTATATTGCTCCACCAGGAATAGAGCCTTCACGGCACAGGTCTATTTCGGGGTCTTTGATTTGGGGAGATGAACCTGGGTTGTGTGGTGGATCATTGTAACTTTTTGGATTTTTTAAAAGATGAAGGGAGACGGTTAGAGTCAGGGTCATAGCCAAGCCAGAAGAGGACCGGACATGGCTGGCTTTGAGAATGGGGAGGGTCCATGAGCCAAGGAGCATGCATGGCCTCCAGAGGCCACAAAACCCTGGAAGGTCCCCCCTCCCCAGCGTCCAGAATGAACAAAGCTCTTGATTTCTTGATATGAACCAGTGAAAGGTGGTTCAGTCATTGTCCCCTGCACTGGGAGCTGATACATCCTTAGAGTCACTGCATCGTGACAGCTTGTGACAGTAGGAGAGAACTAGTCACACACAAAGACTGGAAGAGGTGGCTCCAGCCCATCCAAGTTCCCAGGAGGTCCCAGTGCTGGCTCCATCCCAGGGGTAGCTGGCAGTTTCTCCAAGTCCCTGTATGCTGGAGAGGGGGACAGCAGGACACTGGGGCTCGGCACTCACACCCCTTCGCCACCGCGCGGGCTCCCTTTTCAAGGAAGCAGGGAATTCCTCTTGCTGGAGTTTTGGGGACTCTCCTTAACGAGAGAGCTGCTCTGGGCAGGGGGAACACATAGAAAAGACACTGCCAGGGCAGACCAGTGTGCACATATGAGGCGCCTACTGTGTGCAAAGCCTAGGCTGGGTTTTAGGGGTCCGAAGAAATGACCTGTGTTCAGGGGTGGAGAGGCCAGTGTGCCCGTGGCATCGCCATGAGGAGAGGGTAGGTCAGGTGTCAGTGAGGTAATTGACACACAGAGTGGCAAGTATGATGGGAGGGTTGGGACGGACACTCCAGTGCCTCCTTTGCCACGCGCTATGAGGAAAACCACAGCCATAGAGAGGGCTGAGCACAGGCCACAGGTGGGACAGAGTGAGAGGGAAGGACCAGAAGCTGAGAGGCTGAGAGGCTGAGGTGTGGTGGGGAGCTAAGCGTCAAGGCTGGACCTGGGGCCTGGGGCCTGAAAGAACAGCCCAGGACTGACTCTGGCCTTGCCTCGGGGTGTTAGGCAGCCATGTTTGTTTCATCCGACGCTTTGGACAGATGGGGACCTAGGGAAAGGGAGGACTGGAAACTGAGGCCAGAGATGAACTCTAGTCCTGTCCATCCTGGAAATGATGCCTGGGCAGGCGGGGCTCCTGGGTGGAGACAACTTGGCATGGATCCAGGAGGAAGCACCAGGGACAGGCATCATCGGGGTTACCCCTTCCATCAAAGATAACTGAGAGGGGTCCTGAGAAGAAGGACAGATCTGGACCACGCTTTAAACTGAACCATGCATCCAGAGAGCTCGGCCTGGGCCCCTGAATGGGCCCCAGCCCCGTGGGCCTCCCCAGGCCACTTTCCTCTGAAGAACTTACACCTGCCTGCCCGCACATTCGTCCCCTGAGGGACCTGCACTTCTCCTGCCCTGGGCTCCTAGATTTCATTACCTCTAATGAGCCCATCCGAGGCTGGGCAAAGGCAATTACTAGCGCCAGGCCTTCTGGTAACCACTCAGAGCCAGGCAGGCATGCGGTTCTGCTGCATACCACCCACCGCCTCTGCCTCATAATGAGAGGGTGAAATCTGGGAATTAATGAGGACGGGAAAGTCAATCACAGGCTTGGTGGGCTCTCTACTCCCAAGGAGGCCTTCTGCAAGTTTGGGGCCTTGGACTTACTCTGGGTTTAGGGTGAGGAGAAGCAGTCTAGGTGCTATGAGCTTTCCTTCCTCTGCCAGGCCTGGGGGAGGAGGATTCTGGGGCACTTCTAGCAAGAGCATGAACTCCAGGAGCAGAACTGAGCTCTGGCTCCTAGCTGCTGTGTAGCTGGAGGGTGTGTGTGTGTGTGTGTGTGTGTGTGTGTGTGTGTGTGTGTGTGTGTGTGTGTGTTTGGCGTATAGCCTCTCAGACCTCCAGAGTTTCCCCACCCCTTAAAGGAAAACAGTCACCTGGTCAGGTTACCTTAGTAAAGGAAGGCCTGGGTTTCCCTCAGTCCCCAGCAGATGGTAAGGGGGACAGAAAAGTGTCCACATACAACAGCAAACGTCCCTGTTCCCTATTTGAGCAGCCTACACAGCCTCTCCCAGCTGTCTCCTGAGAAATGAGGGTGTTAGAGGTGGGCTTAGGAATGGACCATGGAAACACAGGCCTGTAATCCCAGGACTCAGCAGGTGGAGGCAGGCAGGTCTGTTATTCAGGGTCCTCCCTCAACTCCTTACCCAGTTCCAGGCCAGCCTGAGCTACATGAGACCCTGCTTCAAGATAAACTAAACACAAAACACAAAGAGGTTTCCTTCTGGCAGCTCTGGAGCCCAAGGGGGCTCCCCTGACAGGGCCTTTGGGTATTTCTGCCCTGCTTTGAAGTAGTGGAACTAAGAGAGCTATGGGCCTCTCTTAATGAGGCCTGCTTCCTTGATAACTGAACTCAGCATGCAGGAAAGGCAAAAATCTGCCCGTGAGTGCAGAGCCCTCAGGACCCCTTCTAGGCCGCATCTCCTATCACTGCTGTGAACAGAATTTGTCTGGTTTGCTGCATGCTTACACTGGAAGAGGACACACACTCAAGGGGGCTGGTTGGGGGCCAAGAGGATGAGCCTGTGTGTCCTCAGGGATTTGGAAGACATCTGACCTGCTCCCCTGGTCCACAGGTTCAGTCTTTTCCAACCCAACACCAGCCTTGTGTTTTGTAGAGGAAAGAATAGAAAGTCCATGAGGGCAAAGCACTCGAAGACTGTAATAAACAGCCTGGGGCTTCCAGTCGCTGACATGCATGCATGCATGCATGCATGCATACATACATACATACATACACACACATGTAATATATATGTGTGTGTATATGTATGGTTACATATGTGCATATGTGTACAAATAAATATGTATATGTGATAATATATTGCAAACATATTTCCAATCTCTAAGAACCTCTGACTTCCTGCCCCAGGCTGATCCTCCCCGGGAGGCAGACATCCTGGGGTAGGCACCGACAGGAGAAAGCCCTTCTTGGGCCCAGGAGGCCAGTGAAGGGCTGGCTGGGGCACCATGTATGCAGTTCTGCCGCCATGGCCCCGGGCATCCTGGCCGACCTGGGTATGAGACCCAGAGGGACTGGCTGGCTGGCATCCCACGTACCCAAGATGGGTGTAGAGAAATGCTTCCATGGCCAGCCGGTGGTCTGTCACTTCAGGCTGTTTCTCTGGAGACAGCCTTTAAGGCCTTTGGGACAAGGGCACCTTGTGAAACCACACGGGCTTCAGCCCTACCCTGTCTGTAGCTGGCCTTATCCCTTCACTGCTCTGCTCATCCTCTCTGTTGTCTTGGGACCAGCTGTACTCTGACAACCCAGCAGGCCAGCCTCACTTTTCCTTGCAGCCCTGCAAAGGAGTATATGAGGACCTGGGAACTTGCCTGAAGAAAGAGGGTGCTGGAAAACCGAGCAGAGGACGACAGAAGCAGGCAAGGAGGTGGAGGGCAGCTCCGAGGAGGCAACAGGTCCTAAGAGTCCCAAGACTCTGTCTTAGCTTTCTGTTGCTGTGGTAAATGCTATGGCCAAAAGCAATGTGGGAAGGGAAGAGTTCAATCCAGCGTGCATCTAACAGTTCAAGGCAGGAACTCAAGTTGAGCAGGAACCTGGAGGCAGGAGCTGAAGCAGAGACCACGGAAGAGCACGGCTTGCTGGGTTCTTCTCCATCTTTTGCCCTACGTTCTTGTACTACCCAGCACCACTTGGCCAAGAGCAGTATCGCCTACAGTAGGGCAGACCCGCTCACATCAGCCATTAGGAAAAGGCCCCAAAGGTTTGACTACAGGTCAATCTGATGGAGGCATTTTCTCAACTGAAGTTCCCTCTTTCCAGAGGACTTTAGCTTGTGTTAAGGTGACAAAACAAAACAAAGACTATCCAGCTTATTTAACACCTGTTCAACATGACATACCAATACATCACTATTACACCCTAACCTATCTTTTCTTGTTTATCTCCAAGGTCTCATATTGAAGGGTATACTAAGGCCTCTAAGCAGTGACAAAGGGGCAGATCACAAGCTGGGGCCCCAGCATCCAGAAGGTTCTGGAAAAATCTTCTGTCTCCACTTCACTCTACAGAACTAGCCTCCATTATACCCTATCCTCCCTTCCAGATGTCCCTTCCTGAGATTCCATTGTAGTCATCGCCTTCAGGTTCTCAGAGCCAGGGACACCCTATTGTTCTCCCCCAAGCCACCCAGCACCCATAACACAAGCAGAGGGGTGAAACGGTGGTAGGAACACGTCAACTTCAGAGTCATACCCTATGAGCTTGCATTGCCCTTACCCAGACACTGCGCCTCTGGCGGGGTGAGCAGACAGCTTTGTCTGAGTCTATGTGCATGCTAATTGTAAGTCTGTTGGCTGTGCCTCTGAATAGGTTTTCCTGGTTGCTTTAATAATGAAATGCTTTACAACATCAAATATTTCTCCCTTATTAGCTGAAAAAGGTCAGGAACCACACTGTGTCTTTTTGTTGCCTGGGCAATTGGGTCTGACCTTTAATTATGAAGAAAGCCTGCTGTTGTCTCCAGCAGTTGGCTAGTGGGGTCTGCTGCTGCCTCGGCTCTTTTGCCACTGTCTGGCTCCTTGGTTGCCCCTAGGATTGTCTAGCCTCAGTTTCCCTGTCTTTGCTAAGTGTTAAATTAGACTCTGGGTGCAGAGAACTTAGGCTCACATCCTGGGCACGAGGCGCAGGGCGCAGGGGAGAGGGATGGATGGGGGCGTGTCTCCGGGTTAAGAGTAGGCATGGGGTTGTTCCTCTCCTCTCTCAAACTCATCTGGTCCAGAAGCTCTGGCTCTGGCCGAAGCTGTGGAGTTGGATACTAGAGGGCCCTTGACTCATTCCGAAAGAGTGGCTGTTGCTTGTTCTTGACCATGCCGAGTCTCGGCTGTTTGTCCTCAAGGAGTTGATAACCCACTCCCCCCTATCAGCTCAGTGTTCCCGGCCCATGAGGTGGGGAGACACTGCAACCTTGTTGCATGGAAATGTCTGCTTCAGCCAAGTGTGGAGCAGCAGGTCCATATCTGGAGGAGACTCAACAGGCATTTCTGCCACCAGAACCTCCTGGGCATGTTATGGGGTTGATAGAGCTGAAGTTCGGTGAGGCCAACCAGCCTTGGATGACCCAGGTTGCATGGATCATGGATCAGAGCTGAGTGTGGGATCCTTGCATCCCCTCCCCATTTCTGTTGCCTTTGCTTGGAGATTTGACTAAAATCCTAAAGGTCTGTCTTCACAGAGTGCCATGGGAAGGACTGGGTGGGATTAAGGCAGCCATGGAAGGCAGTGGCACAGAGATGCCAAGGTAGCAGCCACAGGACGAAGCAGGCCCCACCTGGGCAGGGAGGGGCGCCAGGCCCAGTAAATAGGGTGGAAAGCTGGGTGGGGACCACCCTTCCCATGATAAATGGGGTGACTCGTGGGCGCTGTCAACACACACTAGAGAAACCCAAGGAGCCTGACACTGCCCTTTGCACAACAAACTTTGTGGCAAAACCGACTGGAAATGGAGGGCTGCCAGTGTCTTGGCTGCCTGGCACAGCCCGGAGCTCTGTGGCCATTAGTATCCACCCAGGAGTGTCTCCCGAGCCATCCTGTCCTGTGAGGGGGGTACTTGGGTGGAACAGGAGGAGGAGAAAGACGTGGAACTTTCTCTGTACTTCTTGCCAGGTTTATACTTTGAAATGAAAGGCAAATGTGGGAAAACTTCAGACATCCTCGGCTCTGAAACCAGCTAGTGGTTTGGAGGAAGAGGAGGGGGCGGAGACAGCTTGCGTGGGGCCAGCAGGGTTCCATCAAGGGGACAGTCCTCCTGAGTAGTAGTGTTACCATCGAGCCACACCTGGCTCTTGCGATCTTGTCCAGAGGACGGTGTAGGCTGTCACATGAATGAAGTCTCTGGGCTGGGGTCTGTAGCCCTGAGGCAGAGAGCCTGGGGTGCTGGACTTGGAGACATGTATGAGAATGCGATCCCTTGTCTGCAAAGTTTCTATGGACAGAAGGAGGCAGAGACATTTATGGAATCAGAAGATGCCCCTCTGTATCCACCATTGCAGTCCAGGACCCTAATGACCCTTTATATGGAGACGAGTCCAGGCCCAACTTTCCAGTCACCTGCACTTGGGCGAGGGGGCTCTCAGATTCGGGGATGGAGAGTGACATCAGACTCCTGGAGATCTGAGGGTCACCCATTCTTATGGGGCTGCTCTGTGACTCTAGTGTTTCCTCCTGTGTAGCATGTATGTTTCCGCCAGCCCGCCAGCCCACCAGCCCACCAGTCTGGGCTCACAACCACACCAGCCCCAAGTAACACTCTGAGACTCTGTATTTGATACAATCCTGTTGGCCAGTTACCATTATTGTTTATGGGCTAGCTCTGTCTTAATTATTAACCCATTTCTACTTATCTAATTTATCTATTCTATTTATTTACTTATTCTATTTATCTTATTTCCACATGGCTCATCTTATCCAGGAGCCGCGGCTGGCGTCTTGCTTCCTCCATGCTCTACATCTTGACTCCTCCCAACTACTTCCTCTTTCCTCCTCCTGGTCTCCTACCCCCGCCTATCTTGTTTCCTATTGGCCACAGGCTTTATTAATTAGCCAGTATGAGAAACATATATACAGAATAACATCTCCCATCATCTCCTCTTTTCTGTCTAAAATAAAAGAAGGGGTTTAACCTTAACAAAGTAAAATATATCATACAACAGTTATCAAATAAGAATTACAGTTAACAATATTTAGTCCATTAACATTTTGTAAGACTTTAAGAAAATATCATCTATCCTATCTTTGTGAGTCTAAAGTCCTATATGTAACTTATCTTTAATCCTAAATAAGAAAAACTATAATCATAACTATCTGTCTTCAACTCCTTCAAAGACTACAGAAGGATAATATATAAACTCTAGAAATGACAGAGACAACTCATTGCCTGGTCAGTCACCCGAAGTTCTTCTGTAATGTTCCATCTTCAGCCCATAGGCCATAGTGTGTCTGGCAGCCTCCTCAACAAAGCAGGAAACTTTAAACTGTCCACCTGTATTGGCAGTTTGTCAGTCATTTTTCTTTGTGTCCTGTAGACTGTCTGGCAGACTCTTCCATGAAGCAGTAATCTTGTAGCATTGCCCATCTTGCATCAGCAGTCACTTTCCTGTGGGTCCTGCATGTCCAGTTTCTACAACATAAAGTCAAACAGTCCAGACAAGAGAAGTGCCTTGCCCAAATGGCTAGTCTTGCCATATTAGAAGCAAACTTCATAACATGTTTCTTCGATGTCCATCTTCCTTTCTGATGCAGGTGGTGTTATCAGGAGCAGTTGTGCCTCACTGTCAAGAAAAACCCTAAACCATTTTAAATGCCATATTCTGTAGGTCTTTGAAAGGTTTGAATAATTCCTATTCATCTCAAATACATCTCTGTCTATCTAGAAATCCTAACTAACTTAACTCTAAGTTTTGACTATCATAGGTAACTATCTATAATCTGCTTTAAAGTATACATTACCTTTTTCAATGAGCTATATAAACACAATACCTAAACAAGAGGAGAAAAATACATATCACAAAATTGACCTTAAATTTGTGTCAATAAATGAAAATCCATTCCAAAACAAAGCATTTATATCTATACCATAATTCCCTTTTTACCTTTAAAAAGATTGCTTGTGGTCATTAACCATTTATAACCAAGCCAATTTAAATGAAAACAAACATTTATAAACAATATTTGGGAATTTGGGCGTCGTTCTTCCCAAACTACTTCCTGCTGGTAGAGGGCGCTGTCATGGGGGTCCAAAGAAGATGCAGAAATCTTGGCTGTAGTGGTCTGTAAGGTTGTAATGTCCCATTGACGTTGCTTCAGGGGGTCTTGCTTGATGAAACCATATCAATCTGGAAGAAATCCACAGCTTTTCATTTTCTGTGGAAACAAAAATAGAAATCCTTATCCCCAGTAACTTGTCCTTAGGCTTAAATTTTGGAGTCAAAGCATTTTTAAAATATATAACTTGAATTAACTTAGCAGCATTTCTTTTATCAGTAGTTGTTATTTTCTCAGCAATCAAATAATTTAAAGACAACAGAAGCGCGTATAGTATCCAAAATTTCTGTGTGCTTTCCATGTGTACGTGGCTTTTTTATTACTCTATTTCTTCTACTTCTATTTTTACATATTTTGAGACAGGGTTTCTCTGTGTAACTTTTTATCTGTTCTGGAATTTCCTCTGTATACCAGGTTTACTTTGAAATCATAGAGATCTGCTTGCCTCCATCTCCAGAGTGCTGGGATTAATGGCGAGTGCCAATATACCCATCCATTTTATTTTCTTTTTTAAACCATTGTACCCTGTTTCTTTTTCTCTCCCAAGCCAGCCTATTTTTTAAAACACAGTGTAAACCTTCATTGCAGCTCTCATATACATCAATGAATTGTTAGCCGAGCTCTTTAAAAGCAAGGCGGTTTTTTGCCGCTTATGCTAATTTTGGAAACCTTCCTTAAAGGAGCCGTGCAAATCTCTGTCTACAGCAAAACAAATCTAACCGAGAAAATGCTGCTATCAAGAAGTCTTACTAGTCTCTGTTCCTTTGTTTCTAAAATCCCTTTTTAAGCTTTTATCAAGTTTTAATTGAAAGTTCTTATAGCCACGTTGGGCGCCAATCTGTAGCATGTATGTTTCCGCCAGCCCGCCAGCCCACCAGCCCACCAGTCTGAGCCCACAGCCACACCAGCCCCAAGTAACACTCTGAGACTCTGTATTTGATACAATCCTGTTGGCCAGTTACCATTATTGTTTATGGGCTAGCTCTGTCTTAATTATTAACCCATTTCTACTTATCTAAGTATTTCCACGTGGCTCATCTTATCCGGGAGCCGCGGCTGGCGTCTTGCTTCCTCCATGCTCTACATCTTGACTCCTCCCAACTACTTCCTCTTTCCTCCTCCTAGTTTCTTAGTCCCTCCTATCTTCCTTTTCTATTGGCCAACAGAGCTTTATTAATTAACCAGTATGAGAAACATATTTACAGAATGACATCTCCCATCACTCCTGCCCTTATATAACCAAGCACTTGCTAAGCTGATGGTCCCCAGGAGGTGTCCTTATGTCTGTATGCTCCACACCTGTGTAAGTTTCTCACACTCAGAGCCAGCTGAGACAAGAGTGAGCCCCGTGTCCCTGGGGGAGCTTCATCTTAAGGAAGTGGGAAGAGAATGGCAGAGGGAGGCCAAGCAGAATCCAGAAGCCCCGGCTGGGTAACAGCAAATTCGCCTAGGCTCTGCCACTTAACTTGACTCTCTGAAGAGCTTCAGAATCCGTGACTCACAAGGTCACGGGGCTCCCACCTCTCAGAGAGAATTTGTGGGGAAGGAGTGACCACCACCTATAAGTGCACACCACTAGCCCCGCCCCAGCTCTGGGTGGCTATGTGCAAAGTGAGGGTGTCAGGACTCCGAGCTAGGGGACCTCTAGCAGAGTCTGGTCCCCAGCCCCATCTGTGCCACTGCTGCATGCTGGTCTAATGGTGGGCGATCTGGACACTTGATGAGAATGGGAATGGGCACCTGACTGCCACATCCCCCACTGGATGCACAGCAGTTGCTGTAGAGGAGAAGGCATTCATGGAATCCATTCCCAGTGCACCACTGGCCAGCCATGACCATCCTCTCGAGGAGCTCAGGGGCTCCTCTGGGCTTCCAGAGAGATGGCTGAAAAATACCTCCCTAAGATAATCCAGATATGTCCAAGTTACCTTCCCTGAACCAGACACTCAAGGGAGTGAGGTCTTCCTGGAAGGACCTGGACCTGGGCAGACAGCCCAGGGGTAGTGCTGGGGGATTCTCTGAACTTTGGTTTTCTTATCCGTAGGGCAGTTAATGAGCCTGGCCTGCTGTCTCTGTGAGAATTAAGAAACCTAGGCACAAGTCTCGGACTTGACACTGGAGCCTCCTGAAAGAGATTGTTTCTGCCAGAGAAGTTCTGTGCATGTCCAGCTTCCCCATACATTGGCAGTGAGAATGCAGCTCCATGGTGGGAACTCTGCCCTCCATAAGCTCCACTCAGTAACAGGAGTCTGATGAGCAGAGCTGATGGAGGGCAGCGTGCAATTGGTTGTTGCAGGCTTTCAGCTGCTCTCTGGGCATTTGCAGGGCTTTGCCAGGACCCACACACCTACGTGGCATAGGCACCTGTGTGCCCCACATCCAGAACAGCGATGCACTGAAGGGACAGTTTGTGGCCATCCAGACCACTCACACCTATAGCTGTCATAGAGGGCATGGTGTCCAATCCCGGATCCCTGGAGGGACTTTAGCATCTCCTGGAGTCTGCTTGTGGGGGTTCAGGCTTGTTCCAAAACCAGTGAGGGACAGAAAGCATAACTTCTCTGCATAGAAACAATAGCCATGTGTCCTCAGGCTGAAAGATGCTGGGTGTTTGTTAGTGGGGTCCTGCCTGTGAAATCCAGTGATGGGAGTGAGGCTGCTCTCATTCTGTTCTGGGCATTCGAGTCGGTGGGAGAGCATACTGCAGGGCAAGTGAAGAGGCATTTAGTTCTGCTGCAAGTATGGGAGACTCTGGGGTGGGACCTGTGTCTCAAGGTCGTAAGAGGCAAAGTTGAAATTCTCAATAAGACTTCTGCAGGTCCCAAGAGGCCCACAACCAAATTCCAGAAGTATAATAGTCAATGTCTGACAGCTCTGGCTGGGAAATGGTGGTCTTGAGACCCACTCTGGATCACAAGAATCAAACTGAATTTCCGCGTGGATGAGACTTCTCAGCTTGTAGTGGGAGGCAACCGAACAGAGTGGCTGTGGGTTTTAGCGCCCCTGAACTGACTTAGGTTTTGAGGAACAAGATGGAGACGGAAGTTCTTTCATCTAAATCATAGTGGAACTGTGCCCAAGGACAGAACGGACCCCCGGTGAAGGTCCAGCCCCTAGTCCTCTCTCCCAGACTTGTCTTCCTCAGGGAGAGCATGCATTTTCTCCAGCCTGCTGGGCGAGCGTGTGGCATGGAGTGGGACACTCAGCTGGCGCAGCTGGTACTCAGACTACCTCTTGATCAGTTGAGTGTCCTGATGGTGAACCAATCACCAAGCACAAGTGAGGTACAGGGAAGGTTGGAACCAAAAGAAAAGTCCCTGCTTCTCTCTGCCCAAGTCCTATTGCTAGGTGACTTGCTATGACCTGACATCAGGGGTGACATTTCTAGAAGCTGCCCACCCACAGGCCACCCTGCTCTCCAGACCTGAGTCGTATCCTACTTAGCAGCTTGGGATGGCTTCACTTTGCACTGAGTGATCTTTAATAAGGTCATTGAAGAGTGGATGGCAATGGTTGTGTGTTACAGAGACTGTAGTATCTCTGCCAGCTTCTGCAGTGGTGTTCCCATGGGTCTCTGGTTGATACCATTCCAGACTGATGACTTCACCAGTTTTCCAAAGTTAGGACTCCTCCATTTTCTGCCTCAGATGTTACCAGAGGGTTCACTTGGGGAACCTGAGCCTATGCTTAGGGCTCTGGGCTCTGGTGGATGAGGTGGATGCAAAGAGCCAACCGTGAGGCCTGGGAGCATCCTGGGCTGTACTGTTGGGTAGCTTTCTCCTGTGGCAAGTCAGACTCACTGTTGTCCCACTCTCACAGGGCCATCAAGTGCAGGCAGCGTCAGCTGCAGTGCAGGGAAGAGACAGGAGGCCAGGGACAAAGGTCACGCTGGTGGAGAGATGAGCTAGGGCAGAAGCAAGCCGCTCTGTCTTTACCCTGTACCTCTGCTGCACACTGGGGCTTTCAGGATCTCCTGCAAACGTGCTCAGAAAGAAACCCAAGGCCAAGCTTTCCAAATCTGGGAGCAAATTTTACCTCCCCCTCCATTCCACCAGGCCTGGGATCCCACTGGCGGCTTCCCAAGCACCCAGCGCACAGCATCCAGGGCCATCCCTGGGGCTCCAGATGATCTTAACCATCCTATCCAGAATGCAGTGTCCCAGAACTTCCTTCCCAGATGATCTTAACCATCCTATCCAGAATGTAGTGTCCCAGAACTTCCTTCCCAGAGCCACCAACCAACTCTTCCCAAACTATGTCCTCCCCATGTCCCTTGGTCCTTGACATGGGAACATAAGTCTGTGGGAAAACTCTTACAAGGGCCAAGAAAGCAATGGGACATCCCATTAACCTGCAAGACACAGATTCATCCATTTTCCCATCTTTGCATGCACCCATTCATCCTACACCCACCCTTCTGTCTATTCCTTGGTCCTAAAGGTGTCGTAGCCTGACGCTGGGGCTCTTCCAATCTCCTTCAGCAGCCTCACTAAGGCAAACTTCCCCTCACCAAGTACCTTCTCCATGAACCCTTGAAGGTCCTTTCTCTCCAGCGCTCAGTGACAAGGTCCTCTCAGAGAGCTTCATGATGAGCTTGCAATGACAGTTTCCTCCATCCCTGTCCCTTCTATGCCACTCCCATGGCACGCGCCCACTTTCCAGAGCAGGCTACACTGAGGAGCTGATGGCACCGACATAGGGGCTACTCTGCAAGGGATAACTAGACTAGAAAATCCAATGCCATATGGCCCCTAATATGTTTGGGAGCTCTGGGGTTCTGGGCCTCAGGTGTCAATAACTTGGCACTAACTGTCAACATAAAAATAACACACAGTATACAAACAATATTTCTTTTAAGAGTCTTTTGTTTTTAAAGGTGTCCAGGCCTGAGGTTCTTTCAATATGTCAGGCTTTAAAAAAAGAAAAAAAAAGATTGAAATGTATCAGATTATTAAATAGAACTGCTTCAGACTTAATTTAGCAAACTGTAACATTTTTATCATTTTTATAAAGCCCCTTTTAATGAAAACCGTCTGCATGGAGACTGAATATCCAGACCAAAATCATGTTTTCACTGTATATTTGTTATCCCTGAAGATGTTATTTCCAGATCTTACAGAAATAATAAATTTCTTTTAGAAGCCCAGGCCTCTGAGGTGGTGCCACACATCTCTGAATTTTCCACTTTGCAGTTCAAGAAGCTAATCCTTCTGTAATTCTTCATACTTGGCGATTCCCGGCCGTGACTTCATACCTCCATCCTTGCTTTCTTTGTAAATGTGGGGCTTGTAGCAACATTCGACCCAATATGTTTATTTTACATGAGCCTAAAAATGCCGTTCCAATAAGCATAAGCATATTTTTTCAGTGACAAGATGTTTTCTTCCTGTGGCTCCTGATTTCACAGATCACTGCCTGTGGCTGTTTCCCACGAGCGGTGTCCTGGGTCTCCTGGTGCCAAATGGGAGGTGTCGGGGCCCGACAGTGGAGAATCTGTGCGGGAGCCGTGTCTGCTCATCAGCCATCCAGGTCTGTCCTGGATGCCCCTCCACAATGCCTCATTACCAAACGTGTGGCTTCCCCCTGGGGAATCACAGCTATTGTAACAAGTGACTTCTCAGGGCCCAGGCCTTTGGCCTGTCCTGATGGCTGCCCTATGGCCCTGTGCCATGTAGGAAGGAATCAGAGGCATGTCAGCAGAGCTTAGGATCCCTGTGAGGTAGAATGAGCCCTCAGCCCTGACTGGCAAGTCACGGCTGGCACGTGTCCAGTGGGCATGATGCCAGCCAATGGAGCCAGGAGCTGGGGCACCTACCTGGCTTGACCTCTGTGGCTGCAGGAGTCAGGTGGGGTCATGTGGCCAGGTAGTCTCTTTTTTGGCTCTACCTCAGGGACCGCTGGTGACCAGAATGGAATGTGGTGTGGATGTTAGTACCCACAGCCAGAAAGGACAGGAATCCAGCAGAGCCACCAAAGCAAACTCGCCAGCCAGGGCCAATCAGAGGCCATGGGAGTTTTACAGGCACAGGTCTGAGTTCAGAGAGAACCCGCTGAGATTTTAAGGTACTTATATTCAGGGACAAAGAATGGGACTAGGGACACATGGATGGAGATAGAAACAGGCAGCTTATTGAGAAGGGGAAGGTACTCCCAAGAATGGAAATGAGCTAGCCAGCTGGGAAAGATCTGTTCACCCAGTTCCTGCCTTGTCCCACATTTGGGTATCACAGATGTTTTTTTTTCAGGCTTTCCCTGTCCTTTACATGTCCCCTGGTGTGAGTGTAGCTTCTCTCCTGGTGTTCCTGATGGCTTTCTGCGCCCCTCTTGTCCTGCTCATCACCCATTCTGACTGGGTCCCCTCTCAGGCTGGCTGGGAAGGTAAGCTGTGACCGCGCCCATGGAGAGTCCTGGGAGGGGCTTTGCACCCCCAATCTTGTACCTACTCTCCACTCCACTTTGAACACTGTGTTCTGGGACCCGAGAAAGAAGGAGCAAGGGCCCTGGCCCACCCAGGAGTGAAGGGTTCTCTGGATGTGAGACTCTCACAGCTAAAGCTATGGACGTTTCTGGTAAACAAGTAGGCAGGCTCAGCCCATGTCTCTGTGACTGTACGTTGTTCTCTTTGGGGTTGGCACACGTCTAGGTCATGGCTATGTGGTGCCAGAGCATTTCCTGGGTAATGTCATTAATGGCCCTCTGAATTGCTTCTGTGTGTCAGGGAATGCTGTCCTGACTTCCTCTCCCAGACCACTGTGTCACATTACCCTACTCACATTAATCATTATAGCTGGGCAAGTTGTACCCAGGGCTTGATTACCTGAGTAAGTGGTTTCCCCAAGAAGCCAGCCCTCACAGTGGACCTGGGAAGGTTCGGGTACAAATGACCACAAAACTTGCCTGAGATTTCCTCGTGAGAGGTGGCATGGTGGCTAGCTCTGTAGACCCCAGGCCTCTTGTCTCCCAGCCCAGGGCCTTTACCACAGGGCACTGTGCCCAGGTGCGGCCTGGGCAAACCCCACAACCTTCTCCCAAGAAGTGGCACCGATTTTCAGTTCAGCTGAGGTCACTGAGAACTTCATGGAACTTTATGTCACATCCAGACTCACAGTCCTCATCACAGCGCATGCCCCCAACAGGCTCTGCTTGCCAAACTGGGAATGTTCTGAACCCCGTGCTGCGAAGAACAAAGGTCCAATTCAGCCTCCCGGGGGGGGGGGCAAGGGATCTCATTAAGGCCCTGGCAGCCGGTGTGGGGTCGAGGTATTGTTTTTAATGGAAAAAACAAGAATTTGCTGTTGTGTTAGATTAAAGGCTTTGTCCAGGGGAATTAATCAGATTGCTACTGGCTGGCAGTCCAGTAGCCTTTGACTTCCTATCCTCAGAGAAGTCATGGACTAGGGCTGCAGAATTGTTTTATTTCTCTCTTTGCTGTTTAATGAAGGCCCAGCAGTAGGGCTTCCAGGGAGGACTGAATCACCCCTCATCTGCCTAGCATGGGCTCTGAGCAGTCAGTGGCCATCATCTCCATCCATCCATCCATCCATCCATCCATCCATCCATCCATCCATCCATCCATCCACCCATCCACCCACCCACCCACCCATCCATCATGTATTTTGTTTTGTCACCCAGCTCTGGTCACAGTTACTGCAGCCGGAGTACAGTTACTGCAGTGGGAGATCCCCATACCTCTAGGATCGTGTCAAATGCTCCTGTCCCCTGGGCTACAGCTGACAGGACATCAGCTCCCCCGTTGGACTATAGTAGTCAGGTGGGGAGACACGGATAATGGATACGCTACAGCTTCACCACATGCACCTGCCTCCCCTTCAGCACATCTTGGAATAAGTAACAGCACCTGGCTAGTGTCTCAGCCCTCCCCACCCCTTACTTCCGGCCTGCTGCCCCACCTCCGGGCTGCCCATCACTCTTACCCCGGGTGAGATCTCACACAGTCTAGGCTTACCTCTACCTACTGTAAGTCCTCCTACTTGTAGCTTCTTAAGAGTGTCGGAGGGTGCCACCATACCTGGTTTTACACTTTTCTAAATGCATTTTTTTTTTGCATTTTAAATTTTTTACTGCACATGCAGATTGTGTGTACAGGTGTGCGTTTACATGCAAAGGTGTGTTTGTGTGTGTATGAATGAGTCAGCCATGGGCATGAATGTCCTAGGAAGTTAGTTTCTAAAACACGGTTTCTCCCTGGGACCTGGGGGCTTGCTGACTACACTACGCAAGGCTGGTTGGTCCCCATGGATACTTCTGTCTCTACCTGTCCAGTGCTGGGATTACAAATGTGCACCACCAGGCAGCCTTTCATGTGTTTCTGGAATCGAATTTAGACTGTCATACCTGTGTAGCAAGTTCTTAATGAACTGAGCCATTTCCCCAGCCCCTGTGATTGGAACCTTCTGTTTGAATCTTGATTCAAAAGAAGAAAGCGTGGCAGAGTTTTTCTGCCCATCAGAAGCTCCCCATTAGTGAGTTCCCTGTGGGCCCTGCATTGTCCCTGAGGCAACCACAGACTCTCTTCCTCTTCTCACAGAGGAATGACCCCTGGACATCCTGGAGCTCCTACAAATAGTGTTTATCTTCTTCCAACTTTGTATCAGAAGACATCCTGTCTGGAGAGAAGACAGAGCCACAGAGCCTCTGTGTGTCTCTAGGACCTCTGCGTTCACCGTCTGCATAGTGCCACGGGTATAGGACACATCTGAATTGTTCAAAAGTTGCTAAGAGTTCTAAAACCCATCTTTGTGCCCACACATGGTCTGGATGCAACTCAGATACAGTGGGAGCTAGGTAGGTGACCTTTTGCATGCCACTGTCTTTGAAAGGTCTGCTACCAAGATATCCTGAGTACCCTGGTCTACAATGGCAACACACTCTGTAACTTTGGTCCTTCAGACTCGTGACATCCTGGTTGGATTAAAGATGTGGGAACACAGCTTGGGAATTAGCAGACGGAGAGGTACTCTGGGTGTGGGAAGACAGGCACACCCAGAGGCCAGAATGAAAGGTAACGGAGAACACTTCAAGCGCTTCTGATTGGCAAAGGAACAAGACCCTCACCAACCAGACCTCTTAAAAATGAACGGAAATAGCTCTCCGGGGAAAAGCAGACACAGCTCTGAATAGGCCATTCCTGGAGGAGCAGAAATAGCGCGGGACATCTGAAGAGCCTCTGGAACAGGGGGTTTGCGACACAACAAAACCCTGAGACACAGAGTTCTTTTGGCCAGTGACATGGGCCCAAAGTCCCCTTTGACAGCATATCAAGTGTGTGAGCATCAGGGCCTGCGCGCAGCTAGAGAATGACTGGCAGTGTGTGTCCCCGAGGGCCGGACATGATGGGGAGGTCTTGCACCCACCAGGAAATGTTTGGACTCTCAGGCCACCTTTATAGCTCCCACCTAAGAGCCTGCAAAATGGCAGCTCCTTCCTAGTGGGGAGAGTTAAGGACAAGGTGAGTGCAAGCATGGCTCCTACCAGCTGCGCCCTCTCTGAAGAGCCTCCCCCACCTGGGAGCCCCCACCTGCACCCTTAGGACTCAAGTCTTTCTTCTGTGCACATTGTCCCTGGCACAGTTGCGTGCATCTCTCCCTCTCTTAGCAGCAATGTGGGGAGACGCCAGCGGCCTGCGACCATAGCCTGCCAAGGGTACAGGAGTGGGCCTGGCCCCAGGGCCTCTACACACTGTAGAGCCCTCAGGCGATGCTGTAGAAGGTGACCCTGGACTTGGGGACCTTCTGAACTCTCCAGCCTGTTGTTGGCTCCACATGCTAAATGTGGGGTGGTGCTAAGAAAGGTGAGGGCTCTGTCCCTAAGGGAGGATTGGGCCCTATGTGGTTATGGCCTGACCTTGTTCTAACTGAGACTCACTGACAGAGAAACTGAGCAAGCCCAAGGTACATACTGCCTTCTTCAGGAGCTGAAGTCCCTTTTATGATGAGCCTGACTTTTGGGTCTCTGAGGGAGCTCAACCAGAGGAAGACCTGTTGCTGGCCAGCAGAGCATCATGGGAGGTGGCCCTTTGAATTGTGCAAGGGGTGCACCAAGGCAGATGAGGATGGGACAGTCTCTGTCAAGGCAGCCTGCCCTGTCCCTCCCGTCTCCCTCCTCCTCAGTCACTGACTTCATTGTTACTTTTAAAGGCAGAGGCAGGGCAGAAGGGGATGGGGTGCAGAGGGAAAGAAAATGGTTCAAGGCTGTGGCTGACGTCTGCGTCTGCGGAGTGACCAGCAGGACCCAGCTCCACAGCAGCCCCGCCCCTGCTTCACTCCACAGTCCTTCCTCAGATGCAGAGGCCAGGGCTGCCCTGAGGGTCCCTGCCCTCCCCACTGAAGAGGAGTGAGGGCTTTGGGTCTGGGCTCATTCAGCCCTCTGAGCTCTAGTTCTGGGCTGTGGGAAATGACACTGTTAGTTTCCTAGACAGGAGAAAGTATGCCTGACTAACTCTGAAGATCAGAAAACTAGACAGCTCCTCCTCCTCCTCTTCCTCTTCCTCTCCCTCCTCCTGCACTTCCTCCTCCTCCTTCTGCTCCTCCTCCTCTTTCTCTCCCTCCTCCTCCTCTTCCTTCTCCTTCTCATCTTCCTTCTCCTTCTTTTTCTAGTGGGAAAGCCCCACAACAGTATTCAGGGCAAACTTGTATTAAAGGTTTATCTGACATTTCCAATTAGACGGGGAATCACTTATTTGATCAAGCTTGCAATGCTGTGGCAAGGCAGGCGAGTGCACACAGAGATGATGGCGGCCTTTGGTGTTTGCCAGGCTTTTCCTTCCTTGGGTCCTTGGGTACAAGGGTCAGGACCTAGTCTGAAAGAGCTGGCATCTGAGTACTAAACAGCCCTTCTTGGGCGGTGGTCACCTGAATCTGAGCTTCTGCCCTTGGGGACAGTGCTGTACAGGCCTCTAAAGTAGAGGTGGTCTGGGGTGTCTGGTAATGAGATCCCCGTCAGGGAAGGTATGCCAGCCCTTGCATGCAGCAAGAGTGTTGACTGTGGCAAAGAACCTGGCAGTGGGAGGAGAGAAAGCGATAAACCCCCACAGGACCAATAAGAAGTTGGCGGGACAGCTGGAGCAGAGCCTGAGGGCTAAGCAGTTGGCCATAATCTAGAGACGCAGAGGCAGAGAGGGTGGGAGGTGCCCGGGCCAGGGTAATGGCGGTGAGATGCAGCTAACCCGTATGAAGCGCCTGTGCCCGCTCTGACAGCTTCAAACCAGCATGGATTGTCTCAGTTCTCCAGACTTGATAACTGAGATGGGACTAACGGAGCTGGACTCAAGATGCCAGGAGGGCTAGCACCTCCCTGGGGCGTCCAGCGACGTCTGCCTGCTTGCCTTTCTGGCTTCCTGGAGGCTATGTGCTCCTTGGCTTGTGTCTGCTTCACCAATGCCTCTCCGCCATCATTGCCCCATCGTCTTGCCTACCTCCTCCTTCCTTCTAAGACCCCAGGAGGACACTGCACAGTTCAGGGCTATTCGTGACTATGTCCCCATCTAGAGGTCCGTAAGGACATCTGTGAGTCCCTCAGTATGGCTTGCATGGCTACCTTGTTTTCAGGAGTTACTGCTCTCTGATTTCCTACAAGAAGGCCACAGTAGACCCATTGGACAGGACCCAGAAGCCCAGCTGCAGGAGCTGAGAACTCTCTATGAATGCCGGGGATCCAGGCAGAGCTGAAGGTGCCTCTCAGGTCCCCAGGTCTAATGTGCTGTGTATAAGGCCAGCCTCGGGCCCTGGGCAACCTGGATCGCATAGTACTGGTGCTGGCCATTGCCCTGTGAGCTGGGATAGAGACTATCAAGTGTAGTTGCGGCCCAGCCAGGGCCTCTCTGGCCTCCTCTCTGTAGCTGCTGTTCGGCTGGCGGGCCACACATGCTTTACGTTAAGGTTGCAGAGTGTGTTTTCCATGCAGTCTGGCATGGGGTGGGGAGGGGCACGCTGGCTGTGCGGGGTCCTGGCATGCTAGCTGACACAGAGGCAGGACGCCAAGGGTGTGAGCTCTGGAGAGAGGCTCTGAAACTGAGGAGAAGAAAGGAGGCCTGGGGTGATAGTGAGATCAGGAGGCCAGGTCTGCTTTCCAGGGAGCTGGGCTGTGAGGAGTGCGCGGGTACCACCTTCAGGGCTCTGACAAGGTTCTGCCAATGACAAGCCAGGGTCACCAGCAATGGTGGGATAGTTAGAGGCCTCAAGCTTTGGTCTGCTTGGCCTGGCCATGGCTTTGGAAGTTCCTGGCCTTTCCCTGTCTTCAGGGTTGACTATCCCAGATGGGCCTCCACACACTGAGACTTCGTTGGTACTGGAGGATGGCCTGGTTTCGTATGACTGTGGAGAATTCACTGAAATTTCAACATGGCTCCCAGAACGCTGGCCTCAGGGTGAGGGTCCCACTCCCATCCCTGCATCCTGCACCCCAACTTTCAGAGCTGTTTCCCCGGGCAACACCTCAGCCCAACTCTCTGTCTGAACTGCTCACTCTGTGTTCTACCCTGGAGACTTTGTTCTCTACCCCATGAAGATCTCGCCTCCAGCTCCAACCTCAGTGTTCTGGCTGGAGCCAATGCCGGTGGTAACCAGTGAGGTGTTGGAGCTGAGGAGGGTGTCCGTCATCCCTCACTTCACGCCTCACTCGGTGGGCGGGGTCCACAGGAGCTGTTGCATCAAGTGTCACACACCAGGTCACTTGGGATGTTACCTCCAACTTGAACAATGTTGCTGCTGCCACCGCCCTCATGGCTCTGGTCTCTGGTACCTCCATGTACTTCCTGGGGGACAGAATATGCTGCCGCGACTCTGTTGGGCTCGAGGGTAGCTCTAGGGTTGTAGGTGGTTAGTGAAGGGAAGCTCATTTGGAGCTGGTTTTGAAGGGTGAGTAGAAATCCGTAGGTGGAGAGTATGGTGCTTGGACCATACTCCCTATAGACCTGGAGTAAGCACATCGCAACCCAGTGTCAAAATTCTTCCTGAGAGCTGTTTTGTGTATCCTGGGAACCGAAAATAACTTGATGTTTTTGCAGGCTTATACCTAAGAAAGTAGAGAAGATTCCACCGTCAAAAGCTTCTCTGAGAGTCTAGCCAGGGCCATCTCTACCAGGGACAACTTGTACATAGGGAAAGATGCTTCATCAGGCTCTGGTCATACAAAGTGGGGGACTCCAGCTGTCCAGCTTGTGAACGCTATGGTGTGACCCCAGCCCCTCTCCCAAGAAGGCAAGATGAAATCATTGTCCCCGGGCTGCACAGACCCACCTCTTCCAGCCAGATCCGTGACTCTTCGGTCTGGGAGGGAGAGGACGCCCACACTCATCTGTGAATTAGGCGTATTTTCCACCGGCTGGCTGGGTCTGCAGGGACCCAGAGGGGAGATGTTCCAAGCGTTGTAATGTTTCAGCTCTAATGAGCTGGAATTCTGGTGGTTACTTCTAATCCCACTGTGTTTACCCCAATCAGCGATCGAACGTTGGCCGGGATAGCTGTCATTCCTTCTGTGATTAGTGCTCTGGCAGGCCAGCTTGTTTTCCAGGAAAGGCCCCTCATCCCCATCTCTGCACAGGCTCAAGGCATCAAGACATCTTCTGAGGCTGAGGCCGAGGCGCCAGGCTCTGAACACAACGCACAGTGGTGGAGAGTCTTGGGCTCTGGGCTTCTTAGGAAATCTGGGGGCTCAGCACCACTCCTGATGGGGCCTGTGACTTTCAAAGCCACAGCCTTTTCTTCGCTTTGTTCTAGGCTCCCCAGAAGCATGGCTGGGGGACCACGTTTGAGCGAAGCTGTTGTTCGGAAGATGACCCTAGTAAACACAACGGGGAAGGCAAACTTCCAAACAAGTCACTGGGGCTCAGTGTCTGAGGTACTTAGAAGTCACAGGGATGTGAGAGCTACAGAGCTACCTTAACCTTACACTGTGTGAGTGGGGTGCCATCCTGGTATAGTGACAGCAGCCGTTTAAAGCCTCAAACAAAGTTCTCTTTGCCTTCAAGTCAAGAGGTGTGACCACTGCATATGGAGACTGTTGGCATGTGTAAAGGGCTAAGAGCAGGTGGCTTTCAGTACTGTGCCTAATCCCGTTCTCTCTTCCCACCCAGTGCCTGGACCGCTGTTGTCACAGACATGCTCTTCTGAGCTGTTCCCCGAGTTGTTCCCGTTTAAAAAGCCACTGTGGCCCAGTGCCATGGGCACTTGCAACCCCACCCTGTCACCTGCGTAGACTTCCTTAGTGCCTGTTCTGTGGGGAAAGATGACAGGGTTCCTGTAGCGCTGTGGACACCTCTTGGTACAGCTTGTCCTCTGGGCTCAGTGTCGCATCCCACATCTAAAGTTTGGGCTGGTTCTTCCAGCGTGCGCCTGCCTTGTTCTACCTGCTAAATCATTCACCAGCTCTGAGTCAGTGTCAAAGCTGTGCTGGCTTCTCTGTCACTCACAAGCCTGCTAGGGCACCTGGCTACTTGATCCCTGCCTGATGCAGCAGGGTCAGTGGCGTGATGCATACTTTCAACTTGTTCTTTTCAAAGCCTGCTGCTCATAGCCCTGGATGGCATTGGTTGTCTGCCTGGGGATGGCTATCTGGAGCAGAAGTAATGGTGGAGGTTGTGGTGGCGGTGGTGGTAGCAGAGGGGCTGGCGGGGTGAGAGGGTGGTGTTCCTGCTGCTCTTTATGAGAGGACAGGGTAGGGAGGGTGCAGAGACCTGGGTGGAGGTCGATCCACAGGGTAGGAGTTCAGGAAAGCCTGAGGCTGCCCTCTGTACCAGGGCCTGGCTCTACGCACAGTTCTTAGAACCCTTGGGAGCATGGGCATGTGGGATGCAGGCCATGGGAGCCACTCAACCCTGGCCACAGGCTTGCAGCTCAGAGCTTACACATCTGCTTGGGAAGTGTTTCCTTTTTACGAGCAAGTTCCAACTTGTTAAATTTTACAGCAGCAGGAAACTTGTAACCTCACTTAGAAGTTACAAGGGCCTGGGGTGCACACACCCTGTAAAGCCCAGTGGCCCGTGGGAATCTTCTTAAGAGACAAGCCCAGACACCTCTTCCAGCACACAGGCTGGAAGATACTGAGGCTCCAGGATGACGAGCCTTGGGTGCCTGGAGAGTCCATCAGAATGGCAGTGTGGCGCCAGGATCCCCTGCAGAGCCCGTGATAGGCTTTCTGTGTCTGGAACCATTCCTGGCTTCCAGGAACCAGGAAAAGGCACATCCTCAACACTGAGCCTGAGTAGCAGCAGGACCCTCTGAAGTGTCAACAACCCCAGTGCCCAGATTCTTTGATCACCAAGCGCTAAGGCAAAGGTCCTGTGCATACAGAGCTAAGCTGAAGAGTTTAATGGTGGGAAAGTCGGGAAGGGCAGGGCTGGATGGTGTGCTGGTCCCAGCAGGAAGATAAACTCCTTATAAGGGAAAGAACTAAGACAGAGAAGGCCACACAACCAGAAGCAGTAGGGACAAGGCTATGACCCAAAGAAGGTGGGCAGCCTAGCAGCTGGGGAGGGCGGCCTTCCTTCTGTGGAGCCTCCATAGGGAGAATTCCCACAGGCACTCTTGCTCTGGCCCAGATGGACCATTCTAGAGCCCAACTTCCAGAGCTGTGAGATAAATTCACAGGGTCACAGCACACTGACAGTAAGTTCATAGCAAGGCATTCCAATTTCCAGAAGGAACAAGACCCACTAGCTCTCTCTACCAAGTGTTCATGTCTCACTAGACAGTGAGTACTGAGACCCAAGTCCATAGAACGATGGTATGAGTGAGAAGCTTGGGCAGGGACACGTGCTTAGGTCACACAAGGTCACAAAGGCGGACCATTCAAGAGTGTCACTGTTCTTGGAAGGACTTCAGAGAGTCTGCTCGCCTCTCCTGTCACATGAGGAGACGGCCATGAGCCAGGAGACAAACCCTCAGCAGACATGGGCTCACCCGTTGCCTTGATCTTGAACTTGCCCATACCGTATCTGTGATGAATAATTACTGTTGTTTACAAACCATGCGTGGCCGGTGCCATTTTAGTAATAGCAGGCTAGATTGACTGGTATAGAATTGACCCAGACGGAGGGTGCCACCCTAACACTTGCTAAGAGTGTGACAGTCGATGAGAAGCAGAAACTGGGAAGGGTTTGAGCGGGCTTTGTCATGAATGCAAAGTGACCGGTGACCAGAACAGGCTCAGGAGAGGAGAGGCGTTGAAAGAGAGTCTCTGTCTGCTTGGGCCATGCGAGAGAGGGTGCTCGTGAAGATTATGATGACAGAGGCCGCCCTGATCCCTCAGAGCCTTGTGCTACAATGGCAAGGCTAAACTTGGCTTGGCTGGAACTGTGTTCTGGTGTTCTCTGGAAGAGTGACCTCAGGCACTTAGCTAATTCTCCAAGCACTGAAGGCGAAACTTGGTTTTTCCTTACAGTGTGCTGAAGGCTGGCAGAGGTGAGAAAGGACTCATAGCAGAATTGCTAAGCAGCATGGAACCGGAGCTAACAGACAAAATGTTTTTAACTAACCCCCCCATAGGTCAGAGGTTAGAGGTCAACTTCAGGTAGCTTTCCTCCTCAGGTACTGTCTGTCTTGCTATTTTGGGACACCTCAGCTATACACTATGTTTAATTAAAACACCACAGTTCCCTGTGGTAGTGTGAGAGCTTCCCTGTGTTTACCAATGAGCAAACATAGACCCAGAGAGACCGGGAACTGTCCCGGGGTAGCTTGGATGGAGAGGGGCAGAGTCTTTGCTGCCTCTTTGTCACAGTGAGGAGAACTAGGGACTGGGAGCTTCGGTATGATGACAGCTGACTGGAGCTGGCAAGGGACCAGAGCCAGCACTCACGTCTTGCTCCTTAACCTGAACTGGGGTCCTCAGAGCCAAGCACAGAGCTGAGGACGTCTGGACATTCTAAGGGTATTTTTAACATGTTTTCCTTTTAATAACTGCCTAAAAATATTTTACCAGCTGTAAAGAAAAGGCCGCTTTGCTGTGGTTCCCTGAGCCCTGTCCACACGGAGGATTATGGTCACTGTGGGGACATGGGTCTATTTTGGGGAGTCTTTGGTAAGTTTTCTTTTTACAAAAGTGTTAGGGAGGGGGAAACAGCTAAAGCAGAAACTTCTGGTTCCAGCCAGAAAGAAGTGGGCCCCCTCTCCACAGCCTGTTTGACAGTAGAAAAGCCTTTACCTGGGAATACCCTGAAAACCAGGATGCCTGGGCCCCTAGAGGGCAGAGTCCTATAACAGAGGCATAGAGTTTTCTTTTGTCTTCTAAGCAGCACGGTGTTGGTGTTGGGGGCCATGAAGCTCCCTCCCTGTGCCCCACAGGTAGGATGAAAGCTGCTCCCTCCCCCAGCAGCACATACTGCAAGACAGCCTTTCTCAGGCTGTGCCTGGGCCCCCTGGATGATGCTGGCCTGGTGGGAACCAGCTGCTCTCTGAACATCACATACCCAGGACCTGGGCAGTGCAGCTGGAGCTCTGCCTCACCCCACTGGGGTCTTGTGGGGCCTGATGTGGAATCACTCACACGTTTCCCAGCAGGGAACAGGCCATACAAGTGAGAACTTTGCTTTGGCAGGGTTGAGGGGGGACTGCCCCTCCACTTTATCCTTTGACTATGAGTCAGGGAGTAGTTCTAGCTAGAACTAAAGGAGGAAGTACAGAGCGACAAACCCACCCCCAACTCCAGCCTGCACATCGCACCTTCGGCAGAGTGGCTGCTGTTAAATGGCAAGATTAAATAGAATCCAGATCTCCATGACCAAATCCCCCAAATATCCCAGATACAATAAAAACTCACTCATCACACTAAGAGCCAGGCGGCCGAGAAACAGCAGTCAGTACATGCCAGCATTAGCATGAATCAGAGGTTGGAATAATCTGACAGGGATTGGAAAACAGCCATCATAAAAAGCTTCCACGGCGATTATGAACAGGATCAAAAGTGAGCAAAGAAAAAAGGGAAAGCAAGGAAAGAAACCCAACCAGAAAACCTCAGCAAAGAAATAGTAGGCATTTAAGAAAATGCCAAAGGGACATCTTAGAAGTAAAATAATACAATAAGTGAAATCTGAAAGCTTTGCTCTGTGGGCTCAGTGGAAGAGTGAAGACAGCCAAGGAGAAAATAATAAACTCCAAGCAGGTCAAAGTCAAAGCAATCCGCAAAGAGGACACAGGCGGAAGATGCGCAGACACCCAGAAATCAGTGAGATGATGGCACAGGGTCAAATGCAGATGGTCTTCGAGTCACAGAAGAGAAGAAGGAAGGGACTAATGTAGAATTTGAAGGAATAATAACAGAAAAATGCCCAGAATTCATGAAAAAACATCACAAACCTACAGATCCAAGGAGCTGACAGAAAGCCAACAGAATAAAGTCAAAGAAACATATGCAAGGGACTCATCAAATGCCTGAGGTCTGCGTTTGAAGACACCCCCTCCTCAGGGGAGAAGTGAGTCTGAGAGAGGGTCTCATTCTGTAGCTCAGGCAGACCTGAAACTCACTATGTAGGTAGCCAGGCTGGCCTCAAATTGCTGGCAATCCACCTGCCTTAGGCTGGCAGATGCTGTCATGACAGGTGAGAGCTACCACATCGGGCTCAAAGGAGTATTCCTGAGAGGGGTCCATGGCGGAGGGGGGAAGCAAAGCACATTTCAGGGCACGCCAACCAAAAGACAGCAGGTTCTCTTTTCTGAAGCTAGAATACTGGGGAGACACAGCAAGCACAGGTCAGGCCACACTCTGAAAGGAGGGGGAAAAAAAAAAGAAAAAACATAACTGTTAACTCTCAAGTTTGTATCCAGAAAAACATGCCCTTCAGGAGTAAAGGGGAAACAGGATTTAGTCACAAAATAATCTCAATGGGGGCCTCAGTGAGTATTTGTACTCAAGGCACAAACCTCTCAACTTGCCCCCCCCCCAGGACTTGATGTAGAGGGCAGTCTATGATCTCAGCACTCCCACAGTGAGTGGAGGCAGGAGGATGGCCCAGAAGCTCGCTGACTGGCTAATCTGGCGTTTGAAGCACGGCAGAAACAAGAGAGAGCACGCCTCAGCAAGAGAAGTGACATTCCCGGAGCTGTGCTTACAATTAACTAGTTGAAAACTTAAAAAAAACCCCTCACCATTTAGAGACGTCAAGTCGTCGTGTCCAGGGGTAGGAGGAAGGTCACTAGCACTTGTCTGTATGGTGAGTACGCGTTCAATCAAATTACCACAAAGCTATTTTGTTGATGTCTACTGATGTTTTAGAGTCTAAAAGGAAAAGCCAAAGACCTACAACCTACAACCTACAACAAAAACACCACCGAGGAAGGTAACCGGAGGATGAACTCACACTACCCAATTTCAGGGTGCACAGAGACAGAGCCTAGCCCTGTGCCAAGACACAGTGTGGTCTTGGCAGAGAGGAGACGCACAGGCCGAGAAATGGGGAAGAGTAGAGCGGGCCCAGCCGATGAGCCAAGTGGTCTCTTACAGCAGAGCAAAGCAACCAAATGGTAGAAAAGCAGCTCCTCAGAATTAGTGCTAAAATGATTGAATATCCATATGCAAGGACAAATGGGTGGTTCGAGGCACCAGCTTTACATCCTCTGCAAAGACTAACTCAAAATGGACCAAAATCCTAAAGGGAAATGTGAGGTCCCCTGAAACATCCCGAGTAAATTAAAAAACAAAACAGGAGAGAATTCTGCTTGACTTTAGATTTGCTATTGAGTTTTCATATATAATCCACACAGAATGATCCAGGAAAACAGGATAATTACATGACACTAAAATTAAAAAAAATCTTCTGGAGCCACGGAGGTGGCTTAGTGGGTTAAAATGCTTGCTGTACAGACATGAGGATCTGATTTTGATCCTCAGTACCGACATGAAAAGGCCAGGAGTGTTAGTGTTCATGTGCAAACCCAGAGCTGGGGAGGTAGAGACTGGAGGGCCTCTGAGACTGAGCACCTAGTTAGCCTTCCGGGTTCAACGAAGGACCCTATGGATGGCTCCTGAGGAACGACCCTCAACATTAACCTCTGTCCTCTAAAACCACATGCATACACACACACATATGTGTACCTGCGTGTGCCCATGTGAACATGTGCAAACACAGATAATTTGAAATCTGTTTTTTCAAAGATTTTGCTAGAAGAATGAAAAGGGGATAAGATATCCATGTGACGTGTGCGTGCATGTGTGTGTGTGTGTGTGTGTGTGTGTGTGTGTGTGTGTGCACGCGCTAATTGGCTTGTATCTATATGACATATGTGTACTATCCAGCTTCTTTTCATGTGACACATGTGTGTTAATTAGCCTCTATTCGTGTGACACATGTATGCTAACCAGCCCCTCTCCCTGTGACACAAGTGTGCTAATCAGCTTGGTTCCATGCGACACAAGTGTGTTAATCGGCTTGGATCCAAAATAAACAAAGAATTCTTACCACTCAACAAAAGGAACATAAGCCACCTGATTAAAAACTCAGGCAAAGACCTAAATAAATCCCTCATCAAGGGAGATGCCAGTACAGGAAACAAAAGTGTTCAGAAGGTGAACAGAGGCATCTGTGTCAACGGGGACTCACAACCATAACACCACTGAGCTAGAGATGTGTACCGAGGCTGGCTAGGGGCCCGTGCCAGGTGCTGGCAGGGCTGGGCCGACAGGAACACTCGCTCGTGGCTGGTCATAATGCAAACTGGCACAGCCTCTGTGGAAGGCAGTCTGGCAGTTTCTTACAGAGCTAAATATAATCTTAGCATATGATCCATCAGTCATGCTCCTCAGTGTTTACCCAACTGAGTTGAAAACTTATGGCCACCCAGAAAACCTGCATATGAATGTTTATAGCAGCTTTGCTCATAATTGTATAAAACTGGGGGCAAGCAAGATGCCCTCGTAGGAAACGGGGAAATGAGCTGCACTTCATCTACTTGGTGGAATAGTATTCAGCGATCAAAAGAAATGACTCGCCGAGTCGCAGGAAAGACAGGGGTGAAGGGCGGACACCCATGGCTAAACAGGAGAAGAAATCTTGCAAGCACAGTGCTAAGTGAAAGAGACTCCCTGGGAAAGGCCACGTGCCGTTAAGGTTCCAACTCGGTGGAATTCTGGGACAGTATGGACAGCTTCATGTCCTTGGGGAGCTGGGGAGACGTTGTATAGATGAAGCACAGAGGAGATTCAGGCCCAGAAAGTATGTTATATCATATTCTAATGCTGCGTACATGGTACAAACCCATAAACGCGTGTGGTAAAAGCAGGACTTCATAGCCTTAATTTAATATTCATACCCAAGATGGAAGACAGTGACGATGTGACTTAAATAAATCACAAATGTAGGTGGCAACCTCTCTGACGTGGAAGAGAGCTGACTGAATCCCGAGCAAAGGAAAAAGTAAGAACCCAGAACTGCACACAAGCATTGTCATGTAGCTGATGAAGTTGTTTCCCATGGTGGCAATTATGAAGGCCCTCCTGGGGTTAGGGCGATGGCTCAGCAACCAAGGCACTTGTCACGCAAGTATGAGGATCTGGGCTTGAATCTGCAGAACCCATGCACATCTGGATACATCAGTACATTCTATAATCCCAGTGTTTTTATAGCGGGATGGGTGTACAGGCAAAGGAATCCCGGGAAGGTCAGCCTGACGTGCACAGTGGAGAGTAGAAACAGAGCCTTTCTCAAGCAAGGTAGGCTGTGAGGACAGACGCCCAGGTTTCCCTTTGATCTCTAAGTGAATGTATTCACTCACACATGTGAATATACACCCCCCCCACCCACTACAGGCAGATGGTGGTGAACAATCATGTAAATAGATGGCCAATGGTGAGAATCAAGCTCTGCTTTGTCGTTGCAAGGAGTTCATCTAAAACAATTCGGGTGGGACCAGAGAGATGGCTCAGTGGTTAAGAACACTGGCTGCTCTTCCAGAGGACCTAGATTCAATTTCCAGAACCTACATGGCAGCTTACAATCATCTGTTAACCTCAGTTGCAGGGATCCAATGCCCTCTTCTGACCTCTGTGATCACAAGACACACAACCGGTATACAGACATACATGTAGGCAAACACCCACACACGTAAAAAAATATTTTTAAAATTAAAAAGAAAAAATATTCCTCTCCAAGTTGCAATGGATTAGAATTGAACTTTCAGCGTGACTGCGTGCTTAACATAATACAAAGACAAATGCCTACATATAAATATTTATAGATGAACATCTGTAGGTAGACACATATATCATGATACTGAGATTTCTGTTACTGTGTCAAAATACCTGGGATAAACTGCATGGGTTAGTGTTTTGTCAGCATGGCAAAAGCTAGGGTCCCCAGTGAAGAGGAACCTCAGCTGAGAGAATATCCCCATCAGACTGGCCTGTAGGTAAAGCTGTAGGTCATTTTCTTAATTGATGGTGTTGGTAGAGGGGCCCAGACCACTGCTGGGCAGATCCTCCTGGGTGCTATGAGAAAGCAGGGTGAGCCTGCCATGGAGAGCCAGCCAGCGAGGAGCACGTGTCCATAGCCACTGCCTTAGTTCCTGCGCAGCTTGCCTTCCTGATCCATGAAGGACTGTGATGTGGAAGTGTAAGCAGAACAAACCTTTTCCCTGCATCTTGTTTTTTGGTTATGCTGTCTTATTACAGCAATCAAAACCTTAAGACAGACTCTGAGTGGTGAGGTAGGGCACAGTGAATGACTGGGAGTGAATGACTAGCAAGGATATTCAGATTGTGATCAGGAAGTAGAGAGCCAGCCCCGGAAGCCAGGGGCAAGGTGTCTTCAAAGACACTCACTCCCCTAGTGACCCCCTTCCTCCAACATGGCCCCATTTCCTATAAGCAATGTGGCCATGAACACCTGTCTGGACTTAACATGTCGAAGGGAGAGCCCTCCCGATACAATCCTTTCAATAGCACCTCCATTTGGAAGCTCAGTTCTCAATACATGAGCCTTTTGGGAGGGGACATTATGTATCTGCACAGAGATCCACGGGTCGGCATAAGCAGAAGGGCTCCCACAAGCACAGACATTCTAGAAGCATGAGCATGCCTCACACTTGGGTTTTGGCTTCTAACGTTGAGTGCAAGAGGTGGAAAGACTCTTACTTTTCCATTGTCTTGACAAAATATTAATATTACGATAAAGACAACTGATAAAATGAAGCATTAATTTGGTTCCAGAGAGTTAGCTCGTAGCCATCACAGTTTGGAGTGTGTCAGCAGGCAGGCAGGCAGGCTCGTGCTAGAGGAGTAGCCGAGAGCTCACTTCCTGAGCTACAGGCAGGAGGCAGAGAGAGCTAAATGCCAATGTCTAGGCCTTTGAAACCTCAACCCCTATCCCACAGTGACACAAGGCCACGCCTTCTAGTCCTTCCTGAATGCTTTCACTGACTATGGACCAAGCATTCACACATTAGCCATGGGTTCCTTCTCATTCAAGCCACCACATTCTACTCCTGGCCCCCATGAGCTTGTGGCCATATCATGATGCAAAATACACTCGGTCCAACTTCAAAAGTCCCACAGTCTTTCACTGTCTCAGCAAAGTCCCATGAATCATCTTAGACTTAATTGTAACCCCATGGAAAAGCAAAAGCAAAAAGTAAATTACATACTTCTAACATATACCGACACGGAAATAGACTTACCTAAGGCTCAGGAAGCATCTTAAAAGAGGGGGCAGAGAAATTGTAAGGGCCACAGGACCGGGGAATCTGCTGAGACAGTGTCTCCCAGAAATGACAGGGAGGTGTCTCACCCATGATACTGCAACAATATGGCTGCCTAAGTCCAGAAATAGGACATCAGTAAGTGTGCTGAGGTGAAAGGGTGAAATCTCATGGGGCCCCACCCCTAAATAAAGAACTGTGGGCAACCGAGGGATGCTGAGAGCAGACATGGGCTTCCCTAGGCGCGAGCCTCCCAATTAGCTACCCAATACTAAGTAGTCAGCCCCGAAATCATGACACTGAACCAAGTCAGCAGGCTGTGTTTGCACGAATGTGACAGCAGTTAGACAAAGCCTATGAATTTGAAAGGGGTACACATCGGAGGGGTAGGAAAGAGAAAAGGGAAGGAATGAAACTATATTTTAATTAAAAAATATTTTAAAAGCAAAAGGAGAACTGAGCATCCTAGTTCCCTTTCCATCTTCTGAATACTCTGAAAAGAAACAGCCAGCGAGGGGGGGGGGAGGGGGGGAGTTGCTTGGGCCGATAGCTGTAGGTTACAATTCAAGCTGTAGGTTACAATTCACCATAGTGGAGAAGCCAAGGACAGACGAATGACTGCAGCACGCAGCAAGTCACAACCGCAGTCAAGAGTGGAGAGAGGAGGAGCATGCGCATACATCCATGGGCTCAACTCAATCTCTACCGTGTAGTCTCCACCCGAACCCAGGACATGGCGCTACACACATGGGCTGGGTCTTCCCACACCAATGAATGGATTCAAATTCCAAGCCACGCCCACAGGCTAACCTCAACCAGACATTCCACACAGAGGCTTTCCCTAGATGATTCCAGATTGTGTAAACTGACAAAATCAATGGTCTTGCTGAGAAACCATCATAAGCAAAAGTAGTTTTTGGACGCAGGGCAGGCATTCAAAGGGACACCGGGGGAAGCGGGAAAGCCCACTTTAAAGGAACGAAAACACGAGGAGTGGACCCGAGTTGACAGCACAAAGCAACACGGCTTCACTTGTTTTGACCGGTGTAGCACGCTAATGTGGGCAGTTGGAACAGAAGAGAACAACCTGAGTTCCAGCCCCAGAACCCAAGTAAAGGTAGAAGGAGAGCAATGACCTCGCAGAGATGTCCTCTGCCCTCCACAGGAGTCAGTGACACACACATTAAGAGTTGCTTCAAAATTTAATTAAAAAATTAAGTATCAACTGTTATGAGCAGGTGCTTCACCCCTTCCCCTCCCTCTGGTCCACCGCACGCCAGCCCCCAATAACACGCTGAGACTCTATATTTGATGCAATCCTGTTGGCCAATTACTAATTCCTTACCGGCTAGCTCTGTCTTAATAATTTCTATTAATATAAGTACTTCCACGTGGCTCATCTTAAGGCCAGAGCAGCACTGGCGTTACCTCTCCGGGCTCTCCATGTTGACTCCTCCTTCCTCCTTCCTCTTTCCTCCTTAACTCCTAGCTCCGCCTATCATGATTTCCCATTGGCCAACAGGGCTTTATTCATTAACCAGTATGAGAAACATATTTATAGAATAACATCTCCCATCAACTTTTTAAATTCATTTTATATACCAACCACATTTCCCCCTCCCTCCCCTCCTACTCCCAATCCATCCCCATCCACTCCTCAGAATAATCTTTTTCTTAAAATATTTTTTTAAAGTACATTAAAAATTCTTTGGGAACTAGTCATTGATAAATGTACCAGTCTGGATGGGTCTCAAGAGCAGTGTGCTCTCTGTGACAAGTCACTCTCTGGACACCACATATCTAATACCATCTAATTCTCATTAGCTGGTGTTTCCCTGTGCTCAAGGTGGGACCTAGGGCCGTGAGCATATGCTGCTAAGCCAAACACTCGGCCCTTCGAGATCGTTTTGCAATGGTAAAATTGTAAAAATGGAAACTAGTGTTTTCCAGGAACCGGGAATGAATGCTGTACGGGTCTGCTTACAATTATCTTTAAAAATGTCTGGGACATTGTTAGTTATAAAGTGCAGACTCACACTAGGTATGGTGGCAAATGCTTTTAATAACAGCACTTGGGAGGCAGAGACAAACTGATATCTGTGAGTTCAAGGTCAGCCTGGTTTACATAGTAAGTTCCAGGACAACCAGAGCTATACAGAGAGACCCTGTCTCCAGCAAAGAAAGGGAAGACTGAGGTTCATGTGAAGAAGGTCCTTCTTTCCCCGCTTCTGCCACACGCAGCCCAGTAGAAGGTCATGGGTAGACACCGTGAGTCATAACGCTAGAGTCATCCAGGGCGCAGTCTTGCTTCCTCAGGAACTATAGTCATTTTCTTCTAGGGGCCTTGCCTTCTGTGACTATCTACTTCCCAGAAAAGGTTCCACAGCACCTGCCAAGGCTACCCACCCCACTAACAGACCAGGCCTTTAGCACATGACCCCTGGGGGATAGACCACAGCAAATATGCGGTGAGATTGCCAGCTGAATGGGAGATAGCCGTGTGGATCTGTTGTGAAAGGTGGTTACACAAATCTGTACATGGACTCAGATTGCCTCAGAGTCCCCGCAACACTGACACAAATCCCAGTGACAGCTAAGTGAAGTGTAAAGGTTAGTTACTAGCCTCGACCTGTTTTCATGTTGTAGGAGAAGGGTCCCTGTGAGGGGAAAGAGCAAAGGTGTGTTGGATTCCAGGGTCTATTGTTTTGTAGCTTCCTGTCAATCGAACTACTTTTTTAAATTTTAATACATTAAACGTCTGCTGCCCGGGATTGGGATGCAGCAGTGGGAGAGCGTGTGGCTAGCATGAAAAGCTGTGGGTTCAGTCCTCATCACAGAAGAAGAAAAACTCTCCATATTCTTAAAACACAGAGTGGGCTATCACAAACAACTTCCCAGGACGTGGTTACACTATGGACACAATGTAAAAAGAATCGTTTGAGTTGACGTTTAAGAGGACACAGAATCAGTCTAAAGTTGAAGAGAATACGACACTTCAAACCAGGAAGAGTCTGGTTGAGAAGAAGGTCTAAATGGTTCCCCCTGGTTTTCTCCCCATGAGGATGCCCCGGTGAACTCAGAGCAACAAAGAGAACCATGGGGTGGAAGGGAGTGACCCCAGATCTATACAAAATGCCTCTTGGGATTGGCTTGCATCCAAGCTGGGGCAATTAAGGCTCCGCAGACATCAGCACCAGGAGACTGGACAGTCAGTCATAGCAGAGCCCGAATAAGTTGCTCAGCAAGGGGGAGGTGGGATTTAAAGTCTAAATTCTGCAAATTGAGAGTTCAGACTTTAATTTCTACAAAACTGCCACTTCCCCAGCGCCAGAGAAGAGCCTGCTGTGCCGGAGGCTCTGTCTGTTCAGATGGTTCCTTTCGGAAGTTGCTGCCTGTAACCAAGAGAAAGGCCTTGCTTTAGGCATCAAGACCACATCTCAAATCTAAAGGAAAATGCTGTGAATTCGCCCTTTTAAACCTCAAACCAAAGCTCCACAGGACCAAGGCAATTGCCACTAATTTAGCTGCCCCCTGGGAAGAAAATAGGTGAACAAACACTGGCCAGAGCAAGACAATCAAATCCAGGGCCTGCGTGGCACGTCACCCACAAGACCCATTGTGTGAGTGAGCTGAAGTCACCAGGGACTTCAGGAACAGAAAAATCCAACCAAGGAGCTGGGGAGAGAGCTGGCTCCTTTCGGGAGGTGCTTGCTACCCTGTAAGCTCGTGGACCTAAAGTCAATCCCTAGGACTTACATGGAAACAAAGATGAAAGGCATGGTGGCTCTCACCTGTCATTCCGGTGCTGGGATAGGACAGACAGTGGATGTGGTGTGCTCTCTGGTCTCCTTGGTGAACTCCAGGCCAATAAGAGACCTTGTCTTTAAAAATCAAGGAGGTGGTCCTCTGGCTTCCATATGCACATGCGCACGCACACACAAAACATGACTCATAATTAAAATAAATCAAAAAGTTCAGAAGAACTTGATGTGGACTTAAATTACTATACATACTTAAAAAAAAAAACACTCAAAGTTACATCCACCATCGGCAGATAATTGATGGTAAATTGGAAATACCACAAGGTGAAAATGCAACGTGCATTTAACCTGCCATTCGAGCCTGGCCACTGGCATGCTGTAGACTATGCAGTGTAGAGTGCCTGCTATTTGCTGCCCAGCCTCTTGAGAGTGCAAAATGATCTGAATCAAAACCAGACAAGAGGCAGCTGCTGAATGGGCACACACACTGCACCCAGCTGCAAAGCTGGAGGGTCAGAAGTTGGATCACTGAATCACAGACATCTGTGTATATGCTCCCTCCATAGAAAAAAGAGCCAGGAAAGAAATGAAAACACACACACACACACACACACACACGCACGCACGCACGCACGCACGCACGCACGCACGCACACGCACGCACGCACGCACACACACGCACACATGCACACACACACACACAAAAGGGAAATCTAGAGCTGGATAATTCAGTACCTGAAATGATCTGTCCCTGTCATAAAAATTAATGCAGAATGGGCCATCGTGCCTGGGGCTGTAGCTCAGTAATGCTGGGCTGGGTAGCATGCACAAAACCCTGAGTTCAATTCCCAGGGCTGGAGAGAAAATAGGCCAGGATCAAAGACTTAAGTGTAAAATGAAGAACTTATGGAAACTCCAGAGTGTTGCACTGGAGGAAATCTCCATAACCTCGAGTTAGCAATGACATTTCAGATATGACACCACAGACACGATCTGTAAAGAAAAACCTGAACAATTGGAGTTCATTAAATTTATTTTAATCTGCCGAGTGACCTTATCAAAAGAAGGAAAAGACAAGCCACAGGCCAAGAGCAAAATATCTGCAAAAGACCTACTTGCTCAGACTGGTTATGCAAAGCGAGCAAGATTTGTCCAAACTCAACAAGGAAAAAAATGAATCTGATTAAAAACGGACACTCCATCAAAGACATATGGATGAAATATAAGCATAAGGAGGGATATTTGACATCACCGGCAGCCAGGAAAAGGCTAATTAAAATGAGTGAGATGCCAACACATGCCACCAAAGCCCAGAACACTGATGGCACCAGATGCTGGTGAAGATGTAGGACCCTGGGAAATCTCACACAGGCTGGTAGCAATGCGGAAACGCCAATCACCCATTTCATACCAAACTAAACATATATTTTACTGTATCATCCACCAATCATGCTATCTGGTTCTCACCCAAAACAGCTAAACAAAACAAAATAAAACAAAAACTCCTATATAAACCTGAACATAGATTGTTTATTGATGCTTTATTCATGATATATCAAAGATTGGAAGCAGCCAAAATGTCTGGCAGTGGGTTCGTGGGTAAACAGACCATGGCACAGTCATACAATGGAATATTACTCAGTTCTAAGAGGAAATGCGCCATCAAATCACAATCGGACAGGACTTCTGGTACCTAGCACAAGCAAAGAAGGTCCACCCAAAGGGTAGCACACTGGGCAAAAATACTGGGGAAGTACAAACAGCAACACCACCTAGGCACATAGTGCAGAATGGGACAGTGCAGTAGGTGGTGCGGATTGCAAGGGGCATGTGGGAAACCTCTGTGCCTTTTACGTTTGCAGGACCTCTAGGCATTCTCCGGCAAGCTGTGGAGACAGTAAAATTATCAGTGTTTTCCAGAGATTGTCAGGGGAAGGGAAATGAGGAGGCAGAATCTTCTCGGTAGAGAGACACATGGGCTGTCATAGAATGGTCTATATTTGTTATTACTAATCTGCTCAGATGCATAGAATTACAATAAGAGTGAGACATAATGTAAAGTATACAGGGTTTGCTCGGTGCCTACCTAGAGACACAATGCCATTAATCATGCCAAATGCACCACCATAATGAGAAGGGCTGATAATTAGGGCCGATCGGCTTCTGTGAGGCCGGGGAGTCTTAGAAATCCCGTACCTTCTGCTCAGTTCTAACTGAAGCTACTCTGGAAAAGTATAATAAAAAATAACAACCAAGAAATAATGAAGATCTTGGGGAAATAAAACATAAGAGATGTTTTTACCACGCTACCCACGCCGCACGACTCGAGAAAAGAAATTCTGAAGAGTGAAGGGTTGATGGCGCACTATTTCTCTGACGCAGGAGGGACGCTGGAAATAATAGCTATGCGGAAACAGCCTAACTCCTCTCCCTAAAAATCGATTAATTGTGGGATGGTAATCAATGGAACCACATTAGTTATGTCCCCGTTGCTGTGATAGAATGCCACGACCAAAGTCACTTTTAGAAGGAAGGGTGTTTTGGTGCTTGGAGTTCCAGAGGCGTAAATGTCCCTCGTGGCAGGAGGCACAGCTACAAGTGGCAGGCACAGCAGCAGGCGCAGAAACTGCAGAAACTGAGAGCTCGTGTCTGCAGAAGCAGAGACGGAGCACAGGGAGTGCTATGAAGCTTTAAAGCAATAATGGGCCCCCCATGGGGAGGGGTGTGATGGAGAATGTGCATTTGGGGCTGAATGCTCTACCGCCACCTACTCTCCGTGAGATTGATAATCTTAATATGTTTCTGGGTATGAAAATAACCCTTTATCTCTAGGATTTACTACACACTTTTTAGTAAGGCGTGAGTCCCTAACTTACTCATAGAGGGTTCAATGAGAAAAAAGTGTATTCGTGCCTATGTATATGTCTGTGCTTGCAGTTATATGTGTTATATATACACATACATGCACTCAAATACGCGCTTACATATTAAAACAATGTGGGTGAATTTGAGTGACAGGTCTAAAGGAATTCACTGTATTCTTCTTTGAGTGCTTCATTAGTCTCTGTAGTTAGTGTCTTAGGGTTTCTATTGCTGTGAAGAGACACTATGACCACAGCAACTCTTTAAAAAGGAAAAGCATTTAATTTGGGTGGCTTACAGTTTCAGGAATTATTCTACTATCATCATGGGGTGACATGGTGGTGTGCAGGCAGATGTTGTTCTGGAGAAATAGCCAAGTGTCCTACCTCGTGGCTTGCAGGCAACAGGAAGTGGTCTGTCTGTCCAACTGGGTGTGACTTGAGCATATATGAGACCTCCTCCACAGTAACACACTTCTTCCAACAAGGCCACACCTACTCCAACAAGGCCACACCTACTCCAACAAGGCCACACCCATTCCAACAAGGCCACACCTCCTCCAACAAGGCCACACCCACTCCAACAAGGCCACACCTACTCCAACAAGGCTACACCTACTCCAACAAGGCCACACCCACTCCAACAAGGCCACACCTACTCCAACAAGGCCACACCCACTCCAACAAGGCCACACCTACTCCAACAAGGCTACACCTACTCCAACAAGGCCACACCCACTCCAACAAGGCCACACCTACTCCAACAAGGCCACACCTCCAACAAGGCCACACCTACTCCAACAAGGCCACACCTACTCCAACAAGACCACACCTCCTCCAACAAGGCTACACCCACTCCAACAAGGCCACACCCACTCCAACAAGGCCACACCTACTCCAACAAGGCCACACCTCCTAGTAGTGCCACTCCCCCTGGGTGCCATCTTCTTTCAAACCAACACACTTAGCATATGCAATAACAGTGGATTTTATTATGATATTTTCACACAGATATAGTATACCCTGTTCATAGCTGTCTTCTTTCTTCTCATTTTCTTCCTCCTCTAAAATATTCCCTTTCTATTCTCTCTCTCTCTCTCTCTCTCTCTCTCTCTCTCTCTCTCTCTCTCTCTCTCTCTCTCTCTCTCTCATGCACATGGCTGCAAGCCAGAAAACTGGAAATGGTCTATTGAGGGGAGTCACTTGTAGGAAAGAGAATGGTAGAATATAGGAGAAATGAAAAGGAGAGGTGGACTGCTGGAGACAGAAGGGTTCAAGCAGGAAATGAAGTAAAATGATGAGGATTGGCAGCAGGAGACATGTGATGTGAAAGAACAGAGGAGGAATACTAATACTGAGACCTTAAGGTGTAAGCAGGGATGGGGGGACAGGTGGGAGAGAAGGGTACAGGTTGGGTTAACCAAAACTGACATAGATGAAGCAGCCTTACCAAAACTCACTAGATCATAAGACAATTAAAAATATAACTTCAAAAATGGAATTTGAATGTAATTTAAAAAATGGTGACCTGCACCGCCCCCAGAAGACATGAGATGTTAAATGAAGGTCTCACTTGTAGGTGCAGGATATCTCCTTGTGAGTTTTGGTCAGAGAAGCCCCAGAGGTACCCAGAGCAATATATGCTACTGCCATTGCTCTTGGTTGCACACCATAACTAGATGGTGAGACACTGTTGCTGAAGAGATCAAACACTTTGGTTGCAGGATGGGCAATCTTTGACTGAGCAGGAAACTCTCTCCCTGCTAGCTTTCGTGGTGTTAGAAGGTGCTGTGCAAGCTACTGCATGAAAAGACAGCAGTGGTCTTACTCAACACCAGACCCTCCATGCTACCTACCAGGAGAGATGTGTTCATGGGTACAATGGTGGCAAGACTGTTTATGGGATAACCAGCTGCTTTCTGATGGACAATGAAGACCATTCCACAGAGGAGAATTCATGCCTGGTACTGTAAACATGATCAAAACTCATGGCTGAGGAGGTCATAAACCCTAGGAAAGAACCTATTGATGTTGCTTTGCTAAATGGGCATATTGCCAACCTGCTTTCTCAGATTTATGTTACTTTCTATAGCTTTGGGTGCTGCTCTCAGCCTCGGTCAGAGAAGCTTCTTATTGCTGTGGGTAGTGGTTAAAGCAGAGATGCATCACTGTTCAAAATGCTGAAAATAAGTGATTGTAAGTGCTTAGCCATAGAGGAGATAGCTTTATCAACACCCTCAACAACACCAACACACCAACTCACACACTCACACATACACACACTACTACACACACACACATACATACACACACACACACACACAACACATACACACACACACACTAATGCACACATACACACACAATACACACATACTAATGCATACACACACACAATACACACATACTAATGCATACACACACACACATACATACACACACACACACAACACATATACCACACACATACAGCATACCACACACATACCACACAACCCAGCACACACAAACCACACACACACACACAACACATACCCCCCCACACACACACATGAATGCACACACACACACACACACACACACACACACACACACACAGAGCAAGGCTCTGAGAACATCTAACAGGGAAGAATGAGGACGGGGAGGGGCTTGTGTAATGCTGCCCTTGGGACATGGCATGACTGTGGCACACATGAGTGAGTGAGTACCAGCTGTGACTACTCACACAAGATGTAGCAGGAGAATATGTCAGTATGGAGGAGCAAGAGGTCCCTGGGGCCCCAGTCCAGCAGGGGAGCTATTGGCAGTCGATGGATGCGGAAGCACGAAGATTTGCTTTTCTTTGGGTGGGGGGCGACCACTGATAGGTTGTCCATGCCCCAGTGGATGACCCAACAGCTATGCACATATGGACGGCTCTAATTGGATTCAGTGGGATGTGCATTTAAAACGGAAAGACATGTGGAATTGGGAGGCAGATGTGAAGGGAGTTTCAGAGGCTGTTGGTGGGAGGGAGGTGGTTAAGATCAAGTTAGACTGTATACATGAGTGGATTTTAAAGAATAAGAAACAAACAAAGCAAAAATAGTGGCCAAGCACCTCACAAAAAGCTGAGGAGAGAAACAGAATGGAACCCTGAGGAGGATTACTTGTGTCCTGGGAAATTAACAGTACCAAGACCACCAGTGTGAGAGATGCACACGGGGACAGGCTCCCGGAAGAGTGCAAGCAGCCACTCCACTCTGCGAAGCTGTCTGCCAGCCTCTTCTGAAGCCAAACACCACACATCACCCCGCTGCGATCTTACAATTCATTGGTGGTTATTCATCCAAGGAGAATAAAAACAGATATCCACGAAAACATTTTATACAAATATTCCTAGTAACTTTCTAAGAGCCCTAAGCTGGCAACATCCCAAGTAGCCTTTAACAGAGCAGTAGACTAACACTCAATACAACAAAATGCCATCAAGCAGAAAAGGGGAAATGGTGGTTCCAAACACGGTGCCTAGCGAGAGACACTGAATGTCAGCCAATGGTGCTTTTGGTTTCTGTGCAGTCCCACACACAGCAGAGGAAATCAGCTATGGGTGGCAGGGATCAGAGTAGCCTCGGTGGAATTGGAAACGTCCCCCATAGTCTCAGACATTTGAAAGTGTGGCTCTGCCTTACTAGAGGAAGCATGTCACTGGAGGGTAGTGGTGGTGGTGGTGAAGATGGTGGGGTTGTGGTGGTGGTGATGGAGATGGTGGGGATGGTGATGATGGGGGTGGGGGTGGGGGGCATGATAGGGGTGGGGGTGGGGATGATGGGGGTGGGGTGGTGGGGATGGGGTGGGGTGGTAGGGATGGGGTGGGGTGGTGGGGATGGGGTGGGGTGGGGGGATGGGGGTGGGGGTGGAGATGATGATGATGGTAGTCGGGGGGGGGTGATGGTGGTGTTGAGATTAAAGACTTCTACTACTTGCAATTTGCTCTCTCTGCTCTGTGCTTGTAATTCCAGATGTGAGCTCTTAGCTTCTTGTTCCGGCTACCATGCCCTTCCGCCATAATGGATTCTTACCATTTTGGAACTTTAGGTCAAACCAACTTTGTTCTCTCATACTGTTTTATCACAGCAAAAGAAAAATATCTAATACAGCATGTGTTCTGTGCATGCTGTAGACGACTCAGGGAGAGGGCAGGTGTCTTAGTGGCAGAAGCAGAAACGTTCATGGACTTTCATGTTCAAACAGTGTCTTAAGTAAATTAAAATAAAATCGAATACCTTGTTGCTTAGATCCTGCCTGGAAGATTCCCAGGGCCCTGACAATCGAGTGACTCAAGGTCAAGTCCTCATCTGCTTTCCTTTAGAGTGTGAGGGAACCACCACCACCACCACCACCACCACCACCACCACCACCACCACCACTACCACCACCACCACCACCACCACCCCTCGATTCCACAGATTTTCTCAGGCTATCTGTCCCACCAGGCTGGTAAGGCCTAGTCGCCAGCATATGAGGGACAGCAAGGGGCCTTTTCCCCAAAGTAGAGCAGGGTAGCCCATTATGACCACCTGCAGGCATAACTCAAGACACTGTCTCAGCAGCCCCAGGGCATGAAGAGAATAGGGAGGAACCTGGTGGCAGGAAGAAGCATCTCCTGGGCCAAACAGGGGAGCCCAGGGCTGGCTTCCCTTCCCTCAAGGGCAGGCCTTGCATGGGTCTAGATTTGGCTGTGCACAAATGTCTAAATTTTTCCACTGATCTGAGAGAGTGGAAGGGTTCAGTGGCAAGGCCATTTGCTTGAGCATGGGACCAAGTCACTGCAGGGGACAGACCTAAGGGCAGGTTCCGGTAGGAGCCTAAAGGGGCAGAGAAAGCAGGGGCTAGGGCTCAGAACTGCCCCTGCTCTGCTCAGGGCCCCAGCTCTCCAGACATGACATGCAGAAGATGAATTGAGCATCTCATTCTCCAGGTTACAAGAAACAAGGGTCATGCTTGTCATGTGTCACCCACTGGGGACACGTAGACCTAAAGAAAAACCTTCCAAGACCCTTCAGTGGCCCCAGACATGGCTGGAAAGGGTCAAACACCTCCCTAGTGCTACACATGAGGTCTATGGACAGACAGGGTACCAAACCTGGACTCTGGAGTCCTAGTCATCCCCACAAGAATCTCTCAGGACCCCAGAGCAGCACTTATCAACCTGTGGGTCACAATCCCTATTGGGTTGAGTGACCCTTTTGCAGGGGTCGCCTAAGACCATCAGAAATATCAGATACTTACATTACAATTTTTAACAGTAACAAAATTACAGTTATGAAGTAGCAACAAGCATAATTTTGTGGTTGGGGGCTCACCACAACTTGAGGAATCATTTTAAGGAGTAACAGGGTTAGGGAGATTGATAACCACTGCCTTAGACAGACCTGACTTTGCCTGGAGATAGCTATAGATGCAGTTCTGGGTCCCATGACCAGCTGGGGAACTGTCCTTTACCACTGACGTGCTGTCCTGCTGTCTGATCCTGCGCTGTAGAAGGTAAACTTTCAAAGATTCCCACGGGATTGCCGGCATCAGACCCCCCCTCACCCCCACTCCTCCCTTCCCAAGAGCCCTTTCAGGGGAGTTTTGACAACCAGGATCACTGGAGGCTGAGAAGATTTGGCCCCACACTGTCACTGGCACCAAGCTGGAGAAAATGGCCATGCCTAAGTGTGTGCCCAGGGGTTGTGCTGAGATGCTTTTCAAGGCAGGAGACTGCCATCTTCCAACTGGCCTCTGAAAAAAAAAATTAAAAAATAAAACAACAATAACAAAAAAAAACTGGCAAAGGTTTTTTCCTCTGAAACTGGCAAAGCTGTCAGTGGTGGCAACTGATGCTAGCTAGGCCGCCCTTCAGCCATGATTTATTTGCTGTTTCTTTGAAAGTCCTCCCTGGCAGACAGGCCAAAGCCTTAACCCATGGTCCCACTTGAGTGGGAAATCACGGGCAGGCCCAAGGTGGGCAGGTGGATGACTTTAGCTCCGTGTCCCTTGCCCTGGAGGCTAACCCCACAGGTAATGGAGCAGTCAAGCAAAGAGATGGCAGGGCGCCTGTAGGAGCCACAGGGCGGGCGATAGGAGGAAGGGGTGGGTAGTGCCGACAGTCCTTGGCGCTCACCTCCCTCAGCCTGCATGCAGGGCAGCAAGCCCAGGTGTGTCCAGGCCAAGCGTGAGACATCTGAGCTGACCTGGCCATACTCAAGGAGGTGGAGGTCTCCCTCTGTGACTCACCCACCCCATCCATCCCCTGCCAGCCCCAGCTGGCCTTGCTTCCATTAGGGTCCTTGCCAGGGACTCAAGAGTCGGCAGCTTGGCTGATGGGATGGAAAACTGGGAGCACTGTGTGTGCTGCCTTTAGGATGAATCCCCTCCTGGTCCCCAATGCCCTCTGTGTACAATGCTCTCTCCTGCAGGGTGGTGTGACTGTGGAAGTTCTCAAGGTGCAGATCAGGAGCCCATCCCTGTGGCCTGGCTGTGCACCCTTTCATAGGGACAGCTTTCTATTCCAGGCTGTCTTGGGGCCCATGCATCACAGATGTCATTGTTCCCCCCACAGGCACGCATGGGGTAGGACTGCACTGCTGGGAAGTGGGACAGGGTGTGGACAGTGTCCACTGTCCAGATGCCAACCTGACTATTCTAAAAGGAGGAGGGGTGGGGGACCGAATAGACTAGTAGGTTCCGTCTTGGGTTCTAGGATTATTCCACTACACACCTCGGAAAAGAGAACAGGGCATTCTCCAGTGACTCCAAAACTGGTTGGGACCGTAAGAGCTCAAGATCTTGAGACTTACTACTGGGGCTGGAGAGATGGCTTAGAGGTTAAGAACACACACTGCTCTTGCAGAGGACCTGGATTCATTTCCAAGCATCCATGTTGGGTGGCTCATAACCAGCTGTAACTCCAGCCCAGGGGATCTGATGCCCTCTTTTGGCCTCCCTAGGCACTTGTCCTTACGTGCACAAACCCACACACAGATACATTTGCATAAACATCAGGTTTGTTTTTTTGTTTTTTTTTTTTTAATCCTTTGTAAAAGAATTATCACTAGAGAACACAAAACTGTGTAATTGTCAAGAGACAGACATGTAGATGCTCGGAAAAGAAGAGATTCAGAATTAAACTCACATGCTTGACCAATTTTAATTCAAATGTAGAGGTCATTCAAAGGAAAAGTTTTGCTGTTGCTATTGAGGTAAACTTTCATGATAAATCTCAACTTGACTTTGAACTCAAGGTAATCCTTCTGTCTCAGCCTCCTGAGTGCTAGGATTACGAGCATGAAATGTAAATTGTATACCCACTCTGAGAACAGGTTGGCAGTTTTAAAAACTTTAAGTAAACAGTGCACAACAAAGCAATGTACCTTCCTGAGATTTATCCAAGAAAACTGAATTTTTATATTCATACAAAAACCTATGAATGGAAATGGCTTTATTTATAATCATCACCAGCTGAAAACAACACTGCTATTTCCTCAGTGGATGCACAAACTCGGGGCTATCTGCCAAATGGACTCCTGGAAACCAGACACCATCTATTGATATGGGGAGCAATCTCTTCAAACTAAAAAAACATATACTACAAATGCAAGAAGCAGGAATTTGGTCACTGAACTACAATCCCACATACTATTTCTCATGTGACAAATACAAATTAATAGAGCTTAAACAGAATGCATGTAACCTTTAAGACACCATCAAAAGAACCAAATCATGGGTATCTGAGAATCCTGTGCCAATGAAGTAGAAAATATATTAAGTAAAATCATTGTAGAAAACTCCCCAAATCTAGGGAAATAGATTGCCATTCAGGTATGGGAGGCTTTTAGGCAGAGAAGATCAGAAAAGAACCTTCCTGTATCACAGAATTAAAATGGTAAATATACAGAATGAAGAATTTTGAAAGTTGCAAGAGAGAAGTATCAACTCACATACAAAGGAAAACCCATGAGAATAGCCACCTATTTCTCAACAGAAACTAAAAGATACAGGAGTATGGGATGATGCCAGCCATATCCCCACACTAGGAAACACAAACGAAGCCTAGGGGTTAAAAAAAAATTGGAGAAAGGTGCTTCAGACCAAGGAGGATTTAAAGAAAATAGGTGTGGAAATTTCAATTTCTGATAAAAATGGACTTTAAATTATAAATCGCAGAAAGAAATAAAACCACAACATATTGAGTAATGATACGGTTCACCAAGAAGATACCATATCTCTAAACATGTATGCATCAAACACCAGCACACCCAATTTCATAAGCCTATGCTCCTGGATAAAAGGCAAAGACTGAGCTCAGCAGAATGCATGCTGAGTGACTGCAATAGCACCCACTGATGAGTGTACAATCCACACAGATGAAACAAACAAGTGAAAAAAAGAAACAGCAGTCAAACAATACCACAGGTCAAACAGTATTAATAGGCATCTACTAAACATCCACAGAAGCATGGTCTTCACAGCAGCCCCTGGAATTTTCTCTAGAAACCACTACCGTATAGAACAGGACCCAAACATTTACAATGGAACGATCTCCTGTATTCTATTTGATCACGTGAAATAAGTCTAGTAATCACCATCAAGGGGAACTACAGGATATATGCAAACTCATGGAGATGGAACAACATGCTGTTGAATGATGAATGGGTCATTGAAGAAATCAGGAGGGAAACTAAAAAACTTCCTGGAATTGAATGGAAATGAAACCACAACATACCAGAGCACGAAAGTGGTTCTGAAAGAGAAGCTCATAGCTATAAATACCTCCTTTAAAAAATCAGAGACATTTGAAATAAATAATTTAATGACTCGCCTCAAGGTCTTATAAAAACAAGAACACATCCAATTACAGATCAAGATCAGGACAGAGATTAAGGAGGTGAAAAACACAGAATTGGCAACAGGAAAGGTTGGTTCTTTAGAATGATAAACAAAGAAAGTTGGAGCAAGAATATCACAGTAGAGATGAAGTGGGAGACGCTACAACAGAAACCAGTGGAGTTCAGAGGGTAACTGGGGTGTACTTTGGAAGCCTATATTCTAATAGGTTGAAAAATATAGAAGAAAGGGGTGAATTTCTAGGTGTTTATCATCTATCAAAATGAAATCAAGAGGAGGTAAACAAACAGACTTAAAAAGAAACAAGACTAAAGCAGCCACGAGCCATCTCTGAAACCAAACAGCCCAGACCCAGATGGACTCACTGCAGAATTCTAGCAGCAGATCTTTCAAGACTCCGCCCACCAATGCTTCCCAACATATCCCATGTACTAGAAAGAGGAGCACTGCCAAATTCATTTTACAGAGCCAACACTTACTCCCGAACCAGACAAAAGCACAACATAGACATAAAATTATAGGCTGATGAAAACGCATGCTAAAAATCTAAATAAAATGTTTGCAAAGTGAATTCAACTGCAAATTAAAAAGATTATTCACCATAACAACAACAACAAAAATCATTTACTGGGACTTCTGAGGAGAGTTCAACATGTGCAAATCAATAAATAAAAAGAATAATGGAAGAGGGAGGTTTAAATGCGGTGGTTGATTGCAGCTATCCTATAACAGGGCAACACACAGCATGGGATATCAATAGAGAATCCCAGTGTTAGGTATGAGTTACCACTTCCTGCGTTGTTGCTTAGTGAGATACTGTAGATCGATTGTTCCAAAACCATTCCAGGCTGTTTCCACCATGACCCCATGTATACCATGTACTTGATTCATAGGACATGGGACAATAAAGCTAGTGTCATCCTGGGAGTCTTAATCTTGCTGGCTAACTTTCTATACATGCTGATGAGGTGATGGGAGACAAACCAATAGTCTTACCCAGCAGTGAGCCTTGAGAGCTACACTAACCATAATGGCATGAATGTTACAGGAGCAAACCAATCTCTTTCTCATTAAAGCCTGCTCTCGAGATGGAACTCATGCCTGGTACTGCTAACTGGGACAGTAACCATGGTTGGTGGCATGACTCCAGGCAAGAACCTAAAAATAGTACTCTGCTAAATGGGCATAGTGATAAGCTATTCCCTAAGTTTGTCTTTACGCCTATAGATTGGTACATCTTCCAACCTTCATCAGAGACCTTTCTCTCTGTCTCTCTCTCTCTCAATACATGGTGATTAATACGAAGACACACAATGTACAGAGAGTGAGAGTCTGTGGTGTACTCAGCTCTAAACTGAACCTCTCTATATCACTGTAGCTAGTTGTTTTCCGCCAGCCCGCCTGGTCCCACCGCTGCGCCAGCCCCAAATAACACGCTGAGACTCTGTATTTGATATAAGGCTGTTGGCCAGGTACTAGTTTGTTACCGGATAGCTCTGTCTTAATGATTAACCCATTTCTAATATTCTCAGTATTTCCATGTAGCACATCTTACTGGCCAGAGGCTGGCATGCTACCTCTCTGGGCTCTCCATGTTGACTCCTCCTAACCACTTCCTTTTCCTCCTCCTGGTCTCCTAGCCCCACCTATCTTGCTTTCCTATTGGCCAACAGGGCTTTATTCATTAACCAGTATGAGAAACATATTTACAGAATACCATCTCCCATCATATCACATCTCTGCCTCCTCAAGGCTCAGAGTTATCGTGGAAGAGGCTGGCAGAAAGACCGTAGGAGCCAATGGTAGTGGATGCCTACACTGAGACAGTGTTTGGGGGACCTGGCAAGGTTATCTCTCAGATAAACTCACAGAAGCTGCAATTGCATGCACAAGATGAAAGATCCAGCATGGATTGGGGAGGAGCTCATGAAGTCCTACCTCAGCTGAGAAGCTGTTGGCAATTGACAGGGGGAAAGAAAGCCAGCTCTCTTGAGGAGTGCAGGCCCCTGAGAGCATAGCCACGCCCCAGGAAATGGTCCTACACTTATGTGCTTACTGGCAGTACAAGCGGCCTCGGTGTTTTCTTTTGTCTTTTAAAAAGGACAAGTGGTAGGGGTACAGGGAAGGAATTGTGAGCAGGAAATGGGGAGTGTATTTGAGCAAAACACATTTTATATATGTCTGGAATTCTCAATGGCATGGTACACAGAAATAGAGGGAAAATTCCCCAACGATATGGATGCATAAAGAACTGAAAATAGCAAGAGTGATCCTGGGCAAAAAGGATGGTGCCAGAGGTCTCACAATGTGGATTTCAAGTCACACTACAGGGCCATAGTGGCAAAACCAGCAAGATATTGGCATAAAAATGGAAACGCAGACTGACGGACTGTCAGAGCACCCAGGGGTAAACTCACACAGCGATAGCCACGCCAGCCTTCCACAAAGATGCCAAAAGCACTGGAGAAAAGCAGCATCTTCAACAAGCGGTGCTGAGTCTGGCTGTCCATCACAGAACAATGAAGTTACATCCCCACCTCTCACCCTGTAAGCTGATCAACTGAAATGCAAGACCCTAATGCAAGACTGGAAACTGTAGGGAAACCGCCTCTGCATACAAGCGCAAGAACTCTGGTGAATGTCATTGCCCAGATGTGACAGAACAGAGTTGCAAGGTTCTGTGTGTCAGAGAAGATGGTTGAGAACATGAAAGAAATCATGTGACACACATCTAAAACCCAGCACCACAATCCTGAGCAATCTAACCAACAAACAGCAGAGGAGTCCCAAACACCAAAGACACAGAACCTATGCGCATATGAAAAAGTCTCCAGCATCCTTAGCTTCAGGGAAATGTTAATTACGGTTATAGTAAGAGTTCATCACTCGGAATGGGCATCCTTAAGAAAATAAGTGCTGGAGAGGGTCTGGGCATGAGGGCCATGCTTGCATACTGTTGGGAGAAATGTAAACTGACCTTGCCACTGTGTAAATCTGTTTGGAGGTTCCTCAAAACAAAAACAGCAGCAACAAAACAACTAAAATGAGAGCTAACATGCCACAACTGTGTCCCATCTGGGTATATGCCCAAGGACTTCAAGACTACACACCACTGAAACACCTGCACACTCGTGTTGATTGTTGGGCCATTCACAATAGGCACATGAGTGTCCGTCAGCAGAGCAGTGGGCAAGAAGTGATATGTATATAGATTACGTGTGTGTGTGTGTGAGAGAGAGAGGGGGGGGGGAGTGAAGGGGGAGAAAGAGAGGAGAGAGTTTTATTCAGTCATAAAGAAAATGAAATTATGTCATGTGGTAGAAGACAATTGTCACACAGATAAATGTCATATTTTTCTCTCCTTTGTGTGTCCTAGAATTCTTTATGGATATATAAAACTGTATATTATAGGGCATGGTCATAGAGGAGAGACAGAAGAAATCAGTGGGAAGGCATAAGAGGAAGGGACTGATGGAGAGGACTAAAATGGCAAATGTGGAAATTTTCTACTTGAAGTCTAACACAGTGAATATACTCAAAAAACCTCACTCGCAAAAGTTCAAACATTTTTTGGAACTCTGTAAACTATTCGCAGGCAGAGAACAAGATGAGAAGCACCTACTTAGAGAGAAACAACTGAATTTGATGGCCCAGGGAACCCATGGCATTCCCACTTGCGGTCGTTCTGTCCAACTCAGACAGAGGCCCAGCTGTCACAGCCAGCAGAAGAGGTGTGTTCTTCAGGGCTGTGGCTCCACAGTCGAGATGTCCTTCCAAATATCACACTGTACACAGAGTTGTACAGATAACTTTGCCAATTAGAAAGATTTAAAGGCTCAAAAAGCAATCAGCAGCTTGACCTTCCTAGAAATTCCTGGAACATCCTTCCTCCAGTGTCGCTAATGTTGGATTCAACAGCAAACTCAACTCGGTGGACATTGTCTCCTGCCCAGGGTGTAACTGAGGACAACAGGGTTCCGCTGGTGGGTTCTGCTGTCCACAGCTGGATTTACTTGGTTCTATCAAGAGCTTAGCTGGAAATTGAAAAGCAAGACTGTGAGGATGGGAAGAACACGTAGAATGGTGAGGATGCTGACAAGTCTGCCAGGACCCAGGGAACTCTGTATACATGCAGGGCTCTGTGCAGCCCAGGGAGACCCTAAGACAGCAGAGGGCTGTCACTGCTGATTGTGAAACCCTGCACGGGCAGGCAGGCAGGGAGAACTGGGGAGGATTTTAAACTTCCTGAAGGTGGAAGATTCTACACACACACACACACACACACACACACACACACACACACACACACACACACACAATGCAGACATATAAACAAACACACACAGAGAGACACAGACATACACACACAGAGAAACACATACACAGATGCACATACAGAGACACATATACTCACATACAAACATACATATACATAGACATACACAGGCACACATACACATACAGTTACAAACAGAGGCACACAGACACACATACAGACACACCCTTGGCCCTTAGACAGAAAACTTGTACCATAGGTAATTAAGGAAATCTGACTGAACACAAGCTGAGCACGACATTGTATTGACACAGGACTGAACCCTAGGAAGCCAGGCTAAAACAAAAAACAAATGCTTTTTTTTTTTTTTTTTTTTAAGTGAGCAAAGCATATTGACTGCACACTACAAGAAAATAGCCCAGGAAAGGCAACTAAGAAAATGGGCAACCTAGAATAACTTTCAAAACAAAGAAAAACAAAAACAAAAGCAAGCAAATACAAAACCCAGAAGTCACAGCCTGGAAGGTAAAGGTTAATGACCATGTAAATATAAGTTTTCTAAGGTCTAGTTTTCAACAAGGAGACAGGAAAATGTAGTTTCCATACAGGAAAACAGACACCCCAGAAGATGTCCCTGAAACTACTCAGATGTTGAACTTGGGAGACAAAGTCTTTAAATCAGTTATTGGATTTAAAACAACAACAACAACAAAACCCCAAACAAAAAGCCATTAATCCATTTTTGGACTTTGAGAGCCCACTCCCCATTGAAGGATACTCTCTTAGCCTAGACACACAGGGGAGGGCCTAGGCCCTGCCCCAAATGATGTGACAGACTTTGATGATCCCCCATGGAAGGCCTCACCCTCCCTGGGGAGCAGAAAGGGGATGGAATGGGGGGTGGGGGGGCATGGGAGGGTGGGAGAAAGTGGGAACTGGGATTGATATGTAAAATAAGATTGTTTCTAATTTAAATTAAAAGACCATTAAACCAAGCTTAAAGAGCTAAACAAATGTTGGCAGTGATTCAATGGTAGAAAAGCCTATTTAGCATATGGAAAGCTCTGGGCTGAACACCCAGCACCATAAAAAAAAAAAATACAAGAAATATCTATCACCAAACAGAGATGACCATAATGGGACAGTCAAAATGAAAGGGAAAAGTAGAAAATCCGGGTCAAAACATTACTGGAGAACCTCAACGAGCAATTTGAACCCACCTAGGAGAGAATCAGACATCAGACCTTTTTAAAGGGTTAACACTGAATATCAGATTCCCTGGTACTCCTGTACCCACGCCCCTGTCCCCTGACTCTCTACCTATAAGGTCAGAGGTCATGCTTGCTCCTCAGATCCCCCTGATGCACCCTGCGGGCTGGGCTCTGTCTCCAGTGCCTGTGTCTGTATCCTGCATTCCACCATACCATGATGTCTGTCGTAAACCACACACCACCCATCCACACCAGAATCCCCGGGACTACCCCATCTAGGAGTCATCATCAAGAATCTCTGTGGCTAAACTTCAAGCAACATCTGGGTGAGACAAAGGCAGCTAAGTGGAAGGGATATCAAACACCAGTGCTAACGCGCACTCACTGCAAACATGACAGGAGGGCTCAAGCAAGGATGCACAAATCCCAGGGCAGAAACAGAAGCAATAGGAATGACACGCCTCCTCTAAGGAGTTCCAGTCTCAAAGCAAGGGCTCCCAAACGAGAGCAAATTAGAGGAAATTATAAACAAAGAGCTCAAATGAACAATCACATATATATTCAAAGAACCGAAAGAGTGATGAACCCCTGAATAAATTCCAAGGGAACACAAACAAACAGCTGAATGGAACAAGAAAATAAATTCAGGATATGAAAATAGAATTCATAAAGACAAATACTGATGAAAGACTAATCTGAAATGACGCAGGAAATGAAAGTTTCAGTACTTGGAATAAAAGGCTCAGTTGAAAGCATCAGCAACAGACCCCAAGCATGTGGAGAGTTGAACATGGGGCTGGAAGACGGGGGGAAGGAATTCACCTAGCCAAGGTCAAAGATGAACAACACAGGAATGGAATGAGCAGTCTTAGGGACAGGATGGACAAATCAAATCTCTATGCTATGGACACAGAAGGATAAGAACCCCATGCCAAAGAAATAGAAGATATTTTCAAAAAAAATTATAGAAGAAAAATCTCAAAATCCAGGGAAAGAGAGAAGACCATGCCAGCCAGAGACATACAAAACACTACATGGACAGGGCTAGAAAAGAAACTCCCACAAACTCCCACATCGTATTGTACTTAAAACATCAGCTGTAGGGGAGGGGGGTTGAGGGGTTGGAGGATTGAGGGATGTGGGGGAGGGGGGTTTGTATTGAAAGCTGCAAGAGATGGCTCAAGTTACACAGAGGGCAGCCCAGGCAGAGTGACAGTTGACTTTTTAATGGAAACTTAAAAGCCAGGGGGTCTTGGGATGAAATATTTCTAACTGCCGACCCAGACTAATGCATCTGGCAAAATTATCTGTTGTAATTGAAGAAGAGAGAAAAGCTTTTCATGATAAAAGCAGGTTAAAGGAATTTATGACCACCAAGCCAGCTCTATAGAGGATACTGGGAGAAACACTTTGGACTGAATAAAAAGATAAACACATCTAAGAGGCTTCAGGGGCAAGCGAAAATGATGCTAGGATAGTTGGTGGATTAGAAAATCACTAAAGGCTAAAAAAGCCAACCAAATGGTTAGAGTTAGTACACAACTTCCAGTAATACCCCTAAATAGTAATGGTCTCAATTGCTCAATCAAAAGACACAGACCAGCAGACTGGACCAGAAAATAGCACCTTTCTATTCAGTGCCCCTGAGATATATAACTCATCACCTGGGTTACCGTGTTAGAGTGAAAGGATGGAGCATGGTATTCCAAGTAAATGGAACCAGAAAATAAGCAGGCATCACTGCTTTAATATAATACACAGCAGACTTCAAACTAAAATTAGCTGGAACGGATGGATAAGGTCACTTCATGCTTACTAAAGAACAATCCAGCAAGAGGATGTTACAAGGCTACACATAATGCTCACAGGTAAAACAAAGGCTACTAGATATAAAGTCACAGATGAAAGCCGGACAGCAATAGTGGTGACTTCAAAGGCCTACTCTGACCATAAGACAGAGCTTAAAGGGAAAAAAGAAAGCAGAGGGACATGACAGTTAGATGATATCATAGACCAGATGGACCTCACCGGCATTTTACAGCACATCCCATCCAAAACTATAAAACACACATACTTCTCAGCAGCCCACGGAACTTTCCCTAGCATGGAGCACTCATCAGGATCCAAACAAGTCTCAATAAACATAGAAAGATTGGAATAACTTCTTGAATTCTATGCACAGGTCTCAGTGCGGTGGTGTAAAGACTAAAAACAGTAAGAGAGTTCACAGAAGACACACTAGCATGTGGAGATTAAATGGCATGCTAATAATTAATTGATGTGTTTGAGTGTGTGTACATGCTATGACACATGTTTACATGCTATAGCACATGTGTACAGGCTATGGCACATTCTGGAGGTCAGAAAACAGCTTGCAGGCTTAGAGGAGAGACCTTTGTTCCCTGAGCTCTCTCTCCTATGTAGAGTAAATCACTGAACGGTGACAACTCATTGAAGAACTAACAAAGGAAATAAAAATTTATAGAAATGAATTTAAAAACACAATATACAAAAGTTTATAGGATAAAAATAAAACACTCACACATTTAAAAAAATCATACAGAACCCAAAATAAATAATTTAATATTTGTTAGGGCCTTGGGAAAATGAGGATAAACCAAACCTCAAATCAGCAGACAAGAAACAGTATTGAGAGGTCAAGGCAGAATTCATGAAACAGACACAAAATTATAGGTAACAGACATCAATGAAATCGGAAGTCCTGAAAATCGTGGCATACCTTAAAAAGTCATATTCTACTACATTGGAAATTTTAAACTAAATAAATTTCTAGATGCATGTGACCCATCAAAGTTAACACAAAATAAAATAATTTTAAAGGATTTATGGGGGCTCGGTGGTTAAGGGCACTGACTGCTCTTCCAGAGGTCCTGAGTTCAATTCCCAGCAACCACATGGTGGCTCACAACCATCTATAATGAGATCTGATTTCCTCTTCACAAGAATAAAATAAATAAATATTTAAAAAATAAAGGATTTATGGTAAGTAATGATATTGAAACAATAATAAAATCTTATCCTAGTTAACAAAAGCCCAGACCCAGATGGATTCTCTGTAAAATCCTACCCAGCCTTCAAAGAGGAACCAACCCAATATTTCTCAAATTATTCCACTGAAGAGAAAAGGAAGCACCACTTCCAAATACTTTTTGTAAGTGGTAGTATTATCCTAATGCCCAAACAAGCAAACGAAAAAGACATAAAAACAAAAAAGAAAATCATAGACCGGTCTCCCTGATGAGCATAGACACAAAGAGTTTCAACAAAACTCTGGAAAACTAAGAAACACGAAGACCACTCACATGATCAAGTTGGCTTCATTCCAGGCATACAGGGATAGTTCAACATAGTAAATCAATTAAGTGTCAGTCACCAAATAAATGGGCGGAAGCATACAATTCTCATGATCAACTCAACAGATGCAGAAAAGGCCTTTGAGAAAGTATAACTTCCCTTCATGAGAAAAGCACTGTGAATGTTAGGTATGGAGGAACAAGATGGTCACATAGTAAAGGGTATGCGTCACAAACCCATGGCCAACGGTGTGATAAACAGGAAACCCTAAAGCATTTCTCACAAGATCAAAAAATATAAGCTGTCTACTGTCTCCACTTTCCCCAACTCTATTAAAGACTCCACTAGAGACAGAAGACAAGAGAATTAACAAGGACATGGGTAGGAAAGGAAGAAGTCATTAGGGAACAATCCCGTGTACAATACTGCCCCCCCCCCAAGTACCATGCAATAACCCTAAGGCAGTGAAAAAACTTCCCAACAAAAGCGTCAAAACACTGAAGGCAGAAATTGACACACTGGATGGAATTCCCTTCACTCTCAAGAATCAGAAGAATTAATACTGTGAGAAAGACCATCCTACTAAAAGCAATGCACAGACCCAAAGCAGCCCCAGTAAAAAGCCCAGTACCATTCCTCACAGAAATACTTTAAAAAGTTAAAGCTGGCATGGGACCCATGGATGCCATGGGTTCCTTTGAGCATTTGAACAGGAGTGGTACAGCTAGATCATAGGGCAGCTCAGATTTTTGTGTTTTGAAAAGCCTCCTTACTGGCTTCCATAATGGTTGCATGAGTTTACCGCTGCTTCAAGGGTGGCTAAGCCTCTCCCTTCTACACATCCTCACTAGTACCATTGTTGTTTCCCTGATGGTGGGTGCGATGGAGATGGAATCTCAAGATGGTTTTAATTTGCATTTCCCCTGATGGCTAAGTTTGTAGAACACTTTAAAAGTGTGTAGTAACCATTTGTGTTTTTGAGAGCAGACTGTTCAGTCCCATAATCCCGCTTTTAGGCTGTCAGGTATATGTGGATGGGTTTATTTATTTATTTATTTATTTATTTATTTATTTATTTATTTATTTAAGTTCTTTTTACATTCTAATCTCCCATCAAAATGTATTGCTGGCCAAAAATTCTCCCTTCTCTATGGGATATCTCTTTACTTGGATGGTTTCTTTTAAGGTACAAAAGGTTTTTCAAGTATGTAAGGTCCCATTTGTTGATTTATTTTTCTGAAGAACTGGACCCTGTTTAGAGTGTCCTTCCCCACGTGCGTGTGCTTAGACTCAAATAGCCTCTAGATGGATTCACTGGAGAATGAAGAAACCTCCTTTATCTCCTCCAAACATTTTTGGTTTGCAATCGATTCACCAGATACTAGGATAGCGACACATGTTTGAGTTCTGTGAAATGTCCTTTCCATCCTTCTACTGTAAGATGGTACCTATAGTTCATGATAAAGTGTGTTCTTTGGAGAAAGAAAACATGAAACCCATTTTCTAATCAAATCTGCAAGTCTCTCTCTCTCTCTCTCTCTCTCTCTCTCTCTCTCTCTCTCTCTCTCTCTCTCTCTCTCTCTCTCTCTCTCTCTCTCTCTCTCTCTCTCTCTCTCTCTCTCTCTCTCTCTCTCTCTCTCTCTCTCTCTCTCTCTCTCTCTCTCCTCTCTCTCGTTTATCCCCCTCAAAACAACATTTTTATTGGTTCTCTGGAAATTTTCCATCATGCACTATGATCACATTCACTTCCCAGTCCTTCCATGTCTGCCCCCTACTGCATAAAAATAAAAAAATAAGAATATAAAAATAAGAAAATAAAACAAACAAAAAAGTCCAATTTGTGTTATCTACACTGGAGCATGGTCCAAATCTCAGTGGCCTGCCCCTTTAAAAGAAGTGAGGTTTTCCTCTTTTGCACCACCCCCTGCATCACCTGGGAAGAGCTACACCTGAGCATGCCCATCACACTTTTTAAGAGTTCTCTTTGATGACTTCCGGTCCAGGCTGTCACTGGTTTTGTTTGGGGGAAGCTGAGAGGGCAGGGGCTGTCACAGAAGCCTTTCATGTCCTTCTCTCTCAGCTGTGCATCTGTAGTCATCCATATCAGAGCAAAAGTGGCCTTGCTCTTCAAAGACAGCAGGAACATGGACCGTAGGCCACCACACAGTTTCTGACATCAATACAGTCTACAAACATGGCCCTCAGCTGCAGTAGGGCCACAGACCCAGACAGAGTCCTCAGAGACAACCCAGACCATGGACACCAGCATGACCTCAGGCTGCAGTCAAGGACATCCACATAGACCCAAGTTGCAGTAGGACTACAGACACAGACATGACCCTCAACAGCAGCGTGAACATGGGTATCATCATGGCTTTCTGTAGCAGGGCAGGCCACTCACATCAATATGGCCCCACTGTGGCATGGCCCATGGGCTTCCGAACATCAATATGGCTTCAGATGACAGCACAGACCACCGACAACCTCATGGCCTTTAGTGGTAAACAGAACATCAACAGAGACATTTGCTGCAGTAAAGTCTCAGACCCAGACATGGCCCTTAGTGGCAGCACAGACCAAGGCCTCAACATGGCCCCAGGTGGCTACACAGGCCACTCACATCAACATGGCCTCTAGTTACATCGCAGACCAGGGTGGAGCTTTGAGGGGGGTCAATCCAGAGAGTGAACTGTTCCTCATCTTGGGCCTCCATTGTTTCCCAGAGCCAGTGTGATCCCGAAGCCCAGTAGCATGTTTGGGGGATGAGTTTGCATTCATCTGCATAGGCTCTAGGCTACTGTACACCACCCTGCAGGCCCTACTGGCAATGACACACATTTTCCACTGTCACTTAGCCCACTTTCACACCTGTCACCACCGTCATGTCTCCAATTCTGTCCGCAGTACGTGTGCCACCCTGATTTTCAGTCTTTCCCTCCTGTCCATCACAAGCTTGTTTATCATAGTGGCATCTACCATGCTACCTAAGTGTGTTTTTTTATTGGGGGAATTGAAATCATTAATATCTAGAGTTATTATTGAAGAATACCCATTGATTTCTGTCATCTTTTGATGTCTTTGATTATTTCTTAGACCTCTTTGGATTAGCTGTCCTGGGATTGTGGCCTATTTTCTATGTTTCTCCTTCTTTTGATGCTGTGTTTCTTCTGTTATCCTCTGTAGAGCTAAGAGTCAACTCACAGATTCCTTGTTGTGGGGGCTATCTCTCCTTGTCCTGTCCTTCTAGTGGTCTGTGGGCTTCTGGTACATATAGAAGAAACATTGTTCTTTAGATTTGAGAATTTTTTTTCCCTTAAGATTTTATTGAAAATATTTTCTGTGCCTTTGGTGTGGCACTCTGCTTCCTCTTGCCCATAATTACATAACTGGTCTTTCATGTTGTCCCAAAGTTCTTCCATGTTCTGCTCATATTTCTGAAAATTCATCATTAACCTTTACCAAGTGATCCGGTTCCTCTGCTTGTCAAGGCCTGACACTCTGCTTGCACACTGCACTCTCTTAATGAGGATCTCCACTGAGTTTTTAGTTTGTCTTACTGAATATTTAATTTCAAGCATCATTTTGGCTTTTTTTCCCCTCCCTTCAGCTATTTTATCTCTTTATTAAATTGAATTCTATTCTCATGTTTTGGATTGACTTCCTTATTTCATTTAGATCTGTGTGTTTGTTCTTTTGGAGTGCATTCCTGTTTTCCTTGAGTTGTTTGAGCATAGTTATAAATATTCTTTGTAACTTCTTTGTCTGGAAGTTCTTCCAAATCATTCTCCTTGGGAGCCATTACCAACAGAACGGGTGCTTTTTGGAGAAAACATTGCTATCTTGATTTTTGTGTTGTTTTTTTCTCTGTGCTGGAACTTGTAAACTTAAAGTTAGTTTGTTAGTTGTGTTTTTCTTTCTTTCACTTACATGTTATTTTTAAATTCATGTCTCCTTTCTTCTTTGAGTGGGAGCATTTACAGTGTTCAAATTGGATTAAAATGTAGTAGTTGGTTTCCTCCCTATATTCATGGAACCCTCTGCATCTGTGGGCCTTGCCCTCGGTCATCTTGACCCTCCTCCCTGGGTCTGCAACTTGAACCAGGTGTTGTGGAAGCCCTGCACCTGTTGGCCTTCCTCTGGTGGCCTTTAACCCACTCCCTTGGTCTGCAAGGGGGCTGAACTCTCTGCAGCTGTGGCCATTACCCTAGATCAAGTCCTTGCTTGATCTACCTGAGTCTACAGCTTCTCCTACGTCAGTGACTTACAGAACTAGCTGAATAGCTCTAGGACTTAGCCTGGATCACATGTAGCCTCCACTCCGGACCCACAGTCTCTTTTCTCACATCTACTCTTAAGAGTAGTCTTACAGATCTTGTAATTCCTTGGAGCTTCCAAGCCCAAGGGAAATAAGGTTCCTTTACTTTTGGGACCTTGTACACCGGGATGCTGCTTGGTCCTCTGGCCTGCAGTGAGTCTCAGGTCCTGTGCTTCTGTTGTACCCATATCCCATGGATGGTGTCTGGCTTGTAGTTCCATTCTAGAACTGAGAAAAGAGCTTTGGAATCCGAGGGACCTTTTCACAGCTTAGCAGACCTCACTGAACAGTGGGGGAAACAAAGTTAGTGTGAGGCCAGCTGGAGTCAGAGCAGGGCTGGAGATGACTTGCCCAGAGCTGTGTACTGATCTCCTTCTACTAGTAGACCTCCATGCACATAGGATCCAATGAGGCCTTGGCCACAGACACTACGAACATTCCTGGCAATGACAGTTGTGATTTGAATGAGGGATGTCCTCCACAGGCTTGGGCATTTAACACTGAACCCCCAGTTGGTGGCGTTGTTTGGGGAGGTTTAGGAGGTGCCATCTTAATGGAGGTAGACTGTAACAGGAAATAGTCTCATCTTAGTCCCAGCTTGCTTATTCTCTGCTTGTGTCTGCTTGGGTAGGGGACGTTGTGTCAGTTTCTGGCATCTGCTGCCATGTCTTCCTGCCACATCGACTCTCAACCCTCTGGAATCATGTGCCTAATAAACTCTGCCTTCTATACAGTGCTTTGGTTTTGGTGTTTCGTCATGGCAACAGAAAAGGGACTAATACAATAGACAGGGATGCCTGTCTACTCTGTTTCCAATGTCTGTCTTCACCACTGAATAACCAAGCTTCTCCTACACACATACACATTTCCTTTTCCGCTGGCTCTTCAGGTCTGATATGATCAGGGCTTTCTGCTGGGCCCAGTCTGCTCTATGCCATCCCTCCTGCCTCTGCTCCTAGTCTACGCTATCCCACCAAACTTGATCTCTGTGACACACACACACCCCCCCCCTTGTTATTCTCATGCTCTGGCCTGCATTCCAGTTTAGCTCTATCTTTCCTTTTGCTAATTTGCTTCATCCAGTCTATCCTTTTGGGTTCTGTTTTGCTTCCTGTGTGCAGCCCCAATTGACAGCCGCTTGGCATTCAAAATGAAAGGTACTGTATAAACATCACCCTGCAAGCTCCTTCCCTGAGTCCTGTGAACCGCCTTTCCAGCAAACACCCGCATGAGCTCATGTTTGAAAAAGTCAACAACTGTGAAGGCAAAACAGGCTTGTCTGCCTCCTGATAGCTCCCAGATCTCCTTCTGATCACCCTCTCATCCTCAGAAGACTCCGTAAGACCTTAGCACATACTGGCTCTGGCGCCTGCAGCCTGCTGGCATCTTGCTTCATCATGACTGTCATGTCTCAGCAGGCCATGCGAGGGGTCCTTGGAACCTCACCTCCCTCTTTCCTTTCCCAGGAAAAGGATTCCTGGGAAGGCAATGTGAGTGTCTTCTTGCCTGCTTGAGCCAGATGCTAGGATGTGGGCTGGAGCCCTGGAGTCTGCATATGGGTACCTGTTGCTATTACAGAAATTGAGATGGGAGATCACCCCAGTTAGGCTGCCCTTGTAATCCTGGGCTCCTGTGATCATCTCACCTCAGCCTCCAAAGGCTGTGAGTACTGGTTAACGCCATCCCAGCGCTGTGGGAGTCTGGAGCGAGTATTTGAGAAAAGCTCACTGCGCTGTTTTCTGTTTCCTCTGTTGTTGCTAAACCTCTGTTTGAGAATCCAGAATCGACGGCTTATTCGATAGTCGTTTTCCTTTGTGTATACGATGCACGAAGAGTCTCCCACACAGATCATCCTGTTATCCTGCAATGGTGTGTTTCCCTTGGGGACATATTTTCACTTCCGTGCCTGAAGGTGAACTACATTTTTCCTGGCTGCGTAATGCTTTATTGTGTGGACACTTTATTTGGGGTATTGGCTCCTTGGTTGAAACTTTGGAGTTTTTATTTTATGTTTTGCCAAAGCATGCTGTAGCAAGAGTTCATAGACACACATGTGCATATTCCAGACATTGTTTCTGTGGAAATCATCCATATTAGTTAGTTCTCTGTTGTTGTAAGAAATTATCCCAACAAAAAGCAAGTTAAGGAAGGGTTTTGCTTGTTTTCTTGCTTTTTGTTTGTTTGTTTGTTTGTTTGTTTGTTCTGGCCCAGAGTCCCAGAGGGGACACAGCCCTTCAAGGCAGAAAGGCATGGCGGAAGGAGCATGAGGCTGGCCCAATGTCCAGAGAGCTAGAAGATCACGTTCCTTCCCCACCCAGGAAGCAGAGTGAGAAGAGGCAGAGAGGCCAGGCTATAGAACTCCAAAGCTCCTCAGCCCACACACTTCCCATAAGGCTCGATCCCTTGAAGGTCCCATAACTTACCCTCCCAAATACACCAGCTGGGCACCAGGCGTTCCAATGCACCTGGCCACTTTTTATTCAAACCCCAACAGCATTCAGAAAAGTATCTTGGTTCAGCTAAGGAATAAGCTTAATTGAGAATGCATGTGAGGGCCAGTGAGATGCTAAAGGCACTGAGTCTGATGACCTGAATTTAATCTTTCAGGACTCCAATGTAGGTGTGTGTGTGTGTGTGTGTGTGTGTGTGTGTGTGTGTGTGTGACACCCGTGGAGGTCAAAAGACAACCTTTTATACACACACACACACACTGAAATAAATAAGTAAATACAGGATGATCAAGTTACCCTTCAACATAACCTTTTAATCAACCTTTGGTAGCCTGGCCGCAACGATCTTTGTAGAGTGAATTTGGTCATTATAAACCTTCAATAGCTGGGCCCAGAGAGGTATCCGTATGTGTTGGGCATGTGGGGGCCAATTCTCAGATGGCAGAGCCGCACATAGGAGTTGCTGTGGTGGCCTGACTTCAACAGCAGCTATCTAACTTGCTGATCCCAGGGAGCCCACTCACTTCTCGCCCCAGCATGCCTGCTGTGGCTCCTCAGAAGTCTGGCCACAGTCTGCCTGCCGACCTGAGGACCTGCCTCTGCCTCAGCCCTCAGGACACTGCAGTGAGCATTAGAGCAGGCTTCTCTCCTGAATGTCATTAGCCACTCAGCCCCTGCAGGGGCAACAAATTGCTTGCACCACCTGGTGGGAAGGTCCAATTTTCACCTGGGAAAGGAGAGCGGGTGGAGGGAGATGCTATCTCTGACTCACTAAGTACAACTTCTGGCCTAGCTCTGTCCCTGAGGCAGAAGTTGCCACCTCCCAGCCCTGGCCGTCAGAGCAGTATTGCTGGGGCATGTGGGCCTGGCCTGGGCCAGTGTATCTTCCCCTTTCCATTGCTGGGGTGCACACATGCACTTCCTATGAAGCTGTTTTCAGGTCGACTCTGCAGGCGCTGGCCTCTCACCAGGGACCATATCTGACATTAGACTATACATCTGTTCTGCCAAACTGCAATGCTTGCTTTGTGCTGAGCAAGTGAGTTGCAACTTGGACAGGAGGCTGGGTCTTGAGGGGGTCGAGTCTGCCAAGACAGCTCCATGACAAGGGGCCCCCAGAGCAGAGGGAGCTAGCAGGATTCAGACAGCTGTAGGGATCTGGGAAAGAAAATCTGGCCCCTGATGTAGGCTGTCACTTGTTCATCCAAGAATGATGACGGTCCTAGCTCAGAATCCATGGGAGGTCAGTTTCAGACCCTAATTCCACAGATGCTCACATCCCTTATAAATGTGACATTGTTTTTAAAGTAAGAGATGACAGCTGGAAAATTCCCAAATGGCCACTGGAGCCCTAGGCTGAGCTGTGGAGTCTAAGCCACTGGGCTTGCTGGCGTGGGCATAGGGAGAACACAGGAGCCCTGCCTGCTTGCTGGGCTGAGCCAGGCAGAGGGGCGGGGGGGGGGGGGTGGCGCTGCCTGCTTGCTGGGCTGAGCCAGGCAGAGGGGCGGGGGGGGGGCGCTGCCTGCTTGCTGGGCTGAGCCAGGCAGAGGGGCGGGGGGGGGCGCTGCCTGCTTGCTGGGCTGAGCCAGGCAGAGGGGCGGGGGGGGGCGCTGCCTGCTTGCTGGGCTGAGCCAGGCAGAGGGGGGGGGGGGAGCTGTTTGCAGTCCTTGTAAGGAGGAGCAATGGGTATTCAGGGTCTGGGAAGGGAGAGTTCTTTGAATGGGGCCTCTGTGGTGGGTGACAATTTACCTAGCACATGAATGAGGTCTGCAGAGATGTAACTGAAGTGCCAGAGACTCGTAAGAGGGACTGATGTCAGCTCATGGTTTCAGAGTAGCCCACCGTCCTAGGTTCTTTTGATCCTTGGCATAGAAGGCAGAGCATCATGGCAACAGGCACACGTGGAGGGTGGCTTCCTCCTCACGGTGGACAGGAAGCAGAGCAGTAATGGAACATGCCCCAGTGACTTGCTTCCGCAACCCAGGCCCCACCGTCCACAGGTCCACTGCCTCCGTGTCCCAATGGCTGATTTAAATTAGAATTTATCAATGGATTCAATTATTCATTAGGTCAGAAGACCCACTCTGGGGAAACCCCCATGTGGTACCCAGAGACGGACTGCACTGACTTCCCAGACATCCTTAGGCCAGACAAGGTGGTCAGGCATATCACCATCCAATCTGTGCTGACCCCTGAGAGACAGACAGGGCAAGCCTGTAGTTTCTGTGTGTGTGTGTCATTGTCTCCCCCTCTCTGCCCTTCCCGTTCTGTGTCTGACTTTGTGTCTCTGAGTCTTCTCTCTTCCTCTCTGTGTCTCTCCCCATCTCTTTCTCTCTCTACCTCATCCTCCCTATATATGGATGTCTCTCTGTCTTTACCTCCTTTTCTGTCTTTCTCTCTCAGCAGAAGGAAGGAAGGAAGACAAAAATTGATGTCCTTCACAGGGCCTGTCCCCATGAACCTGTTTCCCCAGCCGAAAGACATCACGTGGACGCAATGTTCCCCTCATGTTGTTTTTTCCACCGAGTCTGTCTCTTGGGTTCTCTGGGCACATCATGTCCAGTTCTATTTTGAGAAGCCTTCTTCCCCTGCTGAGCACAATTTTCAAGCCCCTCTTCCATCATACCTTTTATTTAATAATATAGCTTTTCGAAGTAGCCTTCTATTTTTACTTTTCCTGTGGCAAGATAATTTCTAACCTTTTTCTCGCCACCCAAGTCAATTTCCTTTGTTAATTTCCAAGCTTCTCCCTCCTACAGGGGCCTCACCTCTTGTTACTTAATTGATTTTTCTATCACATAATCCTGTGGTCTCATCAATAAGCAATTTTAGAGCCATTGTCAATTTCTATTTTTTATTTCATTTGATGCGCTCAGTGGCCACTGCTTGGATTAGAAGCGAGATGAGGTTTCATTATCTTGTAGATGCCAATTCTCCCCCTGGAGCCTTCCACTGAGGCAAGAACATTTCTGAGCTCTCTATATTCCCTTCTAATTAATTATTCTCCCTTTTTATTCACTTGCCTGACTTCAATCTTGTGAGTTAAGGGTGTAAATTAACACCTGCCTCCTGTTCCAAGTGTTATCTGCAGGTGGACAAGCTCTCCCACGCAGTGCCTCCTCCTGTAGAAAGGGCAGCACCCCAGGGCCATCTCATTTACATGGCCTGGGATTTTCCAGTGCTGAATTTGCCTGACATCCTTAGCCTTAGTGGGACCAAAGCCCTCCTCTGATTGCTGCTCCCAATGTACTTTGACTTTGTTTAAGGAGCCATGATGGGGTCAGGAAAATAGCTAAATGAGAACAGTGCTTCCTGGGCAAGAATAAGGACAGGAGCCACCACCCACATACAAGCTGGATGGGGCATCGTGCCTGTAGGGCCAGTGGGGACAGCGCAGGCCCAGATACAGACTCCCAGAGCTTGCCAGCCAGCCAGCCTAGGCAAAGAGGTTGAGTGAGAGACTCTCTCAAAACATAAGATAGAAGACATCTGGAAAGATGGCTCAGCAGTAAGGAGACCTCGCTGCTCTTGCAGAGGAACTAGATCTGGGTTCTAGCACCCACATGGTGACTCTCGACCATCTGTAACTCCAGTTCCAGGGGATCCAACCCCATCTCCTGACTTCCAAAAGAACCAGGTACACATGTGCAACACAGACAGACATGCAGGCAAAGTACTCTACATGTAAAATAAAATACCTTTAAAAGGTAGTCAGATGGAGATCAATAGAGGAAGATAGTAGATGTTGACCTGTGACCTCCACATGTACACACGTATGCATTCCCCGGCACACATGAACATGTAACACACACACACACACACACACACACACACACACACACACACACACACACACATTCAGACAGAGGCAGGGAGAGAGAAAAGAATTTAAAAGTACTTGAAAAGCTGAGGCGCAGGAGAACTACCTCCGCACCAGTTTTGATGGCTTGCTCACTGCAGGTGGCTTTGATTGATAGGGCCATGCCACTGCAGACCCCGCCAACTGCTTTCACCACCTGAAGGAAAAAGCTGTTAAAAAAATTTTCCTGATCGACCAACTGTCCCTGCCACTGTCTCAGAGGAAAGGTTAGCAGCCATTCAGCAGAGTGACCCTCACAGCACATCAAGGCTGACACCTGCATAGCTCACTCGTGAACTCGACCACAGGAGCTAGTGGGTGCATGGGAACCCTCTGCAGAAAACCATTAACTTCTGCCTCAGGGACAACAAGAATGTACCCTGTCCATGAGTGGTTGGGGCATAGCGTGGGCTCAAACAATCTTGGTGCACTACTCAACCCAGAGTACTTGCGCCAGCCACCTCTCCTTGTGGTTCCAGCCACTTCTACGCATGCGGGATCAGCCCTCAACAGCCTGTGAGCTGAACCCTCTCTGCGCATTGAAAATTAGCCGCCCTACAGTGTGCAATGTACTTGTCGGGAGGAAGTTGGGGAGCATGGGCTGGGAACACACAATAGTCTCTCTTAAAGACAACTTTCAGGAGATATGACCAATAGTTTCAGCAACAAAAGCAGCCTTGATTCCTGGTGGGCTCTTTGACATAACCCACTGGACAGATGACTCATTCCTTTCTTCTACTTTGAACTCCAGGAAGCTTGGGGATAAAACTTCAAGGCTGGTGCTTGTGAGCCCAGCTTCAGGCCAGGCCCCATCCACAATTCCCTTGCCTCACTAATCCCATTACTAGCCTATCCCACGCTATCACTCTGCAGAGCACTGGGACTGTGACCCAGACATGTCAGGCTGTGTTCTGGGGGGTTATCATCTAGTGATGTGTCAAAGTCAATAAGCCAGGACCATCTCAGACTCATGAATGCTGGGATGGGGATAAAGATGGGAAGAAGGATGGGAACCAGATGACACAGGGACTGCCTTAAAATGTTAACTGAGCACCCACCGCACACATCTCTTTGAGGAATTGTGATGTTTAATCTTTATTGTCAAGTTGACAGGATTTAGAGTCACCATGGAAACAAATCTTTGGGCACGTCTGTCAGGAATTAGGGAGTTTCCCGGATTGGGTTAATTAAGACTGGAGACCTCATCCCATCTTTGTTCCCTAAATGTGGGCAGCGTTGTCCCTCGAGCAGGGTTCCTGAATTAAATAGAGGAGAAAGTGCTGAGCACTAGTGTCCTCGACTCGGACCCTGCAATGTGACTCGCTGCCTCCCACTGCTGTCACCATGTCTTCCTCACCATGACAGTCTGAACCCTCAAAGTGTAAGCCGAAATAAACCCTCCTTCTCTAAGTTGCATTTGACAAATATTTCATCCAGCAACAAGAAAAGTAACGAATGCAATAGGTGGCATTTTAGCAGAGCTACTATGGCTGAGAAGGGATTATAGGTGGCACAGACTAGGATCAGGACCAGACGGGACTTCGTCTGTCCTAGGAATAATCAAGAGACCGAAGGGGCAGGCCATTATCCGTAGGAGCCTTGCATACCTCCTTGTCCTGGTACCCTTGTGCGTGTGTTTGCTGAAGCCCTTCTCTGAAACAATGGGGTTAGCAATTCCTACACAAATTTCTCTGCATCGACAACCCCGTGCTTGCTGATTCTCCATCTCGAGCTCACATTGCACGGTGTGTGCGTGCGTTCCTGTTCGTGTGTGTGTGTGTGTGTGTGTGTGTGTGTGTGTGTGTGTGTGTGTGTATGCACACACTCACAGAGAATGACAGTGTCTCTGTGGCTCTGTCTTTGCCCCACTAGAACAGGGACCCCAGTAATACCTCTTCTGAGGTTCTGTAGGGACGAGATGAGTAGCCTTGTCTGTGACTACTGCCTGGCCCAGAGGTGGGGGCTCCATAGACGTCAGCTCACATTATCAGAGTGTGTACATTTGCCATGTGGGACTGGTTAGCGAGGGCGTAAGTCTGGCCCTGGTTACTGACACGATCAGTTACATAAGTTCTGACGGTGAATGTTCTTTGGACAGCTGGCAGGATGTATATAATCTAATAAGAACTCATAACCTCTTTAAAGCCATGAAGGCTTCCCCAGCTAATCTCGAATTTGGTTTGGATATGACCTCATTTTACGAGAATCAGCCTTACTGTCAGCATGTGGGTCAGTTGAGTTCCCTGCTGCCTATAGTGGGATCCCTGAGGTCCACACCCAGCCTTCAAGGGAGGTGAACAAGGATGTCCAAAGGCTGGCTGCCAGTCCTGGAAGTTGGCAGCTTGGGGGATCCTGGCGGGGATGGAGCAAGGGGCTTAAACCATCTCCGTGGTCTGTTTGGAAAAGGCATGATGGAGAAAGAAAAGGGTCCTTCTCTAGAGAGTTGAGCTGGTGAGAGGCCCCAGGAAAGGGAGTGAGGCCAGTGCAGCTGAGACCCTTCTGTCACCTGAGGATGACCCCCAGAAGTGGATGGAGACATCTGGTGAAGGGTGGGTTCCATCTTAGAAAATGTGGCAGGATGTGATGCTTCAGAGCCCAGGCCTTGGATGAGGGTCTTGGGTCTGGATGCTTAGGGCCAGCTGGGGTTGCCTGGCTTAGAGCTTTGCTCTGCTGATTTCAACACTACATGTCATGGACAAATCTCCCTCTTGTGGGCCTCAGTTTCCCTGACTAAAGGAAAGAAAGGAGAAAGGCCTCCAGGCCCGCCTGCACAGACTGTCTTGTTCTCAAAGTTCACGGCACAATAAATGGTTGAAGGTAGTCTGGAATGTTCCCCTGCACTGTTAACTCCTTAAGCTGAGCAACCCAAGACCCTGAGGACGTGTGGGTTTGGTCCTATACTGTACATGTAGAGAAAGTGGGCCCCAGGCCTCAGCCAAGAGGGGTTCTGCTTCTCGAAGCAAAGCTGTCTCTGGGCGCAAGGCCAACCTGGACACTGAGGAGCCCTGGCCTCCCGATTTTCCTCACGGCCCTAGTGGTTAATTGAGTACAGGACAGTATCTATGGCACGTATACAATAAACATGACTTCAGCCATCTGGAACAGTCTTCCCTCAAGCTGTCCATCACTCTGGGGCCCAGGGCCAAGTTGTGGGGGATGTGCTGCTCTGGAGAGAAGGAAGACTTCCTCCTCATTACAGCCTCACCCTTCCAGCTTGCCAGCATGGCATCACAACCCCACTACAGCAGCAAGGCCCCAAAGCTAATTAATCCTCATGCTAACTCTAACCTCAGGCATGAGGTCATGGTTAGGAGTGGTGTCCAGATATGTGGGATAGGGTTGTAGCCCTGGGTCAGGCAGACACGGCACAGTGTGTGCAAACCCTGGCGGGAGGGCTCCCCACTGCTCTCTCTGTCCTTCTGACCGTTCCCACCGAGAGGTGATTCTTCTCCATTCCTGTGGTATAAGACAGACTGGAAGCCCGGCATGGTGGCACACACCTTTAATCCCAGCACTGGGAGGCAGATCTCTGTGAGTTCGAGCCCAGACTGGTCTACAAAGCTACACAGAGAAACCCTGTCTTGGAAAACAAAAGACAAACTGGAAAACATGGTTTTTATCCTTTTTTGATTCAGAATTTCATACATGCATATAATGAGTTTTGGTATTCCCTCCCCTCCAGCCCTCTACTTACCCCCATCACTTTTCTGTTCGAGCATCATGTGCTTTTTGTTTGTTTGCTTGTAATCACGGGTTCTCTTTGTACTGCCTGTGTGCTCATGGGTGTGAGAGCATGTACTGGAGCACGGGTGGACTTCCTAAACCAACACATACTGATTTAGAAGACTTTGAACCCTGACTCCAGCATGCGTTTAGGGGAAGTTGTGTCCTGGTGGAACCACCTCGGGGTGGGTGTCAGGGCATAGCTCTGAGGATGGTGAGGGACCTGTGACAATGTCAGGGGCCCAGAGTTGGTTTCTATTGGCTTTGTAGGCTGCTTCAGAAAAAAACATTTTAAGGCTGAGGTGTGAGGTGTGATTACATATGCCTTAAGCATACACGGATTCCATATGCACGGGCACTCAGGAAACCTCTAGTCAGCCAAAGACTATTTATTTTGTTGTTTGAGATAGGGTGTTTCCTTGTAGCCCAGGCTGGCCTTGAACTCTCAGTCTTCCGCCTCAGTCTCCTAAGTGTTAGGATTAGAGGCAAGTACCATGATACTAGTGACTCTAGGGTGTTTCTAGTACCAAAAATGGTTCTGTGCCCACCCCAGGTGATAACCACCCAAGGTTAACTATGGAGCTATCTGACACTCCACTGTCTTAGTCTAGTCTATGCTATGCTCTAACAAGGACAGAGGTTTATTTCTCTCAATTCAGGAGCCTGGAGAGTCCAAAGCTCAGAAATTCCTCTGACAAAGGCCTTTCCACTCAGCATCCTCAGTGGGATGGAAGAGTGAATAAGTTGCCAGCAGGAGGCCATGCCTCTGATGACCACGGCACCTTGGATAAGGACAGCAACTCAAAGCTTCAGATGTCATCGCACCAAGGAATCAGTTTCCAGCCCACGAATGTGAGGGACAGATGGTTTGGGTCATATGTGAATGGCCCCATGGAAAGCGTATGCTCCTGTGCCTGGGGTCCTTAGCTCTACCACTGGCCTCCAGGGTCCTCTGACCAGTGGCTCATCCCTTTCCTCACTGTGTAGGATTCTCTGCAGTTCTTCTGTTCTTGGTCCCAACATGGCACCTCCTCTTTCAGTCCTAATGGAAGGCAGGCTTCTCTCTCCTCTCTCTCCATTTTCCTGCTGACCTGCAGCTGAGCTCTGAGCTCGTAGAAATCAAGACCTGAAGTATTTCAGGTGAACAGAGTGGGGTTCATTGAACCAGCTTCCCATCCTGTTCAAGGGGGCACCATGGCTGGAGGTCTCACTGTACAACTAAAACATGAATGCCAACTGTGGGCTGTTTCTCGAGGCCTTCTGGGCCTGACTGCTGCTGCTCTGTGTTGAGCTTGACTCTAGAGCTTGCATCCAGCCCTATAGAGCCGGACAGCACCTCTACTGGAGAGGCTGAGCTCATGGAGGCTTAGAAGCCAGAGGGCCAGGGGTTTTCCTGGCCCCCACTCCCACTGAGAGTGAAGCCCTAGGACTACTGAGCTGGTGACTTGGTGGTGGTAGACAGTAGGCCTGTGTGGCACTGCGTGTCCCCAAGAGAATCTTTGTGGCCTTGGGGAAACAGGGTTTTGTGAAACAGGGTTTTGTTTTCTGTGGAGGTGACAGAAACAGGACCCCAGGGGCCGGCTAAGTTCCCTCTGGCTCTTTGGCAAAGGCCTCCAGGAGGCTGCACATTCGAGAGTATCTGGGATCTTCAGGAAACCTGGGCACTCAAGGGCTAAGTGTTTGGCCTCTGCTGGTGAAATTTTTAATTAGGGTTTTCATGAGGGTCAGACAGCTCTGTGATGAATAGCTGAGAATAGCCTCAGTGGGCACTCTGGCTGGAGAGGCCTAAAAACAGAAACCATCTTCAAAGAAGGACACTGGGTGCCCAGCCTGAAGCGTCTCCTCTGGAAGCCCAGGGGCCCGTTCCCAGGGACCCCACCTTGCCCCGAGCAGCTGGGGCACAGACACATGGCTCCAGATCCCCAGCCTGACCAAGACCAGAAGGACCTTTAGGGCCAGTAAAGAAGACACAGGCCTGCATTCTGTCTCTCACACTTTGCAAGACTTCCTCCACTCCACCTCCACCCTCCCAAGCCTCTGTACTGCTGCAACTCACGCTCCCTCGCCACCCCCATCTTGATAGTCCCTGGCCTTGATCAAGGAAGCTAGGTCTGAGCAGAATGCTCCAGATGGAGAGAACTGCCTTGATTTCCAGTAGCATTCCCGTGTTTGACCTGAGCAGTTTCAAGCAGTGAAGAGGACTTTATTTATGACTGTTGCCGAGGGTGAAAGAAAGAAGGGAGGGAGGGAGGAGGGGGGAGGGAGACGGAGAGGGGGAGGGGGGGAGGAATCCCATTCTAGACTGTAAAGGCAGCCTGGAGGCAGCAGAGAGAGTGGATGGGGCCTATGGATGGGACGTCACAGCCTTGGCTATTTATTGTGTCTTTTGGGTTCACAGTTGGAGACTAAGTCCCCATTACAATGTGCTGGAGCAGTGAGGGCCCAGGGCAGTCTTTAGGAACCCGAGGTGAAGCCCTGATCTCAGAGCAGTTTTGTAGGAGACAGCTGGGCGGCTCTTGTCTTTTTTTTTTTTTTTTTTTTTTTTTTTACTGTGTGGTCCCCTCTGCTGTATGACAGAATGAAAGTCCTGATGGTTATTTATGGGGGGGGGGGGAAGGGGTTGGGTTACAGTGCTCTTCTTCCTTCACTATTTTCCCTGGGATTTAGGGCTTCCTTCTCACGGGTCTCAAGTCATGTGACTTTCACGGGAAGCAATTTCCCTGATGGCTTTGGCACAGATTTTTCCCAAACGAGCAGCAGCGGTGGTGGCTGCTTCCTTCTAATCACATAAATGACACATCGCTTGGCACCGCTGACTTCCTTCTCTTCCAGCCACCAGCTGTCCAATTCTCCCTGTCCCCTAGAGCCAAAGCTCCGAAGAGAACCGGAACCAGCTTCCGAGGTCCCTTCTCAGGGTCTTGGAATTGAGAGGGAGTGTGCATGGGAGACAGTCCAGGGCAGCTGGGGGTAGGGGTTGTGCTTCTCAACCTCCCCCACCACAGGCCATCTCTGCCTCCCCCGCCCCCACTGAGGGGCCCTGCTTCTGCCCCACCAGGCAATCAGAGATTTTGCCACTACCTCACAGCCAGTGGCCTGGCATCTGACTGAGATAAGGCCTGCAAGGAAGAAGTCCCCTTTAGGGAGGGGTCCTGGGGACACACAATGGTCCAGCTACAGAGATGTAGGATCTCCAAGACAGAGGGGACCTCCGCGGTGAAGACAAGGGGCATTGGTGCCAGTGCGCCTGTGGTCTGGGGCTCACCAGCTTCCTTTGGTGGCTGAGAAGCAAGCTGAAGGCAGTCTAGCCTTTGGGAAGATTAAACGCTTGGCACCTTGGCTCAGGTCACGGCTAGCCTTCTCTAAAATGAATGCGGATCCACTTACGTCTCCGCTGCCCCAGCAGTCACCAGGCTTACTTTCTAAGAGTGTCACTCCCGGCTTCATTAGGGTCTGACACGCCCACTTCTCTGCTCACTGGAAGCCTGTTCCTGGCTCCAGGAGGCTACCCTCTGGGGTACCAGTGGCCATCTTGCTAAACTGGTTTGAACTGGTCTCTGCTGCTGTTCCCCAAACTCAGGCTGGAGCTTCCAGCCTTGGCCTCTTCCCTGGCAGCTGCTGCCCTGCCCTTTGCATGGCTGTGGTGGGAGGCAGCCCACCTGTTCAAGGCCAATGTTGCAGGGTGGATTACAAAGAATGTGGTCCTGGCCAAAGTCAGAAAGCCTTTCTGCCTCTTCTTTCTGTCTTGTGTGTGTTGTGTGGGCTACAGAAACCAGCAACAGCTCCAACCGCAGCCTGGAAGCCAACACCAGCACAGACTCCCTCCCCAGACTCATGACAGGGACAACAACATGACAAGTTAATATAATATAATAGTGGTGAATGATGAGGGAAAGCATCCGTGCTAAGTCACTGGGGGCTCTCCCCCACATTCTCCTTACGATGTACAACTTCCTTCCAAAGAACAAAGTTTAAATAGTTTGTAGGCACAAACTTGATGAAAATTTGACATTTGATAAGAAACTAATTTGGGTGTGCTTTTTTAATACTTTAAAACGCTAAAGTAATAAACAACATCTATAAATGTCAAACTTTTCTATTTTGATTATGTTGCTTTGATTTTTATCAACTCTGTTTTATTAAAAATCCACCATAAATGAAATAGAGAAGGGGTGATAGGCGCAAGAAGATAAATCTTACAATTACCCAGACATAAGCGACAGCATCCCATTTTTTTTTTTCAGCACTGGGGATTATTATTTTTTGTCTTGCTACAGTTATTATGATGTCTTTATCTTTGTCTTTGAGTCTAGAAAAACTGTGGGGTGATGGGAACTGGAATTAAATTGTGAAGTTGAAGGTGGCTTTCTATCTTAGACAGATCAGGAAGATGTCTGGTGGGGGTGGGCCGAGGACGTGCCCAGGTTCAGGTTCTCAGTCTTTGGACAGCGGGAGGAGAGCAGGACATTGACTGCTCTGCAGGACCTTTCCCCTCACTTTGCAAACTCTGAAGTTCTCTCTGGAGTCCCGCATGCCTCGCCCTGCCCCTACTCCTTATCCTAGGATTCTGTGTGAGGCTGAGGTCTCCCGTTGAAGAAAGCTTGCTCTTCTCTTCAGTGTTCAGCGTTCATCCAGTTTCAGCTCCCTGAGCTCCAATATGAAGGCAGTGTTGTCGAGGGCTGCTGGGCACTGTGGAAATGGGTGGATCGGTAGATGGGTGGACTGGAGAGTGGCTGAAGATAAGGATACAAGGATAAGGGAAAGCAGATGAGTAGGGACATGGATAGATGGAGACGAGTGGAGGAAAAGGTGAAAGGGATATGGAGGAGAGGACCTGGAGGGATAGAAGGTGAGGCAATTTGCTGTGATTGCTATGACCGTTACTGTTGGGTAGGTAGATGGATGATTGCATAGAGGGATGAAAGGAGACTAGATGGTGCACGGGAGGCTGAGAGGATGGGCAGAGAGGTGGAGGGGAGATGAGGTGGATGAAGGGAAGGATGGGAGGATTAAAGGAGAGCAGATGATGGATGGAAGGATAGGATGGTAGGCAGAGGAACGGTGAGGTAAGCGAGGAATGAATGTATGAAAGGATAGGACAATGAGTTGGGAATTGGATGAATGAAAAGGGATAAGTGGGAACAGGGAAAGGGGAGGCTGAGGAGGGAATAAAAAAGAGCAGGAAAGAATTTCATTACTTTTAGCCCTGCGTACTGGCAGGCAATCACAGACCCTGTGAGGGTTAGTTTTAACTTTCATCTGGACACCAGAGTCACAGTGGAGGACAGGGTTGGTGAGGGATTGTCTAGGCCAGGTTGGCCTCTGGGCATGTGTTACCAGCAGTTTTCCCACCAGCCTGGTCCCACAGCTTTGTCAGCCCCCAAATAACACACAGAGACACTGTATTAGATATAAAGTGGCCTATTACTAGCATTTCTTATTGGCTGGCTCTGTCTTAAATATTAACTGATTTCTATTAATCTAAGTGTTTCCACGTGGTCCCATCTTACCAGAGAGAGAGAGTTCGAATTTCTTCCTCTGAAGTCCCTACATCTTGAATCTCTCCTACTTCTTCTCCCAGAATCCTCCTTGCCTCCTAGTCCTGCCTACCTTGCCTTCATATTTGCCAACAGTGCTTATTCACTAACCAATAAGAAAACATATTTACAGAATGACATCTCCCATCATCTCCTTTTTCCTGTCTAAATAAAAAGAAGGGTTTTAACTTTAACATAGTAAAATATATAACAAAACAGTTATCAAATAAAAACTATAGTTAACAATATTTAGTCCATTAACATTTAGCAAGATTTAAAGAAAATATTCCATCATCTATCCTATCTTTGTGAGTCTAAAGTCTTATATGTAACTTATCTTTAATCCTAACTGAGGAAAACTATAACCATAACTATCTATCTTTAACTCTCTTAAAGACCACAGAAGGATAGTATATAAACTCTAGAAATGAGAGATATCTTGCTACCTGGTCAGTCACCTGAAGTTCTTCTGTAACATTCCATCTTCAGTCTATAGGCTATAGTGTGTCTGGCAGCCTCCTCAACAAAGCAGGAAACTGTATTGGCAGTTTGTCAGTCACTTTTCTCTGTGTCCTGTAGGCTGTCTGGCAGACTTTTTCATGAAGTAGGAACTCTGTAGCAATGTCCATCTTGAATCAGCAGTCACTTTCCTGTGGGTCCTGCATGTCCAGTTTATACAGCATAAAGTCAAACAGTCAAGACAAGAGCAGTCTCTTGCCCAAATGGCTAGTCTTGCCATATTGGAAGTAAACTCCTTAATGAGTTTCTTCTTCTGGTGTTGACAGGAGCAGTTGTGCCTCACTTTCAAGAAAAACCCTGAGCCATTTTAAATGCCATATTCTGTAGGCCTTTGGAAAGTCAAAGCATTTTTAAAATATTTAAATTGGATTAATTCAGCAGTATTGATAATCAAGTATATTGTAGCAATTGTTCCTTCCTTAGCAATTAAGCAACTCAAAGACAACACAATAGCATATAGTATCCAGACTCTCTGTGTATTTTCCATTTTACATGGCTTTTTTATTATTTTATTTCTTTTACTTCTATTTTTTTTATTTATTGAGACAGGATTTCTTTGTGTAACTTTGGCTGCCCTGGAATTTACTCTGTTCACCAGGTTCACTTTGAAATCACAGAGATTTGTTTGCTTCTGCCTCCCAAGTGCTAGGATTAAAGGCATGTGCCACCACACCCAGCTACTCTCTTTCTTACATTTTTTTAAACCACTGTATCCTGGTTTTTTTTTTTTTTCCTCTCCCAAGCCTACGTATATCTTAAAACACACTGTAAACCTTTAGAGGTTTTTCTTAATCTGAATCCATCTTTACTATAAATCTTTCTCTTTTTCTGGCCACGAGTCTTTTATCTGCTAAATAACATTGTTAAAATTAAAGTCAGAGCTGTATTAGCCTCAGTCTACCCAAGATGGTGGGGTACATTTAGCACCAGTACTGAAAGCTGTGTTCATCACCTTGGTCTATGCTACCATTTAGCAGCTTGGAGATGTGGTCACTGCCATTGCCAGCTCTCATACACACCATTCAGTTGTTAGCAGGATTTGCTGCTTGCCGAGTCAGGAAACCTCCCTTAAAGGAACCGCACAAATCTCTGCTTGTCTCCAGCAAAACAGCCCAACAGAGAAAAATGCTGCTATCAAGAAGCCTTGCTCGTCTCTGTTCTTTTGTTCCTGAAAACCCTTTTTAAACTTTTGTCAAGTTTTAAATGAAAGTTCTCAGGCCCTATGTTGTAGGCACCATTTTGTTACCAGCAGTTTTCCCATCAGCCTGGTCCCACAGCCTCATCAGCCCCCAAATAACACACAGAGATACTGTATTAGATATAAAGTTGTTAGCCTGTTACTAGTGTTTCTTATTGACTACCTCTGTCTTAAATATTAATCCATTTCTATCAATCTAAGTGTTTCCACACGGTCTCACCAGAGAGAGAGTCCTGACTTCCTCCTTTGAAGTCCCTACATCTTGAATCTCTCCTACTACATCTCCCAGAATCCCCCTTGTCTCTTAGCTCAACCTACCTTGTCTTCCTATTGGCCAGGAGGGCTTTATTCATTAACATTAACCAATAAGAGAAACATATTTACAGAATGACATCTCTCATCAGGCATGTCTGTGGAGGGTTGTGGAGCTGGGAGGACCTGTCCAGTGTAAGCCTCGTTCATTGTTCTCTGGGTTTGGGGTACTGAAATGTATGAGTGTTGCTAGGAGTTTGGATGAGTAGGCACAACACATCCGTTTCACGCTGCTCTCTACTGCAGATGTGACTAGACTGCTTGGAGTTCCCTCCTCAATTTCCCCGCAGTGAGGCCAGTTGCTGACTGCCATGGAGCCCTGGGGAACAATTGCAGGACACATTCTTGCTTCTGTACAGCTGATTGTAACACTATGCTGTGGGTAAGGATGGCTTCTAGCAGGAAGCTCCTCCCTATTTCAAAGAGGTGGTCACCCTGAATATGCCAAAGAGTAGGAACTTTATATGAGGCAAAGAAGATGATGACTACATCTCAATGGTGGGGATAGTTGGCTCCCCAACAAGGTAAAACTACAAGCTGCTAGTTTAAGAGTGAAAGTTTCATCTAATTAGCAGGCAGCAAGTCATCTGCATGACTACTGGTATCATGGGAAGAAGCAGAGTCAAGGTCAACAGTTAAGCATAGGTCAGGGCCTTCAACCCCCAACTGAATGGGCAGTGTGTGGTTGGTAATTTTTCTGGTTGGACCAGAGGGACTTACACAGAGCATGTGTGTTCTCTATTCTATCAGCCCATCATAGCCCAAAGGACTAACCAATGTCAACAGAAATTATCTAGGTCTTTGTCCAGTCTCTGCCATAAATCCTATAAAAAACTAAACACAGATGTTTTTCCTCCCTCAGGGGTGTCTGCCACTTTAATGAATTTCCCTAATAAAGCCTGCTTTATGTTTTGCTCCTTCCCATGGATGACACTTTTTTCATCTTCATCACCGTGGAATAGACTTGAGATCAGTCGTGTCAAGTTGACATTTGGTGATCCTTGAATTCCTAGCATACTAAGTCCCTGAGTCACAGATGTTTGAGCTCGGAAGGGTCCTGCTATTCTAAAACACAGTGGTACATGCAGAGGGAAGCCAGGGCTGGTGTGGGCAGGAAGCGGAAAAGCCAGTGTAAGGTGTTGTTAGAGTTGGGCACTCTTCAGAGCAAGCCAAGTCGTGGCCTTAGGGAGCATGTCAATGGGACAATGAAGGCCAGATGACAGAAACAAATGTGGTTGCTGGCCCCTGTGTCAGTTTGCTTTCTATTGCTGTGATAAGCTGTTCTGGCCAAAAGCAGCGTATACAGGCCAGGGACTCAGTGCAGGAACCTGGGGGTAGGGATGGAAGCAGACACCATGGAGGGGTGCTGCTCGCTGGACGATCCCCATGGCTCACTTGGCTTTCCTTTTTATACAACCCAGAACCACCTTCCCAGGCCTAGCACCACTCACAGTAGCTACTTCTGGGACCTCCCACATCAACCATTAGACAAGAAAATGTCCCATGGACTTGCCTACAGGGCATTCTTAGGAAGCCATTTCCTCAACTGAAGTTCCCTCTTCTCAGATGACTCTAACTCTGTTAAGAACAAAAAAAAAATATCTAACAAGCGCAGCCTCTGTGCAGAGGACACATCTGACACTAACACCTGTTTCTGTAGACTGTCTTCCTACCCGAGTGTCATGAGTCAGGATAGAGTGTGGAGAGGGAGTCCTTACCTTCAACTACAGTCATAGCCATCCCAATGCCCCATACCGAGCTTTAGAGTAGTCTATATGAGCCCAAGGGCCCTTGTCCCAGATGGCAAGGATTTCAGAGCACACGGTGAAATTGGGGTCTCCAGGCTGGCTCAAGCAGGGGGAGCTGACCCATAGGTCTCAGTCAAAGGAGAAAAGATGGGGGCTCAGGACAGGTTAAAATTCGAGTCCGGGACACTTCCTCAATCCTTCTATCTCTTAGTTCCAGGCACATTACTAGGATCAAGGGCTCAAAGAAAGCATTCCCATGATTCAGAAGTTCCTAGGCATGATGGCAGATGTCCAGTATGGGTGTGACCCATGAAACAATGGCAGGTGGATGAAAGCCCCTCCCCTTCTCTGGGGTGGCTTTGAGAGGTCAAGGAGGTGTCTTTAGGTCAAAGAGTGAAGGGGAGGAGATCCCTTACTGGCCTGGGCACTGTGAGGGCAGGGGTACTGTGGACAAGCCTCGCCAGCTGATACCCATCACCTGTTGTCCAAGTTATCTTTTCCAGGGTTCTCTCAGGTAGACACCCCAGAGGAGGGCAGCAGGGGTTGTGGTGGGCTGGTCCTTTGAGTAGTGTCCCCAGGCTGGGTAATAGGGTTGGGACATCTCAGAACAGGATGCTATTTTTAAACCCAATGGAGCCTCTTTCTTCCCAAGTCCAGGAGTACACCCTCTCTCCTTTGTGAGCAGCTGCAGAGGCCCCGTGTTCCCCCAGCTCTTCAACCCCCCAGGCCTTGACTGGTGCTATTTAAAATCATCTTGATCCAGGCCAGAGAAAGGAGTAATTGGGGGCCTGGGAGATGAAAGGGGCAGCCTCCCCCTTTTGCTGCCCTTGCAGAGGGGTCAACAAAACCCTTCTTGTGGTCCTGCCAATTATAGCCACCAAGGAGAGCGACTGGGCCAGACAGGAGACGTGACGGCCCCCTCCCCTGGGGTGATCTGGGGTCACTGCTGCCGCCCACAGAGCCCTGGGCCTCCAGGTCAGCCTGGGAAAGTGGCCCTGGGCTGAGACCCAAAAGCCCTGGGGCAGAGCTGGCCTTCCTTAGCTAGAGGACATGTCCACACACCCTGTGAGCCTGTGCTAATGAAGAATGAAGGGAGGGGAGGCTGGAGCTGCCCACACCCCAGCAGAGCCCTGTGCTAGGGTGGTCCTGGGGTTGCTGAATCCAACCACGTCTCAACACGCCGCGACCGCAAAGTAATCCAACCCTAGAGATGCCCGTCAGGACCCCAGCATCTGGCCTGGGGACTGCAGGTGATACAAAATATCCTGGGCCACTGGGTCCCACTAGCCAGACCAGGCCTGGGCATCTGCAACTGCCCTTCAATGTGCTGGGGTGAGCCTGCTCCTGCGTGCCAGTCCTAGACCCTGACATGGCTGCCCCCTGGCGTCCCCAGCCTTCCTGCTCAGTGGTCCTCATTTCAAACCTAAAATACACAGCAGCCAACACAAACTGGGCACCACTGACTGCTCGCTCAAGTGCCTCTGCCTGCCTGTATTGCCACTTGTCTGTGCTCTCTGTCTCTCTCTCTCTCTTCTCCCTCCCTCCCTCTCTCCCTCCTTCCCTCTTTCCCTCCCTTCCTCCTTCCCTTTCCTTTCTTATACCCCCCCTCTACACACACACACACACACACACACTCACAAATCTCTAATTCTGCTAATTCTCTGTCTGTCTGTCTGTCGGTAGTTCCCAAAGTATCCCTCACCAGCATCCTCAGAATTCATTCTTGGGCCTGACTCAGGCTGCTGCAGGAAGGTGGCTGTACCTTCCCAAAGAATGTCTGATGTCTGGCAGCCTTTGTAGCCTCAAGGAGACGGCTCCTGGCTCCACCTGCAATCTTGTCCTGTAGACAAGTCTTGGCCTGGCCTAAGGATGCTAATCACCTCTTCATCAGCCAGAGAAAACAACTCACCCAGAGGTGGTTCCTACTGGCTACAAGAAGGTCCCCAACAGCCTGGTTATGCACCCCCCCCCAGTCAGAAGATTCATATACTGGCGTTCTTTTTGAAATAATTTTTTTCCCTTTCTGCTTGGTGTAGTCCTGTTTTTGTTATGCTTGTTTATTTTTATTTGCTTTGCCTTTGTTGTCTGTGATTGGAAGATAATTAAAAGGCCGAGATTCTTACCACAAAGATACCTCCCTTATGATAATTTTACAATGTGAGGTCCATTTGGGGACTGGCTTTTTGTATATGGCATGAAGAAATAGTTCAGTTCTGTTTTCCACGTGTGGCTATCTAGTTGTTGCCCCTTGTGTCCTTCTGTCTCTGGCAATCAGTCACAGACGCACAAGTCTGCTTTGGGCCTCTCTCACTTGTGGCATGAGTCCGTGTGCTCGCGTCCTGTTTTGATTGTTATAGCTTTGTGGGAGATTTTTGAATCAGCCGTGATGTCTCTGGTGACTTTTATTCTTCTCAAGGTTCCTTTGGTTATCTAGAGACTTCTATGGGTCAGTTCAAATTTCAGGGTCATTGTTTCTACTGATGTGAGCAATAATATTAGGAGTTTGACAGACATTGATGGTCTCTGTAGCTGTCTTTTTTGACATAATGGACATTTTAACAAAAATTAACTTCCCTTCCATGAGCATTGGCTAGCTTCCATTTTTTTCTTACTGGTTTTGAAAGGGAAGCATCCAGGGTGGATGTCTCTGTCTCATTCCTGAGCCCAGAGGGAAGGTTTTCTGTTTGTCCCTTTCCATATAATGTTCCATACAATGGTCTTCCGCAGTCCTTTTGTGGTGACATATGCTTTATCTGCATATGGTGTGCTGGGAGCTTCTTACCATGAGACACTGCACTTTGAGGGGACCTTACTTTGCTTTTCAGGAGAGAACAGCACGTGATCATGGAGAAGGCACCTTTAATGTGTTGTTGGCTCTGGTTTGTTGTTAAAGGGAGTTGCATCTGGTTGTCAAGCATATATAATTTTTCTTCTCCTCCTTTCTAATACTAAAGCTTGAGCCCAGGATTCCATGCAGGCTAGTCAACTGATCCTCCACTGGGTTGCATCCTTCAGCACTGGCCTATTTCTGTTTGTTTGTTTATTTATTTTGAGAGGCATTTTGCTGTGTAGCCCTGGCAGATTGTTACTTCCTGTGTAGCTCAGGCTGACCTCAAATCAGATAATTCTCCTGCCTTTACCTTCCAAATGCTGGAACTACACCATTGCCTTGCAGTCACGTTGCCCTGAATTTGTAGCTCCTCTGGAAGTGCTCTTTTGTCTTCAACTTTTTGGAAGAGTTTGAGAAGGATTGATACCTACACAGATTCAATGCTTTGTAGAATTTGGCCACGAAGCCATCAGATCTTGGCTTTTCTTTGATGGGAGATTTTTTTTTTTGGTTTAACTTCATCTCAGACTCAATCTCCTTACTTGCTATTGGTCTGTTCAGATTCTCTATCTTTTTCCTGACTCATTGCTGGTAGCTTGGCTTTATCCATCCTTCTGGGTTACCTGATTTGATGGCATGTGAGTGCTCATAGTGTCCCTTTGTGTTCCTGTGGCATCAGTTACAATATCTCCTGTATAATTTCTAATTTTATTCATTTAAAACACGACTTCTCTTAGTCTAGTTTAACTTCTATTGAAGCTTTTGCTTGATTCTGTTTTTTGTTTGTTTGTTTTTGCTTTTTGAGACAGGATTTCTCTGTGTAACAGTCTCGGAGCTTGTTTTGTAGGATTTTTTATTGTTTCAAAAGACAAGTGCTATTTTTTATTTTTATTTTTTGACTTTCTAATTTCGGTTTATTACCACTCTTCCCAACCCCCTGCCTAAGTTTTGGCCATTTCTTTTGCTAGGCCCTGGAGGTGCAACATTGGATTATCTCTTTAAGAGCTTTGTTTTTTATATGTAAATGTTTATTACTGTGCACTTGCTTAAAGCATGTTCGCTACATCCCATCCGATTCAACATGCTGTGTTTGTATTTTCCTTTGTCTTGTCTTTATAAACTTGTTTTTTATACATTGAAATATTTTGTTTTTTATTGACACCTCTTAGACACATTGGAAGCCATTAGTGCATATCTATTTTACACAGTGATGGCTTTTATAAAGATGTTTTCAGTTAAGTGTACTTTTGTCAGTGCTAAGTCAGAAACAGAGATGAACATGCTTGTGTCTTTCTGCAATGTCAGAATTTACTGAATAACAATAAATCTGCTCTTTTCATGACAGCTACTTGCTGTGTGTTCCCACTTTCCTTGGGAACCTGGCTAATAGGAACACTGGTTATTTTATTCTGATTTGAATTACTCATATCAACTCACATACCACATATCACTCACTAAATACATCTATATTAGCATTTCTATGTGTGAACAAAGAATTCCTGGGAAGAAGCCGTGTTGGCAAGTTTGGAGAAGTTGGGATGTTGTAGGTAGGTGCAGGGCCTAATTACAATTGATCTTGGGCTATCTTTAGTTCCCTAAACTGCCATTCCCTGTTCACCTCTAAACATGACCTAACATCTTTTGACCAACAGATAAAGACCATTCAGAATAGACTAACTTAATAAAACCCAATTTTCCACCAACCAATGGGTGAGGAATGCTTATCAGATAGTATGTAGCGCCTATAGCCATGATTTCTCTGCCTAGCTATAACCTGTGTCTCTGATGTTTCCACCAATATATTCAAAAAGTTACTTGATTTGTGATTTTCTTTGTCCTGTTGCTATAAAAAACATCATCAACTTCCATGTTGAAAAATGGAATTGGAGGAAATATAAGTCTGTGTTCCTAGGCTGTGGTCAATCATATTTGGCTACAGAAAAAAAAAAAAAAAAAACTCCCCCTTACCTTCTTGGAGGCAAGAGTTATGCTTTTGTGTGGACATGTGTGAGTTACAGAATGCACACAAAGGGTTAAAGAGCACGCAGCAGAGTTTCAAGAGGTCTCAGAGGTAGTGTCAATAGAATGTGTTGGTAAGAGAAGGAACCACACCTGCTGGAAGAAAGTGACGCTGTGAATTAGGCCCCTGAGGGTCAGGGGATTGGGAAAGGGGCTGCAGATGCAGCAGACAGGATCACTGCAGAGGAAGGAACAGGGGAATGGATCAGTACATGGTCCAGGTCCAGATGGGTGAGCAGGCACACAGGCAGACAGCAGCTGAGTCGGCCATGCCAACAGCAGGGACAGAACTAAGCTGAAGCCCCAGGGGCAGATAGAATTTTCCGCCTATGGATCCTTGACACACACACTGGTTGATCGAATGACAGGTTGGTGAAGGGTTAATGATTGCAGTGCTGGTTACCCACCTCTTTGTGGGGCCTGTGAGAAGGAATCCTTGGTCTGGTGTGCCTGATAAGTTCTTAGGCCTGGTTTCTTCTAAAATAATTTAATAAACTTGTGTGCCTCTGTAGTACCAATTAACCTTCATAAATTTCTCAGGTGGCAGCCTTTATACTCCCAGGAATAAGTTATATACCAGGGCTGTATGGATAGATGGTGTTTGTCTTTCCAACAGTCTTCCATATTCAAAATGGAATGGAAAACTGTTTGTGAAATGGAGTATCTTTGGTCAACGGGCATCCTGGCAAACCACTGTTTTACTAACATGGAGAAATTCAGGCAGGGCACATGTCATGTACTTTGATCATAGTAACCACCTATACCCCCCCCATTTTTATCCTTCTGGTACTACTAATCTTCCTTTTCCCAGATAGTAGTCTTCCTTCTATTTTATGTTGTGTGTGCGTGTGTATACAATTTATAATCCACATATTAGAGAAAGCATGAAATATTATTATTTTTTATATCTGACTTTTCCACATAACATGATGATCTTCAGTTCCATCTACTGTCCTGTCAATGGCATATATCAGTTAACTTTATAACTATTGTTGTGATTAAATACCATAACCAAAATCAACTAGATCATAATGGTGGGGATCATATGACAATAAGCAGGCATGGCAGCAGAAGCAGGAAGCTATGATCTCACATCTCAACCACACACCTGAAGCAGAGAGGACAAAGTGGAAGTGATACCAGGCTGTAAATACACCAAGCCCAACTCCAGTGACCTGTGTCCTCCAGCAAGAATCTGTGTCAAAAAAAGTACCATAATCCCACTTCATTCACACCCACTGATACCTCTATACCTAAAGCCTAACTCTAGACCCATAGGTCATGAACTGGCTTTGCCTGGCCTACATGTAATAAAATAGTGTGTGTACCAGGTTTACCTAGCCTTGTTCTGGTCATGAGCTCCTGCACTGACTCAGTCTAAGGCAGGCTAGAACCTCACATCAGACACACAACCAAAGAGAAAAGCCTGCATGTCCAGGTCACCTCACAAAAACACAAAAACAACACGAATGGAAAAGACAGCATGTCTCCCATAAGACCAGCTAGTCTTACAGAAATGTTCTCCAATGAGAACTACATCAATGGCCAGGACAGAGAATTTAAAAGAACAATCGTACCCTTTAACCATCATCAGAAAATTCTAAGACTTCAGAGAAGACATTTACAAACATATCATTGAACAAGAGGAAAACAGTAAGTGCCAGACTGATACTGCCCCCACCCCTGATACAAATAATGATGACAATTCAGGGTTTGAAAGCTGAATTCAGTAAAGAGATAGAAATATTGAGAAGGACCCAAGCTGAAGTTAAGATGGACGTGGAAAACTCAATAACCCAAATACAAAACCTAAGAGGAAGCCTTTTAAGTAGAATGGGTCAAATAAAGGACAGAATACCAGAACCTGAAGTTCAGGAGGAGGAACTGGACACTCCAAACAAAGACTAAGAAAAGTCCTTAAAATACACGGGAAAACACAAGAGCTGTGGACACCACAAAACGATTCCTTTCTCCCAAATTACAGGCATAGATAAAGCAGGAGAAATCCCCCAGGCCAATGGCATAGGTCAAACAAGATAATTGATGAACCCCTCCCCCAAATTAAGGAAGGACACACTTATACAGATACAAGAAGCTCATAGAGCACTGAATAGACGAACCAGAAAAGATATTTCTCATATCATCATATGGTGGAAATATTCACTATGCAGAACAAAGAGAGGATACTGAAAGCAACATAAGGAAAGTCACAAGTCATATAAAAGGAAGCACATCAGAATACCAACTAATTCCTCAGCGTCTTAAAAGCCAGAAGAGTTGGAGCAATCTACCTTAGCTTCTTAAAGATCATGAATGACAACTCAGACCACATTACCCAGCAAAACTGTCTGCTATAGTGGAAGGAGACGGAAAACCTTGCCATGATGAAAGCAAGGTAAAAGAATTGCTGTCTAGCACACCGTCCTAGAGAGAATGCTGGAAATAATAGTTGTGAGTGAAGAGAGGTATCAACAGCTAATGCACTACTGTAGTTGGCTTTTTTTTCACTCTTTGGGGGCTTGCCACCCAGCTTCCAAATAAATACATGAAGACTTATTCTTAATTAGGAATGCCTGGCATTATCTTGGCTGGTTTCTAGCCAGCTTTTCTGTTATCCTGTCTACCTTTTGCCTCTGAGCTTTTATCTTTCTCTATTCTATGTATATTTATTTCCTATACTCAGTGGCTGGTTGTGTGGCTGTGTGGCTGGCTGCTAATGTCCTCCCCTCCCTTTCTCATCCCTCCCTCTTTTCTCCTGAGCCTAGCTTTCTCCTCCCATTTACTCTCTCTGTCTGACAGCCCTGTCTAATTCTCTCTTCTGCTTAGCTATTGACCATTCAGCTCTTCATTAGACCGACCATGTGTTCTAGGCAGACAAAGTAACACAGCTTTACAGAGTAATGCACCATGAAAGAACGAGACACATCTTTACATCATCAACTAAATGCTCCACAGCATAAACGAATGTAACACATCTTAAACTAATATCCCACAGCATACTACAGTGAGAACACAGATGAAGCTGGAGTCAACACACATAGTAACTTTCAGTGTTAAATGGTCTCAACTTTCCAGTCAAAAGCCATGGGATGACTGAGGGATTGTGAAACAAAACCCATCTTTTTGTTGTCTACAAGAAGCTAATCTCACCTTAAAAGGTAGAAGCCACCTTAAAGTAAGAAGATGGACAAAATTATCCTAAGTAAATGGGTCCAGGAAGCAAACAGGTGTTCCTATCTTAGGATCAGACAGAACAGACTTCAAACAAAAGAGAAGTCAGAAGAGATAAAGAAGGGTATCACTTTAATCACGAGGATAATTAAAAAGGAATCATCACAGTCTTAAACATGATACACCAAACTCTCATACTCCTAATTTGTTACAAGTAGGTTTTTCCCGCCCCAGGTCACCTGGTCCCACTCTTTGTTCCTCCCCGCCGGCCGCCTGGTTTCACTGTAGCGCCAGCCCCAAATAACATTCAGAGACTCTGTATTTGATATAATTCTGTTGGCCAGTTAATATCATTTCTTATCGGCTAGCTATGTCTTAATGATTAACCCATTTCTACTTATCTAAGTTTTTCCACGTGGTCATCTTATCGGACAGCTGGCGGCGTGCTGTACTCTTTCAGCTCTCCATGCTGACTCCTCCTTCCTCCTTTCTCTTTCCTCCTCCTTGTCTCCTAGCCCCGCCTATCTTGCTTTCCCATTGGCCAACAGTGCTTCATTCATTAACCAATAAGAGAAACATATTTACAGAATAACATCTCCCATCACTAATTTCCTAAGGACACAGCTTTTTACGTCAACTCAATAATATTGGATGACTCTGATCCCCCAATTTCTCCAAAGAATAGTCATCTGGACAGCAAACAAACAATTTTCAGCTTCATATGAAAACACAAAAACTTCAGGATAGTTGAAACAATCCAGAACAATAAAAGAACTGCAGGAGGCATCATCACCCCCAATTTCAAGTTGTACTACAGAGGTATAGTAATAAACACATATGGTGTAGGCACAAAAACAGGCATGTTGATCAACAGAATCAAACTTAAGACCCCATCATAAATCCACACACCTGTGGAAAGTTGATAAGATAAAGCAGGCAGAAATACACACTGTAAAGATTAGATAGCATCTTCAACAAATGGTTTTGATCAAACTGAAAGTCTGCATGTAGAAGAATCCAGATAGATCTACACTTATCACCCTGCTCAAACCTCAACTCTAAACAGATCAAAGAATTCCACACAAAATAGAAGAGAAAGCAGCAATATCCTTGAACACATTGGTGTAGGAGAAGACTTTTTGAACCAAATGCCGTTAGTGTGGGTGCTAAGATCAACAGTTAATAAATGGGATCTCATGAAACTGTGAATCTCTGTGTAGGCTGCCGATTTGGAATTCAGACAAATTGGCAGCCTACAGAATGGGAAAATATTTTTTACCACATTAGATCCAATAAAGAGCTAATATCTAAAACATAAAGAATTCAAGAAACTAGATATCAAGAAAACAGTCCCATTAAAAAAGGAATACAGAGCCAGGTGGTGGAGGTGCACACCTTTAATCAGTACTCAGGAGGCAGAGGCAGGCAGATCTCTGTGAGTTCGAGGCCAGCCTGGTCTACAAGAGCTAGTTCCAGGACAGCCTCCAAAGCCACTAAGAAACCCTGTCTTGAAAAACCAAAACAATAGCAACAACAAAAAATGGGATACAGATCTAAACTGAATTCTCTGTAGAGCAAACTCAAATGGCTGAGAAACACTTAAAGAAATGTTCAGTATCCTTAGTCATTAGGGAAATGCAAATCAAAACTACTTTGAAATTTCATCTTACATCCATCAAAATGGCTAAGATCAATAAAACGAGTTACCACTTAAGCTGACAAGGATATGGAGTAAGAGACATTCAAGCATTGTAGGTGGAGTGGGAACTCATACAACCATTGTGGAAATCAGTGTGCTGGTTTCTGAGGAAGATGGGAATCAATCGACCTCGTGTCCCAGCTATACCACTCTTGGGCTTATACCCAAAGGACAGTTCATCCTACCATAGAGACACTCGCTCAACCACGTTAACTGCTGCTTTCTTCTTAATAGTCAGAAATTGTTAATAGTCAGAAATTGTAAACATACGTCTCTCATCAGAAGAATGGATAAAGAAAATGTGATACATTTACACAATTTGAGTATCACTTAGCCATTAAAAACATCATTATGAAATTTTCAGGCAAATAGATGGAACTAAAAAAAATTGTTCTGAGTATTATCAAAAACCTAGAAAGATAAATATGGTACGTATTTGTTTATATGTGGATATTAGCTGTTAAGTTAATGATAACTGAGCTACAATCCATAGAACCACAGAGGTTAGGTAAAGAGTGAGGGATGAGAGGGAACAAAAATCTCATTGGGAAAGGGAAATAGAATAGATCTGCATGTATAGGGGATCTGAAATGTGAGGATCAAGTGGGGATGGGGAGAGGAGAGGAGATTGTGTCAGGGAATATGGGGAAGACAGCTAAAATTAAGGGGCAACTGAAGGGCAGTGTGGAAACCCAATACGGTAGAAACTTAATAAATTATGTACATACATGAAGGCGATCTAAGAGAAATTGCCATTACTGCCATCATCCTTGGTGCCTTTTGAAAAAAGAAGTGAGCCCCTATTGCTGAAGATGCTACACACTTCAGACCCAGGACTTGGAGGGGTGCATCTGAATATGACTCCTCACTGAGGACCATCTCTCATAGTTTTGGGTGGACTCATGCTAGCTGCTAATGGGGAAAAAGCAATCATTAGTCTTGTGTGTCTGTAATGCCTATGAGCCATGGCTCATTGGACATAAGCAACAGCCACCTACTAACCTCATGGTCTACTCAATGTAAGGACACTTGCCTATAACTGTAAATATAGTCAATTACTCATGGCTATTTCAGCCATGGACCCTACAGGAGAGCCTATGACTGCCACTTTTCCTAAACCAGTCTAATTCCAAACTGTATCTAAATGCTAATCCTGTACCTGCACCTAAGTGTAGCTCTCACCCCTCATCAAAGAGGCTTCTGTACAACAGGGTCCACTACAGAAACCCATAGCTGGCCAAATGCCGAAAGCAACTGGTCACAGAGTGTTCACCCCCAACTAATACATTCACAACATAACCCCCATACTTAAGGATTGGGGGATATCTCAGAAAAGGTGGTGGAAAGATTGTAAGAATTGAGGACTAGGATATCTACTGTGAGATCGCCTCTTCTTGAAAAAAAGGGGTGGGGAACATGAAATAGAGGAGGGGGAAGGTGGTGAATCTGGAAGGAATTGGGAGAGGATTGGATGGTACATTTGGTCAAGACATGAAGATATTCTGTATGAATTCTATAAGATTAAAACTGTTATACACATTATCTATCTATCTATGTATCTATCAATGTATCTATCTATCTATGTATCTATCAATGTATCTATCTATCTATCAATCTATCTATCTACCTATCTGCCGTAATATCCCTAAACAGTGCCACCCACTGGAGACCAAGTTTCCAAATACAAGAGTCCCAGAGAAATTGATTTTTCATAGAAACCACCATATGATCACAATTTCATCCTTCTTCATAGCGGGACAAAATTTGGTTCCTATGTGTATATATAGACACACACATATGTATATACATATGTAGGTCTATTTATAAATACAGATGATACAGATATATCAGATTTTCTTTTATTATTCATCTGTTGATGGACTCTCGGGTTGACCCGAGTTTGGCTATTGTGAATTTTGCTGCAACAAACATGGATGCTCAATCGTCTCTACCTCATTCTCACCTAGATACCCTTGAGCATATTCCCAGGAATGGTGTGTGGATCCTATGGTGGTTATAGTGTTAGTGTTGTGAGACTCCCTTGTACTGACTTTCACAGGGGCTGGACTAATTTGCATTCTCTCCGGCATGCATAAGGGTTGCCCTTTCTCGGTACCCTCTCCCAGTACTCATTGCTTATTTCCTCAATGGCAGTCGCTCTGAGTGAGGTGAGGTGATGGGCTTTGACTTGCTGGTAGGGAAAAAGCTTCACAACATTTTCATGTGCATACTGGCTATTCGTAGTTCACCTTTTCAGAACTGTCTGTTCACTTTATTTACCCATTATTGACTGGTTTGTCTGGGTTGGGGGTTTTAGTGTTTCTTAAAGTTTATTATATGTTCTAAGTGTTAATCCTTTGTCAGATACATAGATGGCAAAGATTTTCTCCTTCTTTAGGGTCATTCTTCATTTAATTAACAGTTTTTATGCTATTTGTCAATCTATGGTAACATTCCCTGAATTACTGACTTTGATTCCTAGAAGTTCTTGCCTATGCCCACATCTTTCAAGATATGTTTTCCTTTACCAGTGCAGAGTTTCTGGCCTTACATTCAGATATTTAATCATTTTGAATTAATTTTGTATGGGGTGGGAGATGGGAATCAAATGTTTTCCCTCATGTCTGTTGAATAGGCACCTATGATGCTTATTTTGTAATCTCCATCACAACTCAGGGCGCTGTTGCTGCATGGGTTTGTTTCTGGGTCTACCGCCCTTGGTCTGTCCACCAATTCTGTGTTAGTTAACACACTCTTTTCTGTTACCGTGTTTCCAAAGTATGATCTGAAACCAGGGATGGCCTCAGCATTGTTCCTCATGCTCAACATAGTTTTGGATCTTTATTATTTCCACATGAATTTTAGGATATTTTTTCCTGCTCTGTAAAGCATGTCAGTAGAATCCCAATGATGTTTGCACTGAATCTGTAGATCACTGTTGGTAATAAAACTATTTCTGCACTAAATTTGCCAAAATGCAAATGTAGGGAGTTTTTCCATATTTTCAGTTCCTTTAATTTTATTTTTTTTTCAGTGTTTTAAAGTTTACATTATAGAGATGCTTTTCTTTCTTGCTTGGGTTTCTTCCCAGCATGGATTCTCTTTTATTCTGTCTCACTTTCTATTCTTTCCCACTGGAATGTCAGCACCTTTGCCTGTTCACCGACTCCTGAGGGTAGCTCCTCTCCGGCCGTCCGTGGTTTATTCCTGGGAGATTCTCACAGTCAACACACAGGCATTGCCCTCCATCTTCCCTTGAGCTATTGCTTTTAATATTCCTCTTTAACAAACTGGTTATTCAGGAACATGTTATTTCATTTCCAAATATTTGTCAGTTTTCCAAAATTCTTCTCATTATTGATTTTTCCTTTCAAACCATTGCGGTCAGGAAAAATACTGTTGTAATTTTAATCCTCTTAAATGTGTTAAGGCTTATGTTGTGGCAGAACATATGATCTGTCCTAGAGTCCATTCTGCATGTACTGAAGGAGAATGTGTGTTCAGCCACGTTTGGATGGAATGTTCTGCATTGTGGCTGTTACATCCATTGTGTTTAAAGCATTTCTCAAATCCAACTTTTGCTATTCTTTCTGTTCATTCTAAAAGTGGTTTGTTGAAGTCTCCCATTGTTATAACAGTCTGTCTCTCCTTTTGGATTGGTTATTGTGTGCCTTATATATTTTGGTGCTCTAATGGTGACTGAAAATATATTTTTAATGGTCATAATCTTGATAAAGTGACACCCTGTCATCAGATAATTGCTTTGTTCTTTGCTGTTTTGTCTGAAGGTCTGTTTTATAAGTAGATACTTATTAACACTCCCTTGTATGTTCTTTGCTTTCTTTTTTTTTTTCTTTTTTTCTTTGTGCTTTCTGCTTATGTCTATAGATACTTGTACTGTCTTTCAGTTCTTTAACAGGTAATATATTTTACTATCCCTCCAAACTTACTCTGTGTCCTTTAAAGCAAACCAAGTCTCCTGTAGATGAGCTATTTTTGAATTGTTTGCTTTTTCAGTGACTCTGACTTTTGTTTTAGGTTTATCTTATTTTTATTTTAGTCTTTGTGTGATTAATGTCCTTATCAGCATGGAGGCTCTGCTTTGCTCGCTTGTATGGTAGTTTTAACAATGAATGACCCTCTCAGTTTTTGTTACCTGGGAAAGTGTGGTTCATCATCCCTACCCTTATGAAGATTCCGGTTGGCTGCTTTATTCATTTGACATTTTAAATATATTATCCCATTCTGCCCTGGCCTTTAAGGATTCTTTGGAGAAATCTGAGGCTAGACTAACATCTAAAGCTCCCTTATGTGTCATTTGCTTATCTCCCCGTGCCTTCAGGGCCCTCTCTTTGTCTTTGTGTAGAAAATTTGTTTTGGTGTAGGTTTCTTTGAGCGAAACCTGATTTCTTTCCTCAGATTTATGGATTTTCCAGCTATGTCTTTTATAGATATTGTGTGTATGTGTGATGTGTACATGCAGTGCCTACAGAGGCCAGGAAAGAATATCAAATCCACTGGAACTGGAGTAATATAGAGTAACACAGCTGCAAATCACCATGTAACTTGGAACTAAAGCCAAGTCCTCTGCAAGAGCAGACAGCACTCCTAACCACCGAAACACCTCTACAGCCCCATGGTGGCTATATCTTTAAACAATAAGTTTCATTTCTGTAACTTAAATACGAGCTTTTTTGATGCTCTATAAACCCCACAGACTTAATTCCTTTTCACTATTTGTAATTAATAATTTATCTCCTGATAATCTGAGATGTTATTGACCCTGCTCGATCAGTTCTGTGACTAAGCTTTTAATTGCAGTTTTTCCTATTCCCTTGCCATATTCTTTATTGCCGAGCTTTTATGTTTTACATTTTTATCACAGCCTCTATTAAATTTTCCGTTTCTTGTTAGCATGATGTTTCCCTGTTTTACTTAATTGTTTCTCTGTGTTATCTTGAAGTTTTCTGAGTTCCCTAATTAATTACTTAGGTTTTCTTGTCAAGCGATTTGTAGATCTCCATTGGGGGTGGGGACAGACATTGTTTGGTGGGATACTCTTGGTAAGAGCTATTTTCTAGACAGAGCCTTGCCGAGTAGCTCAGGTTAGCCTCAGACTTGTTCTGAGCCTCCTGTTGCAGCCCCACCCCCATCCCCAGAACTGGGCATCCAGGTCCACATTACAACGTGCTTCTTAGTGATGTGTATCTCGGCACTGTTCATGTTTCGCATTACCCTACACTGGCATTCGCGTACGTGTGGAAACAGCTGCTTCTTTCCAGATTGGCTTTCGTTACTTTTTTGGTTGTAAGCCTAGCCTTTAGTGGCCCAGCCATCTCTTCAGTTCTTGATTACTTTTTTTGTTTGTTTCCTATTGTTTTTTGTTTGTTTTCGTGGGTGCTGGGGTTGCATCACCATCGGATCTTCTGTATGGTAAGCAAGCACCCCACCGCTGAGCTATGTTTCCAGCCCCATGAGGTAGTGTTGCTAGGAGAGAGGTTTCTCGTGTGAGTGAACACCAAGACTGGTAAATGTGATTAACAGAGTCTGGTAGCAGTAAGAGCGAAGCTACATGCTCTGTGTAGCTGTCAACTGGGTTGGGTGTTGATGAGGCTGTAGGAATCCCATGTACTAAGGCATCTTTGGGGATGAAAATTGCTAAAACAAAGACCCAGAGGGTTTCTTTGTTTCCCTCTCACCAGGGCAGTTGTGGCTGACGTAATATTACTTTTATTTTTAGTTTTAAAAAGTTACGTTGTCTGATAATTTCACCCATTAGTGTGTTGTGTTTAGGTCAAATCCATCCCACTTCTTCTCCAGTCCCGATTTCTGCCGCTTGGCCTTCATGCCTTTTGGGAAAGCTCCCCTGAGCCCACTTACTGCTGCCTGTGTAGGGCATGGGGTCATCTGCTAGGGAACACAGGTTCAAAACCATCGGCCAGAGCACAAGCAGCCTCACAGGGTCCGTGTGTATGAGAAGTCTGCTTCTTCCTCCCCTAGGGGACATAAATTGGCAATAGTTCTCGAGTGGGTGGCTGCCCCTTACCTCTGGGCTTTAAGAACTCACGAATAAAGCTCTCACACATCTCCTTTCCCCAGAGATTAAATTTTAGTCTTTCAGATGCTCCAGGGCCCAGCCTACAGAAGCCTCTACACAATCTACACAGCTTTCATAAGATGGACAAGGGAGGTGCAAGCAGGCTGGGAGCGTTTCTGCCTTGGCTCAGTCCTTGCCCAGACTCTGCCCAGGAGACGGGGGAGAAATGGCCCTGGGTGGATGGGCTGAGGCAATACGTGAGCGTAAGAGTCAGACCGCTCAGACTTGCTTCCCATCTGTTAATCTGGGAGCTTTCACGTATTCTACTATGCAGGTCTGTGCTTGACGCCCTCCATGTGTAGGAGACTGACACTCAGGGTTTGCTACAAGTGGCATGGGTACCCTCAGGGGACATTCACAAATGGGCCTTTCTGAGCTGATCTGCTGCTCTGGGGGAGGTGAAGGGACGTCAGCTGCAGATTATGGTGGGATTGGGGGTCAAAGGGCACGGGGTCTGGGCTCATCCCAAGCCACAGTGTGGTGAGCAGAGGAATGATGACATCATCTCCTAAGCAACAGGGACAATGATGTCATCGCCTAAGTAAACCCTCACAGCACATGGTTGAAGAGGAGCATGGCATTCTCTGGTTCTCCTCCCACATCCAAGAAGATAGGGATAGACACAATAGGCAGACACCTTGAGCTAGGCAGCGTCCACCATGACAGTAAGAGCTGAGTCAGTCTGCAGATGTTGAACAGCAGCTTGGAAAGTAGGGACAGATGCAAAGATACTGAGGTGTGGGCGATCCACACAGGCATGGATGAGCCTGCTGTATGAGCAAGCATGCATTGGGACTTGGGGTTGCGGGAATGCACTACAGGCCAAAAGGGGTGCAAAGCGTCTCAGCAGAACCTGTGGTTCCCTGGGCTTGTGGCTCTACCCCTAACAGTCTTGGCAGAAGTGAAGGTGTCCCCTAGTGTCGTTCCTATCCCAGCTCAGCTCATACTGAGCCCACACAGCCCCTGATTGTCTCCATTGACTGTCCACTGTCAAGAGGAAGTGGCCTCAGATGACCTACTGTGGCTCCACTGACAACTGAGACTGTCGGGAAAATCACTGGACAGCAAGCCAGAGCCATCTGGGGGCGATGGGCCCAAAGCCGAGGACAGTGTGGGTGGGGTGGGATGGAGAGTCCATTGCTGGGAAGCCATCAGTTCCACCTGAGGTCACTTATACCACCTGGCTATGCCCCAAGGTCAGGCCACCCACCTCCTGATGCAGCCAGACCACAGACAAAGACACCATGTGCCTGCGTACAGCCCACAGCCCATCTGTATATCTGGAAGCAACGACACATCACTCCCCATAGGGACTCAGTATTCTCATTGCCATGGTGAAGCTGCCTCACTGACCCTCCCCAGAGAGCCTTGCTCTGACCACAACTCTGCTCAAACTCTTGAGCTGTCTGGTCTCCAAGGGGTCCCCCAGGCTCCCAAACCCTCATTATGCAGAATACAATGGGACTTAAGCCTCAGAGAATACAGCTGTCTGGTCATGGCCTTGAACAGTGTGTGCCTCAGTTTCTCCACCTGGAAGGTGAGGCTGGTCAGTCATGGGATGCTGGGAGAGTAAAGAGGGGATAGTGTGAGAGCATCTGTAGCTCATGGTTGCTGGTTTCCTGGAATATCATATGCAGTGCCAGTGACATCTGGAGACCCCGGCTTTGTGGTTTCCTATCCTGGGCAGCTGGCACAGGCTGGTACCCAGATTGTCTCAGAAATCTAAACATATTTATTTTCTAATATCCATAAACCCATTTACATGGGGATGCTGAACCCATATGTTTCTGATTTGTTTGTGTCCTAATGACCGGTATTAACTGGGCTATCATTGCAAAGCTCTAATCTCCTGTATGACTAGGGAGTTAGATTTTGGTCTTTTATGGAAGGATCACATTGAGCCCGAAATGCTTCCCAAAGGCTTGGGTAACTCAATAGTGCTGAGTGAAGGGTGTCCAGCATCACTCTGCTGGAGAATTACCACTGCTCTCTAGTTATGAACAGGACATGTGGACCCCATGGACAGCAGGGGGAGCTGGGGCAGGAAATCGGACTGAGGCTGGAACTATGGATTCTCCAAGGGATCAGAATGATTGGGTGCAGCCATTTTACATACATGGGAGGACCTGAGCAGGGATAGCATGGTAGAAGGTAGACCCAGGTAACGGAGTCAGATTCACTGGCGATTTTCAACTCTGTATTCTCAGCCCGTTGAGACCTCAGATTCCCACTGCCAGCTGTGTGTGTGTGTGTGTGTGTGTGTGTGTGTGTGTGTGTGTGTGTGTCTTATATACATGTTTGTGTGGGCATGCACACATATGTGTATAGGTGTGTGTGCACATGTGTGTGGAGGCCAGAGACTGACAGCCAGTGTCTCCTGTAATCTCCCCATTTCATCCTATGAGAAGCAGGTCTCACACTGAAGCCTGAAGCTCAGCAGTGTGGCTAGGCTGTCTGGCTGATAAGCTCCAGGGATCAGTGTTTGCCGTCCTCCCAGTCCTCCCGATCCTCCCAGTCTCCCAGTCCTCCCGATCCTTCCAATCCTCCCAGTCCTCCTGGTCCTTCCAATCCTCCCGGTCTCTCAGTCCTCCCGATCCTCTCAGTCCTCCCAATCCTCCCAGTCCTCCCGATCCTCCCAGTCCTCCTGATCCTCTCAGTCCTCCCAATCCTCCCAGCCCTCCCAGTCTCCCAGTCCTCCCGGTCCTCCCAGTCCTCCGGTCCTCCCAGTCCTCCAGTCCTCCCAGTCCTCCAGTCCTCCCAGTCCTCCAGTCCTCCCAGTCCTGTGTTATGGACTATATCACTGTGCGCAGGTGTTCGTTTTTTTATTTGTTTCTTTTTTTAACATGGATGCTGAACAATAAGCCCCTCCTCACTAAGCCATCCCCAGCCTCTCATCTCAGCCATCCCCCCGCCTTAGCTCTCAGAGATCTCAGATATTCTCAGCTCATGATGGCTTAACCAGAGAAATGAAGTTCCAGGAGGTCACTCTGCACCCCAAGAGTTCAACTCTCTGAAGGAACTTCGGGATTGACTGATCCTGAGTGGAGGCAGCCTGAGATTTTCAGTGCAGACTCAGGCCCTGAACTTTCAGACCGTGAACTGGAAGTCAGGCTACACATTCTATTCCAGAAGTTCTAGCCAAAGAGACAAGGCAAGAAAACCTTGGGAAACAGTAGACACCTGTAGCATGTAAGTTTCGGCTAGCCCGCCCTCCGCTGGTCTGGCGTCCTGGCCCCTAATAACACGCAGGAGACTTTATATTTGATACAATCCTGTTGGCCAGTTACCATTACTGTTTATGGGCTAGCTCTGTCTTAATTATTAACCCATTTCTACTTATCTAAGTATTTCCATGTGGTCGTCTTATCGGGGAGCCGCGTGGCAGGCGTCCTGCTCCTTCCCCGGGCTACATCTCGACCCTACCTACTACTTCCTCTTCCTCCTCCTAGTCTCCTAGCCCCGCCTATCTAGTTTTCTATTGGCCACAGGGCTTTATTAACCAATATGAGAAACATATATACAGAATAACATCTCCCATCAGACACCCAACTAGGACAGGGGCAAGTGAAATCCTCTTCTGCTGACAAATATAATCCTGTAGGAGAAGAACAGCACAAAACAGACATTAGAATAAACACATGCAGTAAAGCCACAGACAGTAAAATCAGCATGCAAAGGTCAGCGCTGTATTTTTTTAATTTAATAGCCCATCAAATTTAATTTGTGCTGTCAACAGACTCCTGGGTATGGGTCATCCCTCAAAAGCACCTTAGTTAGGGGTTCATGAACCTTCCTATACCATAGAGTATTTCACTGGCTTGATCTTGTGTAGGGATCTATACTTGCTCTGAGTTCATGAGTGTGGTATTCCTGTCCAGAGACCAGTTCCACTCTGTCCTCCATGACCTCTGGCTCTTTCAATCTTCCCATCCTCTTTTCTGCAGCCATCATTGGCGTGTGTGTGTGTGTGTGTGTGTGTGTGTGTGTGTGTGTGTGTGAGAGAGAGATATAGATGTCCCATTTGTGGCTCAGCACTCTACTGACCTATCATTTACAATTTTACCATCACCAACAGCACAAAGATATTCCTTTGATGAGATCTGAGCACAATGTTAATCTATGAACAGAGCGATGCGGATTTGGAAGGCAATTTGATTTGTTTATTTAGCAGAATAATTATTAGGTTCACTCCTGGGGCCTGTGAGCTCCCCAGCCACGGATTCTTGGTCAGGTTTTCAGTGCCAGGCATGTGTTTCCTTCTGTGCAGCTCTCCTTAAATCAGGAAGCAGTGGGATACCCCGTACATACATACCACAATCGCACCCATGGGCATATCTTGCCACTATGGTCATTATTACAGTTCATAGAGTTCATAACTGGTAAGACTGTTGACAGTCATCATTGCTCTCCACCCAAGAAGTGTGCCAGCATCTTCTGGTACTATGAGAGCTATCCAATAGGAAGGAAGCGTCCTTCCTGGTAAGTACTGACTTGGTTTCTCCGTGCCCTGTGACTAGGTTGTGTGGGTTTCAGCAATAGGATCTTACTATCAAGAGCAACGGTAACAGCCTGTATTGTTTGGAAGATCTGTGGAGAAAATCAGCTGTGTTTATATGTAACAATAACAAATTATCTGAAGAAGAAATAAGGAAACAATCGATCTCACTTGCAATCGCTAAACCTACTCAGGAGAATGTTTAGCTAAGGAGGTGACTGATGCATGCACTGAGCCCTGTCGATCATTGATGAAAGAAGCACAGCAAGACACCAATAAATGGAAAGATAGCATGTGGTAACTTTTCATGATTGGAAGAATTAATGTTGTTAAAATATCTAAATTACCCACAGTGATCTGCAGATCGATGCAATTCTTATCACAGTTCCGATGTCATTTTTCATGGAAGTAGGAAAAAAAAAATGAGATCCATATTGAACAACAACAAAGCCCCGAATAACCACAGCAATCTTGATCAAAAAGAAAAGACCGGGAGAAGCACAGCACCTGAATTAAAACTCAATTACACAGCATTAACCTGAACAGTATGATGCAGACCCTCCACCCAATGCAACAGCGTAGAGCATCCAAGATCATAGCCACACTCTGGGGGAAAGGACAGTGCCTTGAATAAGTCATGTTGGGCAAAGTGGATAGATATCTACTTTTTCCCATGTACATTCAGTACATGAAACTGAACCATTATGTCATGCCATCTACGAAGATCAATCCCACAACATTCAAGTGTCCTTCGTAAGACCCCAGACTGTACAACTATTAGAAGAAAACAAGCGGGAGGGGTTCCCATGACATTGAGTCATTGGCAGTATATAGTTTGAAACACTGTTTCTGAGATAAGGTCTCACTATGTAGTCTTGCCTGGAACTCACTATGAGGACCAGGCAAGCCTTGAAGACAGATATCTACCTGCTTCTACCTTTCAAGTGCCAGAATTAAAGAAATATGCCACCACAGCCAGCAACCTTGAAAAAATTATATTAATTACGTATGTTATATTATAATGCATTTCCAAATGCAAAGAGAAAAAATATGTAACTATGGTTACAACAAAAAAAAAAATACACACACACACACACACACACACACACACACACACAGGCAAAATAACAACTAAAAACTGGAGAACATTTCAAGCCACACATCATGAGATTAATATCCAAAGTACATAAGAAACTCAAACAATTCAACAACAAGAAAACAAAACTCTGACTATAGAATGAGCAAAGATCCCCAAAAGAGCCATTTTCCTTTAAAATTTTTAATTATTCTTTGTTAATTTCATGTACGAATACCATGTGAAGGGTCATACCCCTGACCCACTTCCTCCTTTCCTTCTACTCCCAGAGCCTCTCCACACTTTCCTCTCATCCTCGTGTTGTCCACACTCATTTATAGCCCAGCCGGCCCGCCAATGATGCCCGTGTTTCCGTGGTCACAGGGCACCATCCATGGGAACCTGGGTCACCACTGAAGAAAATTGACTGCCCCTCCAACAGTGGGCATCAAATGCCAAAAGCTCCTGAGTTAGGGGCGGCCCCCTAAGCCCCTTGCTGTGCTAGCGTGTTGACTGCCTTGGTCTTGCACTGGCCTTGACTGTCAACCAGAGCCTTTCCATTATCAAACCTTTGTCCATTAAATAGATAGACTCCCCAGTAAGATGCTATGGCAACCACTCAATTCATTTCCCTGACTGGTTACCTTTTAGAACACATAGCTCTCTGAGGCTAACCTAATCAAATGTTAATACAAAGAGAGGGTTGCTTGGACGCAGGTCTTCAGTGAGAGTTGCTTCTGTAGCAGGAGGGGAGAGATTGTGAAGAGCTGCATGGAGAATAACAGAGAAAGAAGCCAGTCGGCTGTAAAAGACAGAAGTCCTTCTCCTCCTGGGCTTCATCTGAGGAACTGAGCATGCTCCAGGGTTGCGTCTTCAAAGGTCTTAAGTCCCCTGGTGGAAGCTTTGGGGGCACTTCCCTCACCAGCCCACTCCTAATTCTGGGAGTACTTTTCCTTTCTTAATAAGCAGTTTCTAATTCTTTTTTCCCCTTTTATTGAAAATAGATTTTTTTTATATCCTCACATAAAATACCCTGATTACAGTTTCCCCTCCCTATACTCCTTCCCTTTGCTCTTCCCCCTCTTCTCCCTTCCATCCCCTCCCTTCCTATCTAGATCCACTCTCTTTCTCTGATTAGAAAACATACAGGGTTCTAAGGGATAATAACATAATTAATATAACACAATACATTATAATATGATATGATAAAACAAAAACCAGCACACTGGATTTGCACAAAACAAACAGAAGGAAGAGAATCCAAGAGAAGGCAAGAGAATCACAGAGCCTCTCATTTGCACTCTTAGGAATTCCATAAAAACAGGAAGTTGGGACCATAAAATACACACACACACACACACACACACACACACACACACACACACACACCACAGGACCTAGTATGGACAGTGCAGGCCCTGTGCGTGCTGCTCGGTTCTCCATGTGTTCACATGAGCTTTGATCATGTTACCTTAGAGGCCTTGTCTTCTTGGCGTCCTCCATCCCCTCTGGCTCTTACTGCATTCTTTCCACCTCTGCAGGGTTTCCTGAGCCCTGAAGGGAGGGATTTGATGGAGACATCCTGACCAAGTGTCCCAAGGTCCCAAGGAGACATCAAGATGACCAACAAAAGGGACAAGCATGTCGAAGTCACTGTAGATGCCACTTCATGCCCTAGGGTGGCTGTTGGGAAAAAAGGCAGGGGTGATGACAAGAGTCGGTGGGCACAAAAGAGAAAGACACCCTCGAATGGCAGGTTAGAGTCTAAATCAGCACAAGTCGGAAAACAGCATGATGGGTCCTTGAATACTAAAGGCAGAGCTACCGGATGACTCAGCAGCTATCCCACTGCAACAGACATGAAACATGTTTTAAAACAGCACAGGGCAGCATTGTTCACAACATGGATGCAGACAGAGCTGCAGTACGTAGACACAGTGGAATGTTATTCAAACTCTGAAAAGAATGGAATTCAGTCACTCATAACAAGAAGGGTGAGCCCACAGGAAGCCAGAAACCACGGGACCTTGCTACATGTGGCATTTAAAAACATTAACTTGGGAGCCAGGGCAGTGGTTCAGTGGATACACGTTTGCTGGGCGAGCATGAGGACCCGAGTTTGGATTTTCATCACCCATGTAAAAGCCCAGTGTTGTGCTGTAGTTGTTACAATAGTCCTGGGGGCTGGGGACAGGCGGATCGTGGGGGTTCACTGCCCAGTTAGTCTATCAGAAATGGAAACCTTCAGGTTCAGTGAGTGATCTTGTGTCAAAAATAAGGTGACGGGGATAAAGGAAGCTATCTGGGATCGTCTGACTTCCACATGGGGGCATACTCATGCATATATACACATACAACACACACATACATACAATACACACACATACACATATGTATACAACATGCATGTACATATAACACACACACAACACACACACACATTCAACACACACACTAAGTAGATAGAGAAATAAACAAACAAACAAACAAACAAACAAATAAATAAATACACATTAAACTTCTTGTTACCAGGGCTGACAGGGAACATGGTCAAGGGCACCCAGCTTTGGTCAGACAGTAGGACAAGGTTCTAGAGAGCCACAGTACATGAGAACAGACTTCAGACTTCATAGCTCTAGATTACTAAATGCTCTCTCTCTTAGAAAGTTAAGTGAGTGAGGTGATGGGTGCTGTGTTGGACTTGTCACTTAAGTACTGAAATGCTAAGATGACAAACTGTACTCCAGAAGTGTATCTGACACTTGTCAATTAAAAGAGTAAAGACACAAAACTGTGTATGAGGAGACACATCCCTGCTAACTAAACTAGAGTGCTAGAGACAGGCAGAGGCAAAATGACTTCATTCTTGTGTATTGCTTGCTTTTCCCTGATCTGTGGTGTCGAGTTTCTCTGGTGTTGAGTTTGTCTTGTGGAGAGTGGTCATAGACAGCAGCTTCTCAAATTCCTACTCAGCCCGTCCCAGTGTGTGAGGTAGGGTGAAGAGCTGTTGGGACCCCTTTGTCATGTGCTTCGGTAAGACTCTGTCCCTGAATGGAAGTTGCTTTCATCTAAGTAAAGTCAAAAGAGGCCATCTCCACTCCGTGTCTCGGATGCCCTATCAGAGTTCTGTTCACGCCATGAGTCCAAGGATTACCCAAGTAGACCAAGATAAGCCTCCTACCCTGCCAACCCCTGCCAGGTCCAAGGTGTCCTCAATCCCAGTTCTGCTCACCCAGCAGATTTGGATCATGGCTCTCACTGCAGAGCCAGCAGCCCATTGGCCACCAGAAACCCAGTACTTGGCAGGCTCAAGCCAGCTCTGGGCAGTAAACACTTCCTACTGGCAAGAAGCGGGAAAGGCTCTGGTCTCAAGGGTCCTTGGTCTCTGCTTCTCTTTGCTGCTCCAAGTGGCCATTGAGGAATCTGGCCACCAAGAGTGGGAACTCCCAAGCTGGCAGGACACACCGTCCAGGGGACCCTGGGCTCTCCAGTATGGTACACAGGACTTGCTTCACTGTTGGGTAATGCGCTGTGGTTATTACCAGTATTTTGCAAGAAGTGATGTTTATGCGATATTTTACCACTGGCAATTTGCTCGTGGTTTTCAGTTGGTGCCAAACCAGTCTCCGAAGACTGGAGTTCTGGAAACACACAGAGGAGCTGAGGAGCTGAGCCGGCTACCTTCAGAGCTCAGACTTGAGGCAGAACTTGTAGAACACTGCCTCCTAGGGTACTACTCAAGAGTCTAAGCCATGTTCAGAAGAGCTCTGGCACCTCCATCATAACCAGTCATGCACTCTGCTTTGCCTTCCCGTGCAGGGTCAGACTGTTGGCTATTGTCACATTTCCCACTCAACATCCTAATTCCAGGGAGCTAAGCCAGTCAAGTCCAAAGCCAGGGGCCTTCTCCACTGGACCGGGTCTTTACTTACCTACCTCACCTCTAGGTCCCCCTATTACCAGTATCTCTCGGCTGCGCTTAGGAATTCACCCAGGCACTGTAAGTCTGCCCTGGCTTCTTCCCGTCATATCCCAGTCCTCACTGGTTTGATCCCTCTTCTTGAAATGATATCCATGGGCATTGAAACCCCAAGCTAGCTTCTCCTCCAGGACCAAGTCCGTCTACCTCCGCATGAGCCATGGCAAAAGTCCCTGCCTGAATTATTTTGTGTCCCCTTCCTCCATCCTCTTCCTTACACTCAGAGTCAATCATGTCCAGAGTGGATACCTTGCAAGAAGCCCAGAATACATTACAATCCTCCATGGGTTTTCAGCCTTTTCTTTCGTTAATATACCTCCCCTGACCCTAGCACTCTAGACAGCCCCTCGGGCCTCTAGAGATGCCCTCCAGAGCCTCGTGCCCAGCAAGCTTGCCAGTACTCCCATGCCCATCCAGTCTTGGCTATATTCACTGGGATGGATAGCGCAGTTCTGGGTCCCCAGCAAATGCCTTGAGTCTCCAGGGTCAGTAAGTGACAGTTCCATTTCACGATGACCACTGTGATGGTTTAAATTAGAAGTGTCCCTTATAGGCTCAGTCATTCAAACCCTTAATTCCTGCTTTGGGTGCTTCAGGTGGAGCAGCCTTGTGGAGGAGGTACATCACTGGCGTGGGTTTTGAGAGTTCACTCTGTTTCATGACTGTAAAAGATGCGTTCTCTCAGCTTTGTGCTCTGGATGCCTGCTGTTGTGCTGTCTCCCATTATGGACTCTAACCCCCTTAAAGTGTAAGCCATAACAAACTCTTCCATACGTCGCTTTGGGTTCTGGTGTAATCACCCAGCCTCAAGGGCCCCTCCAGGACCACATGTGTCACTGGGTTTATGCCACAGGGATTCTTTGTCTCAGGGACTCTGCCTCCAGCTGCGTGTCCTGCGGCTCCTCGGCTTTGGGAACCCAGCCCCAACCAGTGTAGCTATTGAGAGTCAGCTGCTCTTCAGCAATAATGCTAGGAACACACATGGATAGGAAGTACCCTTTGCCATGAGGAAATCCACATGGAGAAAATGGAATTTTCCCCTCGTCTCACACCATGTACAACACCAACTCAAATGGGTTAAAGACTCAAGTTTACACTTGAAGCTGTTGAGCCACTAGAAGTTAAATAAGGGACCAGGCTGTGGGAAAGTGCTCCTAACAGGAATGTGGTGGTTTGAAAGAGTATGGCCCCCATAAGCTCATATATTTGCATGCTTACTCACCAGAGAGTGGTGGGGGTGGGCTTTCGGGATTTGAAAGACCATACCAGGCTTAGTCTCTCTCTCTGTCTCTCTCTCTGTCTCTCTGTCTCTCTCTCTGTCTCTCTCTGTGTCTCTTTCTCTCTGTCTCTCTCTCTCTGTCTCTCTCTGTCTCTCTCTCTGTCTCTCTCTCTGTCTCTCTCTCTGTCTCTCTCTGTCTCTCTGTCTCTCTCTCTCTGTCTCTCTCTCTCTCTGCCTCTCTGCCTCTCTCTCTCTCTCTCTGCCTGCTGCCTATAGATCAGGATGTAAAAATCTCAACTACACCCCCAGCTTCATGCCTGTCTGCTTCTTTTCATGGTAATTATGGACCAAATGTCTAAAACTGCAAGCAAACTCCCAAGTAAAGGTTTTCTTTTATAAGAGTTGCCTTGGTCATGGTGTCTCTTCACAATAACAGAACAGCAAGTTAGACAGTGAAGAACTTCATGCCATCAACCTGAGCAATGATGTTATTTAGATTTGACCACCCAGGGCACAAACAACAGAAGCAGAAGTAGACAGATGGCATGATAGAAGGCCATCAGCCTCCTCTACCTATGTCAGATAGAGATGGCCTCATGGTGGGAGAGGAGGTGAGGTGACATTAACGAAACATGCACAAGAGGTTATTACAAAAAGCTAGAGAAGGAATTCATAGCCAAACAGGGTGGCGCACACCTTTAATCCCAGGCAGAGGCAGGTGGATCTCTGAGTTCAAGGCCAGCCTGTTCTAAGAATGAGTTCCAGAATAGCCAGGGCTACATAGAGAAACTCTGTCTCAAAAAACCTAGAGGGAAAAAAAGGATCCATAAAACTCAGTGTCAAGGAAAAGCACAATTAAAAATGAACAAAGCACATGAATATATATTTCTCTGAAGAATACATAGAAATAGCTAACATCAATAAGAGACTATAACAATTGTAAATTATATTTCAATGCCAATATCAGATCTGTGAGAAATATTAAATATGAAACTTCTGTCAGCACTGTAAACCTTTTGTTTATGACAAGAAATTCAAGTTTCCTCCCCCACTTGCGGGAGTATTTTTTAGATTTATTTTATTTATTATGTATACAATATTCTATCTGCATGTTTGCCTGCACTCCAGAAAAGGGCATTACAGATGGTTGGGAACCACCATGTGGGTGCTGGGTATTGAACTCAGGACCTCTTGAAGGTCAGTCAACACTCTTAACCTCTGAGCCATCTCTCCAGCCCCTACTTATAGGAATTTTATGCAAACCTTTTTGTTTCTTCCACCTTGTAAAAGTGCTGCACCCTTGCATGGCTTAGGTCCTGGAAACAATAGTGAAGAGGGAGAGAGGAAATGATGGACACAGGGATTGGGTGGACCTGGCTCTTAGTTGGAGAAGCCTCTTCTGTAGCCCAGAAGCACAGAGTCTTTATTATACACAGCGAACAGTGTGATTGCACACAGTGGGACATTATATACAGTTTAACAAGAAGTTGGGCTTAGCTAATCCCATAGGCATAGTCTCTGTAAGGGAGCAGTCTTCAGGACCTGAACACCCAGGGGTGGCAGACCATTTTCTATGGTGGACATTTTCTGCATATGCTGTCAATATTTGTGCTTGGACTGAGGAAGACTTTGCCATCCCTCTGAACCTCACCCGCGAAAGGTGTTGTCACTCCCGTGGGACTGAGACACTGGGGCCGGTGATATGGCAGTGTCCACGTCAAACAATACACATCTACTCAGCACTTCATTCACTCCCTACATGAAATCTTTATGCAACTGTTTTAATTTCTTCTCACCCAGCAAAACTTTAGTTTATTCAGAGGCCCCTCCTCCTCCATTCTTTCAGAACTTAAGGGAATGGCCCCTTCCCCCTTTCCTTCATTTCCTTTGTGCTGATTCCTTTAAAACTAGCTAACCATGAAAGCCTTCAGGTTAGACCCAGGCCAATAGAAAAAAGACACAGTGGCCACTTGCATTAGAATATAAATGAAGTGCACTTCCTGTCCTGGGGTGCTTACTCTTCTGCTCTCTGAGAAGTGGTCAGAGGTCAAGTTTTGTCTCATTGAGACACTTGAATTGGGATGATGGTCTCTCTTTGTGACCCCAAACGGATTTCTAGCAGATCCAAAATAAGAGTGCAGTACAGTAACGGTAGAGGACCGAATCACCCCATGTTGAACAATGAACAAAGCACCCCAAAAAGGAAACCAGCAAAGAAACTAGACTGAAACTGCTCTACAAGCTTCCCGCACCCCACAGACAAAGAACACAGGCAGAACACCCGAGGTCAGCTGCACAGGACTGCTCTGCAGGATGTCACATATGAATGGCAAAGATGTTTAGAAAACAGAGGTCATATCACGTGTCTTTTCAAAGCATTGTAGTATAAAACCAGGAATCAATAGCCATGGCAGCATAGGGATTGCACAAGTATGTGTATAGTAGGTAGCTTAATAATAAAGAATGTATGAATTAATAAAGAAATTAAAAGAGAAAATTAAACATGTCTTAGTGTTAAAAGAAAGAAAAAGAAAGCAGCACTAAAACTCATTGGATGCACAAAGACAACAATAAAAGGGACGTTTATGGGAATGAATGCCCATCTAAGAAAAGACAATAAAGAAGCTAGCATTGCACCTCAAGGAACCAGAAGAGGAAAAGACAAACTCTTAAATGACTAAGGAAGGAGGTAATAAACATCAGAGTAGAAATAATTGAAATAGAGTCTAGGAAAACATTCTAAATAATGAACAAAACACCTGAGTTTATTGTTTTTTAATAATTGACAAACATTTATCTATACCCATTAAGAAAAGGAAATTCAAATAAGTAAAATCATAAATGGAAGAGTTGTTATAACTGATATCACAGGAATACAAACATCTGGGAGAGTACACTCATGCATTGCAAATTGGACAGCTTAGAAGAAACAGATGAATTGCTAAGGACACAGGTCCAGGAAGAAAGAAATCCTGGATGGATCAATAACAAGTAAAGATATGAAGTCAGTACAAAGAAACCTCCCCAACCCCCAAACCCCAGTCTTCCAAGATGTGATAGTTTTGCTGCTGGATTCCACCAAACTTTTGCTAAATAATATCATTTTGTCAGACATTTACAGAAAATTCAAGAGGAGAGAATATGTCCATCATCAACCACTAGGTCATCATTATGTTAATAAGAAAGCCAAACCAGAAGAGAGTAAGAAAATAAATGGGGGGGGTAGAGAGAGGCAGAGAGGGAGAGGGAGAGAGAGAGAGGCTGCATACCAATATCCCTGATGGCCTTAGACAGTAGCATTCATATTCAGCCACACACTCAAGAGATCATCTACTATGATCAATTGAGATTTATCCTAGGGATGCAAAGATGATAAAATATGCAAATAAATGCATATGATACATCACATTAGCAGAAAGGACAAAGTCATTAAGATTGTTAGAACACAGTAAAAGTATTTGAAAAAGTTCGGTGCCCCTTTATGACAAAAATGTTAATGTATCAGGTATAGGACATACATATCTTGATTTACTAAAAGAATACACAATAAGTCTATAGCTAATGTGTTCAGTAGGAGAAAGTTGAAGCCCTGTGCTCTGATTCAGAACAGGGCATGGCTGCCCACTGCGGCCACTTCTGTTCAACACAATCCCTGAAGTTTTGAGCAGAGTAATAAAGAAAGAAGAAACCATAGGCATGCGAACTAGAAAGGAAGAAGCCAAATTCTTCCTGAGTTCAGATATCATAACTTTTCACATAGAAACACTCCCAAGGGATGCAATGGGATGGCTTAGGGGATAAAGGACTTGCCCAGGATCCTGAGTTTGATCCCTGACACCTATGGTGGAAAGGACCGAGTCCATGAGGATGTCCTCTGTCTTAGTTATTTTCAATTGTTGTGATAAAGACAGGGTGACCCAGGTTACTCATAAAGGGTTGGTTTGTTTGAGCTTATTAATTCAGAGATATGAGGGTCCTCACTGGACCATCACAGCGGGAGGACCTGGCAGCAGACAGTCACTGCTGGGACCGGGACTGGGCACTGAGAGCTAAGGGATCACATAGGGAATCACAAACAGCAAGAAGAGAGCTCACTGGCAATGGCAGGAGACTTTTGGATCTCAGGGCCTGCCACTAATGACATACTTCCTGCAGCACGGCTATACCTCCTAAGTCTCCAAAGCAGAATCACCAACAAGGGATCAAGTGTTCAAATACCAAGATATCAGACGCTTGTCTGTCACAGATTCAGCAACATCATGGGTCACAGGAAAGTCAATAGTTCACAAGTTCAAGTGTTGTCACAGGCACTAAGATCGACAACTAATAAGTGGGACCTCATGAAAATGAGAAGCTTCTGAACAGCAAAGGACAGCATCATTCAGCCAAATTGGCAGCTTATAGGATGGGAAAAGAATTTTACCAAGTATAAATCTAATAGAGGGCTGGTATCCAAAATATATGAGAACTCAAGAAACTAGATGCCATGAAAACAACCCAATTAAAAAAAAATAATAAGATACAAATCTAAACAGAGAATTCTCAATGGAGGAAACTCAAATGTCCATGAAACAGTCAAAGGTATGGCCATCATCCTTAGTCATCAGGGAAACACAAATCAAAACAGCTTTGAGATTTCATCCTGCAACCATTAACATGGCTAACTGAAAGAGACAAGGTACAGCTCATGCTGGTGAGGATGCGTGGCAAGAGAAACACTCACACATTGAATGGTGGTTCCTCTAGAAGATGGGAATCGATCTATCTCAAGATCCAACTTGGGCGTATAACCAAAGGATGCTTCATCTTACCATAAGATATGTGCTCAATAATGTTCCTTGCTGCTATTTTCATAGTAGCCAGAAGGAATAAACAATCCAGATGTCCCTCAACAGAAGAACTGATAAAGAAAATGTGGTACATTTACAACATGGAGTATTACTCAGCCACTTAAAACAAACAAACAAACAAACAACATCATTAGCCAGGTGATGGTGGCGCAGACCTTTAATCCCAGCACTTGAAAGGCAGAGGCAGGTGGATCTCTGTGGGTTTGAGGCCAGACTGGTCTACAGAGTGAGTCCCATGCTCTGTAGACAACCAGGACTATACAAAGAAATCCTGTCTCAGACAAACAAAAAATGGCATCCTGAAATTTGCAGGAAAGCTCTTTTCTGAAGGGAAATGGAGGAGGGGTGGATTTGAAGGTGAGGGAGGTGGCGGGAAGACTGGGAGGAGGGGAGGGTGGGGAAGCTGTGGTTGGGATAGAATGTATGAGAGAAGAGTCAATAAATAAATAAAAGAATTATGCAGACAAATGGATGGAACTACAAGAAAAAAATCATTCTGAGTGAGGTATCTCAGACACAGAAAAACAAATATGGTATGTATTTGCTTATATGCGAACACTAGCTATTAAATCAATGATAAACAAGCTACAATCCATGGAACTATGGTATAGAATAAGTGATGAGAGGGAATAGATAGATCTCACTAGAAAAGGGAAATAAAATAGATATTTATGGATGGGTGGGAGGGTGTGGAATAGAAAGGGGGAGGGGATTGTGGGATGGAATATGGTAAGAGACAGCTAAAATTAAATGCCCATTGGAGTGGTAGTATGGAAACTTAATTCAGCAGAAATCTAAAGTATATACATATATGAAGACGATGTAAATGAAATTCATATGTAGTTTATTGCCATCACCCTTGGTGCCTTCCAGGAAAAAAGTAAGAAATCAGCAAATATTGGAGGAAACAGAGTCCCAGTTGGTCATCTTTTATCACCAACTGAAGTTTCCAGTACCAGGTTTGGGTTAACATATGATTGAGTTTTTGCGCAAAGGGGTTGCACAGGATTCCCAAAACAGCCCAGGCTGCTGCCAAGACTATAGGCTGCTCTCCACAAACTGACAGTAAGACCCCATTGCTGAAGACAACACCCACACAGCTCATTGAGATGTAGAGCTGGTGCCTACATAGAGCCTTCACATCTATGTCCTAGCATCTCTGGTACAGCAGGGTATGCTGTACTCTGTAAGCCAGCCACAGTTTCTCTACAATGGTGTCCTACCTGCAAGACACACCAGGGCAGTGAAGGCATGAAGCTTGTGGGCATGACCAACCAATAATGTATCTGATTTAAGGTGGAATTGTAAGACCCTCAGAATGAGGAGTCTCCCCGTTTTGATCGGTACCCCCAAGAACTCAATGTCCAGTCCAGTTGATGAAACACGCAAGAGGCTTTAAGGAATGGGAAACATTTGCTCAAATGGGCTTCCTCAGCACGCAGGCTAGAGAAGCAACATTTTCTGGGCATGGGCACTTTTAAAGGAAAAACCCACAAGGTTAGGGTGGGGCTGTGACCCCCTGTCCGTTGAGTACGTGACCAGTCATGGGTTTTCCCCTTGAGGCAGGATGGTTTCACTGTTCAGGTCAGCAGAACTTATGGCCTCGGGGTGTGCTAATTAATCTTGTCTGGGCAAACCGGAGTTGCAGCTACCTCTTTGTTTCTTAAAGACCCTATTTACCACCTGCTGACACACTGACCGGAGGGGCTATAGGTCATGAAAATGGATCTTTCTCTCACATCTGGCCGAAGTTTTCTTTCTCCCTGGAGCTGTTGGACAAGAGGCTGCTGAGGCCAGTCTTGGAAGTGCCACTACCTCCTGGCCTGCAAACAGCATGAGATTCCCTGGTCTTTCTTACAAACTGGCCTTGATTGTTTTCTCCCAGTAGACTCTAAAACAGGCCCACTAAGGCACATTAACATTTTTAAAGAGAGGTGGGACAATATGTAATTTAAATTAGAAACAATCTTATTTTACATATCAATCCCAGATCCCTCTCCCTCCCATCCTCCCATCCTCCCATCCTCCCAAACCCCCCACTGACCCCCTCATCCCATCCCCCATCCACTCCCCAGGGAGGGAGAGGCTTCCATGAGGGATCATCAAAATCTGTTAAGTCATTTGGGGTAGGGCCTCAGCCCTCCCATGTGTCTCTAGGCTAAGAGGGCATCCCTCCATGGAGAATGGGCTTCTGAAGTCCTTTTGTGCACAAGGCATAGCTCCTGGTTCCACTTCCAGAGGCCGCATAGACTGCTCATTCCTCCTAGCTGACACCCACATTCAGGGGGCCTGGTTTGGTTCTATATTGCTCCCCCAGCTGTCATTTTAGGGTCCATGAGCTCCCACTTGCTTAGGTCAGTTGTTTCTGTGAGTTGAGAGATGGCTCAGCCATTAAAGGCTAGGCTCACAACCAAAAATATAAATTAAAAAATTTTAATAATAAAAATAAATAAGTAAATAAATAGAGTTGACAAGTTCAAATGCCCACTTTTCCTGAAGACAACTGGCAGTCTACAGTCTTCAAGAATTCAGAACAAAGCTGCTCTGACATTTTATCCTTTATTTTCCCCTTGTCATTCCCTTTCCACTATAATTTCCTTTTCCCCTTGTCATTTCCTTTTTCCACTATGATTTTCTTCCCCCCTATGATTTCCTTTTCCCCTTGTCATTTTCTTTATCCCTATGCATTCAGTAGAATGTTTGCTTGCTATTTTAGAATTTTAATGTTTCTATTTGTCATTTCTCTTCCTATGTTCATCTAATTTTGTTACTACATTTTTTCCCCCTTGGGGAACAATAGTCTTTCTCTGCCATAGTTTTATACAGCCCTACTCTGTGTTCCTTCTTTTGTCCTCTCTTTACAATCAGTAGTATTTTGACTTTACCTTATTGGGGTTTTCCTCTAATACGTGTTTCTAATTTTTAGTATTATTTTTGTATTTTCCTAATTTTTGAACGGCGTCATTATTGAGACATCTTCTTTGTTGCTTTGTTGGCTTTTTTCCTCATCCCTGGTCTTGTTCTCGCTCCTTCCTGACGTTATTGACGTTCTTCCCTGCTTGCCTCGTTCCTTCTCCTCTCACTTGTCTAACATGGCGCTCTTCCCTTTCAGGGTCTCCTTCCTTTATCTCAACCAGTTTCTACTGCCTCACTTACCTTAAATAATTTGTGACTGCTGTTCTACTTTGATTTTTATTGCTGTAACACTATGATAAAAAAGTCATTTTGGAAGGAAAGTGTTTATTTCATGAAAGAAACTCTAGGTAGTAAGTTGAGGTAGGAGGCAGGTGATGGGTACAGAGGCACACACCATGGAGGAATGCTCATTACTGGCTTGCTCCCTGTGGCTTGTTCTTACAGCACTCAGGACCACCTGCCCAGGGGCAGCATCACCTACAGTGGATGGGCTGGGGTTTCCCACATCAATTATTAATTAAGAAAATGACTCAAAGACCTACTACAGGCCAATCTGATGAAGGCAATCCCTCAGTTGATGTTTCTTTTTCCTAAATGACTCTAGTTTGAGTCAAGCTGACAAAAACAAACAAACAACCAGCACAACTTCAAAGCATGTTCTGCAGTAGTTTTCCATTTCCAAGATCACGGTCATTGGTGATAAACTAGTGAGCTACAGTTGATTTTTAAGTGAATTTCTATGTTGTATGTATGTTGATATCATTGCTGTTATAGCAATATGATTTCCCCTCATGAATTGAAACGGGGATGCCTTCGAGAGTAGACTGCTTAATAAGATTCACAATAAAAAAACAAAACAAAAACAAAAAACAAAAAAGCACAGAAGAAGTATCCAAGTCAATAGATGCACAGATTATAGCAGTGAAATAAAAGAAACATGAAAATGTAGGACAATACAATCCCTCCCAAAAATTGTGTCCCCTCAACTACTAAACTCAAGGACACTAAAATAAAGTGCCAGGTGATTTGAAATGTTTTCTGGCAAAACTGATTAATGGCTTGCAAGATGGTATAAATAGGCAAGTGAATTGAATTCAAGATCTGGAGAGGAAAATCGTCAACAGAGTAAAACATCCTCAAAATGTCTGATAAGATAATCAAAGTAGAAGTAAATATCAGCAAGGAACATTTATAAGATTGGAAGTGAAAAGCTCAATGAAGCAAATAATAAACAGTGGAGAGATAATCAATGGCTCAAACAAGCAGGAGAAAGAATGTCAAGAAAGGAGAACTATGTTGGTGAAATATTTCTGTTACAAGCAGTTTCCTACCAGCATGGTCCTAGAGCTGTGTCAGTCCCAAATAACACACAGAGAGCACTATATTAGAAATAAAGCTGTTGGCTTATGGCTAGAGCTTCTTATTGACTAGCTCTGTCTTAAATATTAACCCATTTCTATTAATCTAAGCGTTTCTACATGGTCTTGTCTTACTGAAGAGAGGGTCCAGACCTCTTACTCTTCTTGGTCCTACATTTCGACTCCTCTCTACTACCCCTCCCAGAATCTTCCTTCTATCCTAGTCCCACCTATCTTGCCTTCCTATTTGCAAACAGTGCTTATTCAATAACCGAAAAGAGAAACATATTACAGAATGACATCTCCCATCATCTCCTCTTTTCTGTCTAAATAGAGTTTTAATTTTAACATAGTAAAATATAGCAAAAAAGTTATCAAATAAAAACTATAGTTAACAAATATTTATTCCATTAATATTCAGCAAGCTTTAGAGAAAACATTACATCATCTATCCTATCTTTGTGAGTCTAAAGTCTTACATGTAACTTATCTTCAATCCTATCTAAGGTAAACTATAACCATAACTATCTTTCTTCTACTTCATCACAGACCACAGAAGGATAATATATAAACTCTAGTAATGACAGAGACATGTTGCTACCTGGTCAGTCCTGAAGTTCTTCTGTAATGTTCCATCTTCAGCCTATAGGTCATAGTGTGTCTCCAGACTCCTCAGCAAAGCAGGAAACTTTAAACTGTCTACCTATATTGGTACTTTGTCAGTCACTTTTCTCTGTGTCCTGCAGAATGTCTGGCAGACTCTTTCATGAAGCAGGAACCCTGGAGCAATGTCCATCTTGTTTCAGCAGCCACTTTTCTGTGGGTCCTGCATGTCCAGTTTATACAGAATAAAGTCAAACAGTCCAGACAAGAGCAGTATCTTGTCCAAATGGCTAGTCTTGCCATATTGGAAGTAAACTTTATAACAAATTTCTTTGATGTCCATCTTCCTTTGTGATACAGGTGGTGTTGCCAGGAACAGTTATGTCTCACTGTCAAGAAAAACCCTAAACCATTTTAAATGTCATATTTTGTAGGTCTTTGAAAGGTTTGAAGAATATTTATCCATCTCAAATACATCTGTGTATATGTAGAAATCCTAACTAACATAACTGTAAATTTTGACTATTATAGGGGATTATATACAGTCTGTATTTAATTATGCATTACCTTTTAAAAGATCTGTATAAACAAAACACCTAAACAAGAGGAGAAATTTACACATCACAAAATTGACCTTAAATTTGTATCAACAGATAAAAATCCACACCAATGCAAAGTATTCATTCCTATATCATTTCCCCCTTTTTCCTTTAAAAAGAGATTGACTGTGATAATTGCCATTTATAACCAACCCCATTTAAATGAAAACAAACATTTATAGACAATATTTGGGAATGTGGGTGTTGTTCTCTCCAAACTACTTCCTGATGGTAGGGGATGCTGTCATGGGGATCCTAAGAAGACACAGAAATCCTGGCTGTAGTCTGCAAGGCTGCCTTGTCCCAGCTGTTTTGAAAGTTGGATCACCTGGGACACTGCTTCAGGGGATCTTGCTTCATCAAACCATTTTGGTCTGAGAGGAATCCATAGCTTTTCGTTTTCTGTGGAAACAAAAATAGAAATTCTTTCCCCAGTAACCTGTCCTCAGACTTAAAATTTGAAGTCAAAGCATTTTTAAAACATGTAAGTTGGATTAATTTAGCAGCATTGATCAAGTGTATTGTAGCAATTGTTGTTCCTTCCTTGGCAACTGAGCAATTGAAAGACAACACAATAGTATACAGTACCCAGACTCTCTGTGTATTTCCCATCTTCACGTAGCTTTTTTATTATTCTATTTTTTTTAACTTCTACTTTTTCCTTTTTTTTTGAGACAGTGTTTTCTATGTAACTTTGGCTGCCCTGGAATTCACTCTGTACACAAGGCTGGCCTTGAAATCACAAAGGTCTGCTTGCCTCTGCCTCCTGAGTGCTAAGATTAAAGGAGTGTGCCACCACTCACAGCTACTCTCTATTGTTTTTTAAACCACTTTACCCTGTTTCCTTTTCTCTCCCAAGCCTAAGTGTATTTTTTAAACACACTGTAAACATTTGGAGGTTTTTCTTTATCTGAATCTGTCTTTATTATAAATCTTTATCCTTTTCTGGCCACGAGTCTTTTATCTGCTAAACAACAACATAGCTAAAATGAAAGCCACAGCTGTTTTAGCTGCTGTCTATCCAAGATGGCAGGGTTTACCCCCAGCACTGAGAGCTGTGCTCACTGCCTTGGTCCAAGCTGCGGGCTTGGAGATGTGGTCACTGCCACTGCCAGCTGCCTATACCCCATTCAGGTGTTAGCAGGGCCTCTTAAAAGATTCATGCAGCTTTTCCTGCTTATGCTGATTAAGGAAACCTCCCTTAAAAGAGCCTTGTGAGGCTGTGCTTGTCTCTAGCAAATCAGAGCCCACCTGAGAAAAATGCTGCTACCAAGAAGCCTTGTTTGTCTCTGTTCTTTTGTTTCTAAAATCCCCTTTAAAGCTTTTGCCAAGGTTTAAGTGAAAGTTCTTAGTACCCACGTTGCGGGCTCCATTTTGTTACAAGCAGTTTTCCTGCCAGCCTGGTCCCAAAACCACATCAGCCCCAAATAACACACAGAAACATTGTATTGGGTATAAAGCTGTTGGCTTATGGCTAGAACTTCTTATTGGCTAGCTCTGTCTTAAACATTAACCCAGTTCTAACAATCTAAGTGTTTCCATTTGGTCTTATCTTACCAGAGAGAGGGGCCAGACCTCTTACTCCTCTAGGTCCTACATTTCAACTCCTCTCTACTACCCCTCCCAGAATCCTCCTTGTTTCTTAATCCTGCCTACCTTGCCTTCCTATTTGCCAACAGCGCTTTATTCATTAACCAATAAGAAAAACATATTTACAAAATAACATCTCCCATCATACCTCATTCAAATATTAATAGGAAAAGTAAGAATGGTCACATGGGATATGATCAAGAGACAAAATGTCATAATCTATGAGATAGAATAAAACGTAGATAAACATTAAACCCATAAAGGATCTATTCACTTATTACAGCAATCTCCCCCCTCACCCAATAGGGAGAATGTCATTTAAGTAAACATGACCAGAAAGGAACCTCTTCAAGGCATATCATAGTAAAGATATCAAAAACACAACGCAAGGAAACAATATTAAAAAGTGTAAGAGAAACTATAATTTGTTTATAAGGACAGAAACATCAGAATAATATCATAATTTGCATCAGCTGATATCAAAGCTGGGGAAGCATAAGATGATCTATTAAAGACATGAAAATAAATACTGGTCACCATGACTACTTTTCCAGTAAAGATATCGTTTAATATTGATGGAGAAATAAGGGTATTTCGTTCACAAACTAAGACGTAACCATCAAGTCAGAACTGTAGGAAAATTTTAAAAATGCTATGTAGACAGGAGGAAGTATTAGTCTTGAGAATACAAGACTTATTCTCATATACAAAATGTCTGCACAAAGGAACCAATCATAGTCCACACACTAAAAAAGCAAACTCCTAATGCTAACAGGGGAGATGGAGAGACGAAAACAAAACAACAAAACAAACAAAAAGTTACCCAAGCAATGAGAAAAACAAGACAATCACAGGAATTAGTAAACACCTCTCAATAATAACCTGACCTCGACTACAAACAAGACTCAGATCTAAAAGACTTAAAAGTTAGGTCTAGACCAGAGGAGAAAATAATCACCAATTGCACCTAGCTCCGAACTAAGTGAGCTGCAACAATGACCAGCCTGGCAAAATATATTGGTGGAACAGTGGCATGAATATTATAGGGATGAATTTAAGGCTTGCTCCACAAGATGTAATCCACTCCTGGTACCATTACTGGAAACAAGAATCTGTGAGACCATAGGCCCTAAAGGAGAACCTGGTACTGTGATTCTGCTAAAGGAACACTGTTAAATCAATTGCTAATGACTTACTATATCCATAGATTAGTGTATCTCTTAACCCTCATCAGAAATCCTTCTTTTTTCACCAAAGGTCTTTAACATATTCAGATAATAGGAGACCATAAAGTGACCAATCCTAAACGGGACATCTACATCATGTACATCCATTCTCAGGCTCAGGGATCATTGCAGAAGAGGGTGTGGGAAGATTGACAGGGCCAGTGAATGTCTACAAGGAAACAATGTTTTCCAGACCCATGGTCTACAATAGTCTCAACTTGTTTCAAATTCCAAAGTTTTTTTTTTTTTTCTGAAATTCATGTCAATCTCTTAACTGTAATCCCCTGTAAAGTCAAAATCAAAATGTGTATCACATACTTCCAACATACAATGGCATAGGGCATGTATTACCATTCCAAAAAAAAAAGAAAGAAAGAAAAATAAAAGAAAAAGAAAAAAAGAAAAGGAAGGAAGGAAGGAAGGAAAAAAGGAGGAAAGGGATCATGCCGAGGAAATGCTGAACCAAAGTAAAACTGGAAACCAGCAGGATACATTTCAAACTCTACATCTTCATGTCTGATGCCAAAGGGCTCATTTCCCCTTTGTGGACTGCAACACACTTCTCTTGGGCATGTTCCAGCCCCTGTCAGGAGCTTTTCTCTCAAGATGTCCCATGGCGTTGGCATCTCCAGCATCTTGGGGACTCTGAGGAGATCCAGGCTTCACTCTCGTGGCTTCATCAGGTCCTGCTGCTTCCTGGAGCAGGAACCTGGCCCCCTCATTCAGATTTATTTTCACCAGTTTGCTGTTTCCAATGGTTTCACGTGGGCACTTAAGCTTTTCTCTAATTTCCTTTCACAGATTTGGCTTTAGGATTCTCTTTAAGCCTTTTTTTTTTGTAAACTCCTTCAGCACTGGACACAGCATAATGACACTCCCTGGTGCCTCCTTTTCTCCTCAAACTGTGTTGTGCTTTTCCTTGCTCAGTGTGCTCCTTTCATTATAGACCCGCATAAGAGTGGCCAGTAAATACCACACAACGGACTCACTATTAGGCTGTCTTCAAATTTCCTCCTCAATTCAGCCTCAGGCAGACTTTTTGGACAAGGGCACAATGCAGCCACGTTCTTTGCCAAAATATCACAAGAATGAGCTCTAGGTTCACTTACTAATCATTCTTCTCAGAAATCTCTTGAGTCAGACCGTGATAATCAGCATTTCTCTCTGCACCTCTGTCTTCTAGTAGTGTGGTCCATTAATCCCCACTGAAAGTACCCAACTGGTTTGCTAAAGTCCCAAAGTCTACCTTCTGCCAACCAGAAGCATGGTCAGGCCAGTCACAGCAACATCCTAGTTCCTGGCACCAACTTCTGCTTTAGTCGGTGTTCTTTAGCTGTGAAGACACATTATGACTGTGGTAACTCTTACAGAAGAAGACATTTAGCTGGGGCTGGCTTACAGTTTCAAAGGCTTAGTCTGCTATCATCAAGGTGAGAAGCATGGCGGCCTGCAGACAGACACGTGCAGGGGAAGCTGAGAGCTGTGCATCCAGATCCACAGAGAGCAGGGAGAGAGACTCTGGGCCTGGCATGAGCTTTTGAAAGCCTAATGCACATCCCCAGTGACACACGTCCTCCCACAAGGCCACACCTCCTGATCTCTGTCAGGTAGCAGCACTCACTAATGACCAAGCTTTCAAATGTATGAGCATGTAGACGGCATTCCTATTCAAACCACCTCAGCATGCATGTGTGAAAGTCTCAAACAATAAAAAGGGAGAACAAGCATAAAATTAAAATAAAAGACTAGATCCAAATATCTGTTGTTTCCAAGAAATACATTTTACTGAGAAAGGTATCCACAGACTGAGCCAAAGAACAGAGAAGACTATATCAAACAAACAGAAAACGGAGCAAAAGTTGACATACTATTCTCATACCCAAAAAGGTACACTTTGAACAAAATTAGAAGAGATAAAGAAGGCTACTACATATTAATAAGAATAATTCAACAAGAAACATCATATACATATGTGGGTCTTGTATATGTCTCAGGCACTGTGGGTTCATATATACAACTGCTCTGCTGTGCATTAAACATTTCCCCATTTAATAAAATTGAACACTATTTCTCCTAAAAATAAAAGGTCAGATGAGTCCAGACATTTCAATTCCCCTCTCTTTTTTCCAGAGAGGTTATCTGAACACAAAATCAATAAAGAAACCTCAGATTGGAAAGACAGGTGATAACCCCAGCATGGTGTTTCTAGAAAACAAATGGGGAAATTAAATAATGGATATCGGAAGGTGTAGATGATACCGAGATATTTAAATCTTTAATAATCAAGTAAAATGAGGAATTTGGCAGAGCAGCAAAGTTCAGAGTCCACCCTAGGGAGGCTGTCTTGGTTTGAGGAGTTCGGTTCTCCCAGTAGGAAGAAGCACAGATGGACTGTGAGAACCACAGCTTAAGACAGAGAAACTCAGAAAATTTGCCCTGAAATGTCAGTAATAAACTTCCAATGAGCAGAAACAAAGCAGGGCCCAGTGTGGCAAACTGGTGCTCAAGGGGGATGCTAGGAAAGCCCTCTCCTCTCAACACTTGGCAGCTGGCTAGAGTAGTAGCAGGCTGCCATTTCAGAGAGACCTTGAGGCACCAGTGGTTCAACAATCTACGATCTTCTGTGAACCACGCCCTAGGAACCCAGAGACAGTGTCGCTGGATGGCGTGTACTGAACCTGGACACGAGAAATGTTCTACATTGAAGGAGAGAATTTTTGAGTCAGAACCACGCCATCATCAGCAAGATAGAAGCCCTGATCAAAACCAGAGTCTGCAGGGGAATTTGAACACGGGCTCTAAGCAGCACAGTAGACTGGGGAGCATAAAATGAAGCCAGCATTCACCAAGGGACTCCTAAGAGGTTTAGGAGACCAGCCTGAGATTGCATGGGTGAAACACTGCTTGCACTGCTGAGCAGGATGTATAATCCAATCTGTCAGCAGAAACCCTGAAGGCAAGGACAGCCCTGCCCAAGAGCATAGTCAGCACCTGTAACCCAGCATTGCTGGGACGTGCCCAGGGATGTGACAGCCTTTCTCGGGAGCTGCGGGAATAGCATTGAGGCTGAAGACTAAACCCAGCCGTCAGGGCAGGGGGATCCACACCCTATACATCCCATCCTCGGTCTCCCCCTTCACATTTGTTCCTTACTTAATGCCCTCTTCAACTGAGCAAGCCAGATCCATATTGCTCTGATTTTAACCTTCATTTCACTTTAGTTTTTCCTTGTAAAATTTCCTTTCTGAAAAGTCACAAAACAGGCGACATCAGCAGCAGCAACAACAAAGTTTAGCCTGGTTTGCAAGCTCTCAGTGTCTCAGACTCCAAGGCCTTGCTAGCACTGTTCTGCACATCCGATTACGTGTTTTTTAATCTCTCCTCTCATCCTAACTTAAGTCAAAACTGCCCCATCTTCCTCAGTTTTGTCTAACTATTACCCGCTTTTACTACTACCTACCATTACTCTATCAACCAAATAACACCCAATAATCTTAACCCACTTTCTTTTCTACTTCCACTCATACTTTCCACCTTGCTAGAATGATTTTTGGCTAGGGGTAATTCTTTTTTAGTTAATTATTTCTATGTTTTTAAGTGGGCATGCCTTTGGTAGTGACTGTTACACAACGTGTTCAACTCTTAGTGGGATTGAACCTGACCCCCGAGAGAAAACGATGCTAAATCTGAACAGAGTCCTTTTTGGATCACTGCTAACTTGCCACTGAAGGACTCAAGGTGACTTAAATAAAATTTTAAAATGTATCCCCAGATGTGTAAGTCTCGATGCAAAAACACAAGACACATGAAAAACCAAGACAGCATTGATCCTCCAAAAATTACCTTGAATAATGATCCCTCAATATGAGTGAACTTTTATAGATGAAATCTCAAATAATTAAAAGAATGATTAGAAATATATTTAAAGAGATCAGAGAGTTCACAGACTCTTGAATGAATTCCAAGAGAGTACAAACAATACTTGAATGAAATATAGAAGTCAAAATGGGTTATAAGGATAGAATTCAATAAAGAGATAGAATTGTTGAAGAGGAACCAAATTGAAATGCTTCTGGAATGAAAAATCCACAAAGCCAAATTAAAGGCTCCATGGAAAGCTTCACCAAGAGAGAGGATCACAGAAAGGAGACGCCCAGGGATCAAATATAAGGTAGAAGAATTGAAACAGTCAAGGGCAAAGACAGAGTAATTTAAAAGTATGATCAGACCATGTAAGATTTATGGGACACCACGGAAAGAACAAATCTAAAATCATGGGCTTAGAAGGAGAAGAACTTCACTCCAAAGGTATGGCATTTTAAACAAGAATGTAACAGAAATGTCTCCAAATTTAAAAAGAGAGATGCCTACCCAGGTACAGGTAGCTTTCAGAACATTAAAGGGGCAAAACCAGGGAATATGTTTTTGTATTATATTATAGTTAAAATGCTAACTATATAAAACAAGGAAATTATATTAAAAGCTACAAGAGAGAAATGCCAAATTGCATTTAAAGGCAAAGCCATCAGAATATGCAGATTTCTCCACAGGAGAGCTTGGGGTAAAGCATCTTCATTTGCAAGATCGCAGCTGCCAACCTAGATGACTATGCTCAGTAAATCTACACTCAAGGAAGAAACAAAGGACTGACAGAGTCTATGACCACTAAGACTGCCCTACAGGAGACACTAGACAGAACCCTTTGGTCTGAGGAAAAAAACAAACATATCCAGGACATTACAGGACAGAACAAACCCTAGTAGAACAGTATTTAAGCAAATGAGTACTAGGAAAAAAAAAAAAGCCAAACACTACAAAAACAAACAAAATGACTATATATATATATATATATACATATATATAATATAAAATATATATTTCAATAACTGAATATTAAATCAAGTCCTCAATCAAAAGACAAGGGCTAGCTGATGATTGGGTTTGAAAGTAGGATCCTTCTGTCTGTTGTTTCCAAGAAATAAACCTCACCGCCAAAGAAAGATGCTACCTTAGGATAAAAAACAAAAGGTATTTCAAGTGAACTAGGAAGCAAGCAGGTATCACTGTTATAATATCTGACAAGATAGACTTCAAACAAAAATTAGTCAGGCGTTATAAAGGTCATTTCATACCGACAAAGGAAGTAATTCACCAAGAGGACATCACAATTCAAACAAAAATGCACCCAATTTCATAAAACAAATGCTACTAGAGGTAAGGTCACAGGTTAACCCCCACACAATAATAGTGTGTGACTTCAGTACCCTATCCATCCAAATAGACAGGTCGTCCTGACAAAAATATAAACAGAAAAATCTCAGTTAAATGACATCATTGATCAAATGGACCAAATACACATACACAGAACATTCCATCCAAACACTACAGAATGAATATCCATTCTTCTTAGGAGTGCATGGAGCTGTCTCTGAAATAGATCACATAATAGGCTACAAATCAAATCAAATAACAAATATTGGAAAACTGAAATAGCATCTGATTACATTAGAAGAAGGTTAGAACTCAACAATAAGAAAAACTAGAGTATACGCAAACCCCTGAGCATTAAATAACGCTCTATTGGATGATAAATGGGTCATTTAAGATATCAAGAAGAAAAAAATTAAAAGCTTTCTAGAGTTAAATGAAAATGAAAACACAGCATACCAAAACCCACGCAGCAAGATGAAAGCCCAGTGTGAGTGCCTGCATCCAAAATAGACCAGAGGGCTCACATCAATAATAATGTACCTCCAGGCTTTGATAATGTAAGAGCAAGTCAGACTTCAGATCAATAAATGAAGAAAAGTGATTCAGAGTCTATAACCACTTGGCCATCTTACCAGGCCTCTGACAGCTTTCTGTTTCCCTCTGATTTCTTCAAGGAACCACGAGTCATTCAGCAGTATATTGCTCCTTGTCCATGTATCTGCTTTCTAGGTTTGTAAAGATGTGTTTCCCTGACTGCCTGTCTGTTGTCTGCCTGCCTGCCTGCCTGCCCGTCTCTCTGTCTCCGTCCTTCTCTCTCTCTCTCTCTCTCTCTCTCTCTCTCTCTCTCTCTCCCTCCTCCCTCCCTCCCTCCCTCCCTCCCTCCCTCCCTCCCTCCCTCCCTCCCTCCCTCTCTCTCTCTCTCTCTCTCTCTCTCTCTTGTCTGTGCCTGTGCCTGTGCCTGTGCCTGTGCCTGTGCCTGTGCCTGTGCCTGTGCCTGTGCCTGTGCCTGTGCCTGTGCCTGTGCCTGTGCCTGTGCCTGTGCCTGTGCCTGTGCCTGTGCCTGTGCCTGTGCCTTGTGTAGAAAGGCATCAGAGTCCCTGGAACCGGAGTGAGACCACAGTAACCAGAGAGGCCACAGTTACTCAGACCACTAGGTTGGGTGTTTTAGCCCTCCCAACATGGTGCCAAAACCGAGGAAGATTCCTGATGGGGCACTGGTCCTTAATCAATGATGGAAGTCTGGTAATGATGGTTCTGATGTTCATGAAGGAATCATCATCACCATCGTCATTATCATCATCATTGGTGGCAGTAGCGGCAGCAGCAGCAGCAGCAGCAGCGGTGGCAGCACCAGCAATGGCATAAATCAACTGTGAGAGGGAAGTCTAAGCCCACAGAAGGCAGATAATCTTCCTCCTGCCACACCCAATTGTATCTGGCTTCCACCAGCAGGTGCTGCCCACATTCGGGGTGGGTCTTCCTATACTAATTATGGAAACCATGACAATCCCTCAGCTTGGGCTCCCTACTCAGGTGACTGTAGCTTGTGTCAAGTTCACATTAACACTGCCATAGGCCTGAATAACCAATGTAGTTCTTAACAGAAGAACAATGCTACAGGGTCCCATGCTCCCCAAGCTTAACTTCTATCCCAAGGCCATGATATCAAAGATGGTATGGCAGTGGTGTGGAACAGATATGTGGATCAACAGAACGGAACAGAGGACCCAGAGAAACCCACATAGCCACAGCCGCCTGTTTTGAGAAAACATACATTAGAGGGAAGATGGTCTCTCAACATTGGTGAAGGGAAACCTGGACTCTCACTTGAAGAAGAATGAAACCTGGTTTCTATGCCTCACCCCGAACAAAGAGCTATTCCAAATGAATCAAAGCCCCCACTACAAGACCTGAAACTTTAAAACTGCTAGAAAGAAACCACAGGTAAATTCCTCGAGATACAGAACAGGCAGGGATTTTCTAAAGAGAACTGTAGTAGAACTGGAAATAATCTTATGACATAGAAAACGGGGATGGCATGGGATCGAAAAGCTTCTGCCTAGCAAATGTAGTAATCAGCAGAGTGAAGAGACAGCTGACCTGCAGAGCAGGAGAAAACCTCTGCCAGTCAAACATCTGTCCGAGAAGTAAAAACACAGAAAGAACTGCAAGAATTAAACATGCCAGAAACAAATCATCTGAGCAACGAAACGGCCAGTGAACTGAGTAGAGAGAGCTCATGGATGAAATACAAATGACCAGTAAGCATGAAATGAACAGACCAACTTCAGCAGCTACTAGAGAAATGCAAACCAGAGCCACACTCTGATCCATCTCACTGCAACCAGTGTGACAGTCTTTAAGAGAACAAGTAACAGGCCGGAGAGATGGCTGGGTGCTTAAGAGTGTGTACTGTTCTTGCAGAGAACCTGTGTTCAGTCAGACAGCAGCATGAAGCATGGAAGCTGGATAGCTCACAACGGGCTAAAACTCCAGATCCAGGGATCTGAGATCCGATGGCATGAACCCCCTCTTTCTCCCTCTCTCTCTCTTCCAACCTATCTCTCTCCCTCTTTCTTTCTCTCTCAATTCCACACAAATGCACGCACAACAACAACAACAAAACAGAAACAACAACCACAAAATAAACCAAATATAAAACATTAAAAAAGAAAGCAAGTAACAAATTCTGGAGATGCTGTGGAAAAGTGAAGCCTTTGATCACTACTGATGGGAAAGCAGAAGAGTCTAGTCACTGTAGGAACCAGTATTGGGCATCTCCAAAACTAAAAATGGAACTGTAGTATAATAGAACTATGACATGACTCAGTTATATCACTCATGAGTATGCACAAAAAGAGTCTAAGTCAGCGTGCCTCAGAGACCCATGCACATCCATGCTTCTGTAACGCTATTTACAATAACCAGAAAATTGAACTAGCCTAAATTCCCATCAACGGATTACTGGATAAAGAAATTGTAGGATGCATATACAGAGGAATTTTATGTGGCCTTAAAAGAAAATGAAATAATGACATTTTTAGGAAGTGGATACAACTGGAACTCATGTTAAGTGAAATAAGACTATATGTCTATATCATCTCTATCTCTATCTCTATCTCTATATCTCTATATCTCTATATCTATATCTATATTGTGGGACTGAAAAAATAAGATGTGATGTGTGTGTGTGTGTGTGTGTACATATAAATGAATATGAGTGGGGCTGGAAAGTGGCTAAGTGGGCTTGCAGCCCTTTAAGAGGGCCCCAGTTAAGTCCCCAGCACCCATATTGGGTGTCTCACAACCACCTGTAACTCAACTCTAGCTACAGAGGATTCAATACCCTCCTCACCCTCTCTGGCCTCTGTGGGCACTTATACACATGCTGCACACACACACACACAATCATATATTACATATTTATTGTATATTCTACATGTGTGTCCCAGTCATTAAACTGAAGAAATGAATCATGACAGGGAGAAATAGGTACTTAGGGGGTAGGAAATAGAGGGACAGCAAAGTTGGGACTACGTGGGCGAGAAAGGAACCAGCTTGTGGGGGAAGGACAAATGTTGAAGACGCTGTCGTGAACACATTGTACGCTAACCTATGAATTAATTTCGAAACATTCAAAACACTATTCATGGGGCTGGAAAGCTGCCTCTGTGGCCAAGAGAACTGAGTTCTCTTGCAGATGAGCTGGATTCGGTTCCCCAGACTCATGTCAGATGGCTCACAGTGGTCTATCACCCACGCTGCACTGGATCCAACCCTCTGGTTTCTGTAGGCATTGCCCTCCTGTGAATCCTACACAGACACAAACGCTAACACACAATTACAAACAATGAAAGTGTATGTTAACAATAAGGATATTAAGGGGCAGAGAGATGATTTGGTGGTTGTGTACTGCTCTTCCGGAGGACCTGAATTCAGTTCCCAGCACCATGTCAGGCCGCTCATAGGCTTGATAACCCCAGTTCCAGGGGATCTGACTTCAGAGGCATTCACCCATAGGTGCATGCACAGACATGAATATATACAAATAATTAAGAAAATAAGTCTTTAAAAAATAATAGTCACAGAAATAAAAACTTGAAAAACAAACAAACAAAAAAAAAAAAAACATGGACTTCCCCCGCCCCCCCAACAAAAACAAAACAAACAAAAACTCAAACCTTTAAATACTCAAAGTCATCTTGAGCAAATACAGCAAATCTAGAGGCGTCCTACTACCTAATTTCAAAACATATGGCAGGGGCTGCATCCCATGATTTCACTGCAGCCTTGATCTGAACACACACATGCTTGTGCAAAACACATGCCATCTCACCATGCACAACCAACAAAAGTCTCCCCTAGGCTGCAACACAAGCCTACTATATGTAATGAGCTGAAGCGTTTGGCCGCACATACACAGCATCCTGCTCTTATAGAGACATAATGGTTTAATTACAGAAATCAAAGCCTTGACTATTTTCCTAGCATCATTTCACAGTGTGCGTCAAATTAGTATACCTTTGGAGTCTATTGTTAAGACGTTTGATTTTTTTAAACTGCCGTTTGAGTGGCTGACTTAATTTTTATTTTTAAAAAATCTTTAAATGGATTTTGGCCTAGGATTAGGACGGAATTGTCGACAATTTCTGTAATGAACCTAAATGCACTTCTGCTCCTTCTGTACCATGTATTTGCGTCAAACAGTGTTCTCTCTGCTTTGGTGATCATGAGACAAAAATATCGATCAACTCTGAAAAATGTTGGCGAGGTCCTTTGTCCCGAAGGATTAAATATTCAGCCAAGATTTAGTTGTTTATATAAAGAAATATATCCACCTCATCGATATGCAAGTTTGCCCTAATATTTAATAAATTTGCAAAATATGTATGCCAAAGAATTTTTAATAACTATAATTTAATCATACATGGTGGCATATGCTTTATTCCAGCAATTAGGAGACAGAAGCAAGTGTATCTCTGTGAATTTGAGGCCACCCTGGTCTACATAGTAAGTTCCAGGACAGCCAGCACTACATAGTGAGACCCTGTTTTGAAAAAAAAAAAACAAAACAAAACAACAACAACAAAAAAACCAAGCACCGTAAGTGAACGTTTGATTTGCACATCTATTTCATATACCTGTGCTGGGTGACATAAAACACTTCAGGTGAAGGATGGAGAGATGTGTCAGTGAATAAAGTGTCTGCTGTGCAAGCATGAGGGCCCAGCTCAGAGCCCCAGCATGCACATAAAATCTAGGTGTGGCAGCACACACCTGTACCTCCAGCATTGACAGAGTGGAGATGTATATATATATATATATACTTTTTATAATTTTCGGGGTGTGGTGTCAGTGTCCTACCTGGGGTTTGTTCACATCTCCCTAGGGAAGGTCACACAGCAGAGGGACAGCTGCCACACTTGCAGGCTGGGGTACAGCTGGGGGCAGGTGGCTTTGCGGCACATACAATAGGACCAACAAGGGGAAACTTACTAATTACACGTGAGCCATGCACGTTGAAGGTGGGCTGCATCATCTCTACCCCAACCCCAGGGGCAGCCAGAAAGCTGGGATATGTACCCCTGCCTCAGTTGTGGGGTTAGGGGACCCCTCTCCTCATGGACCTGCCCAGAAAATTCTCAACCCAGAAAGAAACTGCATCAGCAGTATGATAACAGACAGGGGAGAAATGACAGCTACTTTTGTGGCCAAGCCCTGGAACCCCATGCCCCTTAACCTGAGGCTGCCCACCCCCACATGGGGCTCTTCTTCCATAGGAAAAGTGCCAGACTACACTGCTATCCCAGCCTCTGTTCCAGGCACACAATGTTGATGGTGTTAGCACCAGGCATAGAGCAGGGCAGGAGAGGCAGAGAAGGCTAAGAGACCTGGAACTCATGGGCTCCTGCCACTCACTGGGCACCACACTTGACAGGCTTTCAGGTCCCAAGAGCCCAGGCCTTCCAGCAAGGGCAAGATTTGGAGGATTCCAAGGGCGGCCTGAAGGTCATACAGAAGCTGGGTGTTCAGATGTGTCAGAGTGTGTGCCATCTTTGAACAGCCCCATCTTGGGTTTAGAGCCCTGGGTTGACTAGCCTAGTTGGCATCATTTCCTTACCTCTTGGTCCCTTCCCAAAGCCTGGGAGGATGTTGATTGCTGGAATGCAAACCTTCTTTGTGTCTGTGAATCTCACTTTTATGCTTAGGCAGTGTGTAATCAAAGTTATTTTGGCTAGGTGGGCCATCCTGACACCCATCACAGCAGGGACATGGCCAGTTGAGCATCTTCAGAGGAGGGGAAAGTGACCTCTGTGCCCTGAGCATGAGCATTAGGAGGTCTAAACATTAGCGGAAGAGACAAGACAAACCATCTGTATGAAAAGGGCCTTGTCACTACAAGGCCAAAGTGGAGTTGGCCTTATTAACCAGTATGGGGAGATGAGAGAGCCCTTTAGTTCAGTGGCACCATGCAAAGTGACCCAGGGGCAGCTGCCCAGAATATCACTTGCTTTGGTCTCAGAAAGAATGATGAAGCCATGCTTCATAGAGAGCCAGGCCCCCTCTGACCCTACAACAGTTTTATCTATCATCTACATACATTTGTATGCACATGTGTATGTATATACCTCTCTCTCTCTCTCTCTCTCTCTCTCTCTCTCTCTCTCTCTCTCTCTCTGTCTGTCTCTCTCTCTATCATCTATCTACCATCTGCCTATCTATTGCTTGTCTTCTATCTATCTATCTATCTATCTATCTATCTATCTATCTATCTATCTATCATCTATCTAATTTTTCCAGTCTGGGTTTCACATGACACAGGCTGGCCTTGAGTTGGTTCTGCATCCAAAGATGAACTTCTGGTCTTCCTTTACCTTTCAGAGTTCTGGAATTCCATGTGTCAACCACATTTCCATTTTATGTGGTGCTAAGGAACAGACCCAGAGCTTCTTGTGCCCTGGGCAAGCACTCTACTCACTGAACTGCATGTGCACTCCCTTCACTCTAACACTGTCCCTTTGTTCTAGCCCAGTTTCAGATACAGTGCACACGTCTACATTTGTACAGCTTCTTGCTATCCTTGTCATCAAATGTTCTGCTGCCTGGCCCCCCTCAGCACCTTTCTACCTCAGGTAGAGTCCCCACCCCACAGAATGCCTGGTCCTCAGATGCACATTAGTCCTATTTTGTAAAAAAAAAAAAAATCATGGCTTTGGGGGTTGAACTTAGAGCATTAGAAAAACTGGATAGACAGTCTACCACTCAGCAAAATCCCCATCTGCCTGGGAGAGTCTCTTGGATGGCACAGCTCCACTCCTGATGACCTTCTGTTCCTCTAGAATCCATTAAGGAGGTTTACTTGCAACCAGGATGCTGATTGGAGCTGATTTTCTGTTCGAGGGTTTCTGATAATTTCTAGTACACTTGGGAGGACATATATGGAGTCGCAGCCACTGGATATGGACAAGCATGAAAATGCGGCTGTGTCCAAGAGAAAGGAGGCAGGGACCGCAGGTGTTTATTTCTGGACTGAGGAGCAGGGGTTGTAGCAGTCTATGACACCCAGAGAGAGTGTTTTACAAGCTCAGTAAGAACTTTAGAGAGAACTGCCCATTCAAAAAGGGCTCTGGAGAGAGCCCCCAAACCAATGAGAGCCTTACAGGGCATTCCCAACTCAACAAGAGCCTTAGAGGGAACATAGATTTAATAAAAGCCTTAGAGGAAGCCCCCAACTCAATAAAGTCCTTAGAACGAGCCCCCAACTCAATAAGAGCATTAGAGGAAGCCCCCAAATTAAGAAGAACCTTGAAGGGAACTCCTAACTCAATGAGAACTTTAGAGGGATCCCCTAACTCAATAAGAGCCTCAGAAAGAGCCCCCAACTCAGTAAAAGTCTTGAGGGAGCCCAAAACTTAACAAAAGCCTTGGGGGAGGAACAAACAACTTAAGGAAAGTATTGGAGGGAGCTGCAAACCCAATGAGAGCCTTGAAGGAAGACCTAAACTCAACCAGAACCTTGGAGGGAACCACTGAAATCAATGAAAGCCTTAGAGGGAGCCCACAACACATGATAGCCTTACTGGGAGCCCCTAATCAAATCAAGACTTAGAGGGAACACCCTAACTCAATGATAGCCTTAAGGGGCCCCCAACTCAACAAGAACCTTGGTGGGAGCTCCCAACCTAGTGAAAGCATTGGTGGGAGTCCCCAAATCAACTAGAGCCTACAGGAGACTTCCAACTCAGTGCGAGTTTGGGAGAGAGACTTATATGGAACTCCCAATTCAGTGAGAGCTTGTAGGGGGCCCCAACTCAGTGAGAGACTTAGAGGAACCCCCAACTCAGCAAGAGACTTGGAGAGAGCCTTGTGTGTCAATGAGAGCTGTGGTTGGAGTCCCAAACTCAATGTGAGCCATAGAGGGATCTCCTAATGCCATCAGAGCCATAGATTGATCTCCCAACTCAGTGTGTGCCTTGTAGGTAGTCACCAACTCAATGAGAGCCCCAGAGAGAGCCTCATCCCTGTAAAAACCTTGAAGGGAGTCCCCAAGTTAATGAGAGCCTTGGAGGGAGCCCCTAACTCACTGAGAACCTTACAGTGAGCCTCCGACTCATTACTACCTTGGATGGAATACCCAACTCAATGATAACCTTGTTGGGAGTTCTCTAACCAATTAGTGCCTTAGAAGGTGCCCAGAACTCAATGAGAGCCTTCAAGGGAGTTCCCAACTCAATGAGAGCCTTCAAGGGAGCCCTCAATTCAATGAGAGCCTTCAAGAGAGTCCCCATAAGATGCATCTCCTTATTCAATGAGAGCCAATGGAGATAGCTCCCAATTCAATGACAGCCTTTGAGGGAGTTTCCGAATTAATAAGAGCCTTGGAGGGAACCCCTAACTCCATGAGAACCTTGGAGGGAACCCTTAACTCAATAGGAGGCATGTAGGGAGTCCCTTACTCTATACAAGTCTTAGAAGAAGTCCCCAACTGAACTAGAGCCTATCAGGGAGCCCCCAACTCAGTGAGATCTTTGGAGGAATTCCACAACTCAATGAGAGCCATGGAGGTAGCCCCCAACTTAAGAACAACCTTTAGGGAATCCTCCAACTCAGTTAGAGCCTTGGAGAGAATTCTCAACTCAACAAGAGCCTTGAAGGGATCCCCCAACTCAATGAGAACCATGGATTGAGACTCCAACTCAGTGAGAACTTTGGAGAGAGTCCCCCACTCCATCAGAGTCTTAGAGGGTGCTCCCAACTCAATTGGAGCCTTGTGGGGAGTCCTCAACTCAATGGAAGCCTTAAAGGGTGAGCCTGGGTGGTAACTCCCAATTCAAAAGAGCCTAAGGTACCACAACACTAAACTATCTCTCTTTTCCTACTTTGGCAGACTGTGGGGTTGAACCTAATTTGTAGCTAAGAAAACTGAGGCTCAGAGATGAGAAATCCACAGTCACCATTAGTCAGTGACACAGGCAGGTTTTGAAACATAGCCAATACCATCAGATACCATTTCATTTATTTGTTCATGCATTCATTCAGTTTTTCATTTTTCAAAAGATTTATTTACTTTTATTTCATGTGGGTGCTGGGTATTGAACCTGGGTCTTCTGAGGCAAGATGTGCTTGTGACCAATAAGCCATCTCTCCACCTTAGACACGGCTTTATTGTCTAATTATGTGTGTGTGCGCATGTGTGTGCACGTGGAGCTCAGAGATCGACATGGGGTGTCTTCTATGACCCTCCACTTTTAAGGAACATTTTGTTCTGCATTTGTGCATCTATGCCAAAGCATGCATGTGGGGGAGATCAGAGAACAATGTGCTGGAATCTCTTCTCTGCTTCTACCCTGTAGGTCCAGAGAATCAAACTGTGGCTTAGCTGCCATTTAACCCTTAGCCATCTTATCCAATGGCTCTCCATGCTATTTTATTATTTATTTATTCATTTATTTGTGACATTTCTTTCACACAACCTGACTTGGCTAAGCGGGCTGGTCAGTGAGCTCAGAGACCCCTGTGTCCTTGCCTCCCCAGCATGCTGGTTATTCATTCACTGTACAGGTCTATGCTGCTGTGACTGGTGTTTCGCATGGGTGCTGGAGCGCTGAGCTCAGGTCTTCATGCTTGCATGGAAAGCACTGACTGAGCTATTTCTCCTAGGTATGGGTGTCCCTTCTGCAGTGGGAATGGCCACCTGATGCTTGTCAAATGCACGGTCATTTTTGAAAAGGAGCACTTAGTTTCTACCCAAGGGACCCCGGGGAAGGGGCTAAAAGCCGTAAAGTGGGTATGGGTAGCTGGAGACTTCGCAGTTATCTCTGCTGGCCTGACCAGCTGTAACCGAAGCCACCTTACAGGAGGGACAGGAGACAGGCCTGCCTGCCTTCCTTAGCCTCAGTTTCCTCCTGTGTCACATGCAGCCATCTATGAGAAGTGCCACCAGAGGGCTGTAGAGGGACGCTGGAGGGGCCGGTGCCCCCACCAAAGCCCTCAGCAAGACGGGGGCTGCCTGCCTTTGTCTTGACAGCAGGAAGAGGGGGAATGGGGATGAGGCCGGCCCCCCCTTCTCCTACCCAGCAGCCCAGATGAGGTGGCTGTGTGGGTGGGCAGGCAGAGGCTCTGGGGAAAACAGTGAGTCACCACCGGCCAGAGCCTGAGCGGAGCGTGTCCCTCCCGGCTGGAGAGAGCGGTGGCGGCAGGTTTCAGGGGTAATTATGTAATTTATGAGTCTCCGGGCTCTGTCTGAGTCAGCCTGGCTGAGTCGTGACCAAGCTGAGGCCCAGCAATGAGAGGCGCGTGGGCACAAGCTGGATCTGAGATCTGGCCTCTGGCCCTGGGGGGGCTCAGCATAAGCAGAAGGAGCTGGATGGGGGCTCCTGTGAGACCCCAGGATGCTAGGAAAGGGTATTTTTTTCACATCCCTGGTTTCTTAATCAGACTGTGGGGCTGGCACACAGGGGTCAGGAATCCAGTTGTGAACCCCTTCTTGGCATGTTGCTTTCAGCAAAGTACTTCCGGGACGGAGGCTAGAGACATTCCAGGAGGTCCCTCCCGAAGCAGTCCAGACCATGCAGCTAACCCCCATCCCCACTTAACAAAAGTCCCTCTGAACACAGACACATAGGCATATTTACATTTTATGAATATATGTTTATTATTCAAAGGGCTTCACACATTGAGGCTTCAAAAGCCAAAAGCAGAAATCTTTTCCTTTACGCAGCCCCCACCTCAGGTTCCTAAGCAAGGAGAGATCTGAACTGCGAGACTGGGCAGGGGTGGGGGCATAATAGTAAGAAGCGGGGGTACTGATGGGGGAACCTCAGAGGAGGATGGCACGGGGCGTGGCAAGGGAGCTGGATCCACTGGGTCCTGGATGGTCCTGGTCTTCTCAGAGGGCATCTTCTCCAATCAGACATCCTCATGGTCCTGAGCAGGAGATGCAGGGAGGAAAAGGCAGCAAAGCACGGGCAGAGATCTGTAAGATGGAAGCAAAGAAGGCATTAGAAAGAGCTCCAGGACTCTCTGGGTCACTCTAGCACCCCATAAACCCTGAGCCACCTGCCAGCCAGCACAGAGACCTGTGTCCCCCTTCACTAAATGGCCCTGGTATGCCTTCTAGCCTGGTCTCTCTATCTGTAAGGAGACACCATCCAGAGCAGAAAGTGGATGGCTCTCCAGGGCGTATACAGGTGGCGATAGTAGACGGCTCTCCAGGGCGTATACAGGTGGCAATCCCATTTTCCCTTGTCCTTTCCTCCCCGAATTCTCTCTCCCGACTGGCTCATCCCACCAAGTCCTCCCCCTTTCTATTTTTCCTGGCTGAAACCCACCACAGACACCACCACACCCGGAAAGAGATAAATAAATAAAAGAAAAACAATCTCAACTGTGAAAAGCAGTCCAAATCAGAATTCTTTTCCGGCCTGAGTTAATTACACTTTAAACTGGCATGTTTACTGATGGGGATTTCGAGTTAACAGAGACGCCCCCCCCCCAACTGTTTGTACAGTAAACTTTGCAGGCTGGCGGCTCCCCCAGGCCTTGGCAGCCCTGCAGCTCTGGCTACCCTGCCTGCCAAGGAGAACGCAGCAGAACCATGTATTTTTGAGTGTTAGAGAAAACGAAGCTGTCGCAGATGGCAGGTTTGGGGTGGGGGGTAGGGGTGGGGGACTGCAGGGTGGGGACGTGTGCCTTCAACCCCGTTCTGTGCATCTTCTACGCCACTTCCAGACCCCTTGTGCCCTGGGAAAACCCCATCCTTACTCAGTCCTGAGGGACAGGCACTTACCAAGCCCACTAATGGCTTCAGGTTAGGCCTCAGGGCTTTTCAGAGCCGTGGCTGTCCCATGGGCATACCCAATGGGACTGTCCCAACCTAGGACTAGCAGTTCCGATGGTGAAGCGTGCTGATTCCTGAACATCATCTACTCCTAGGGACCAATCCAGTGTCACCTGCCTACAATGGAAACACAAGGCCAACAAGCATTCACAGAGCCTTCTCTGTAAGCAACCTGGGCAAACACAGGCACACATGCAAACAGGTTCTCAAGGACCCCTCCACAGTAGCGTCGAGAAAGGATCACATGATGAGCATCCGAGAGCAAGTGAGATCGTGCGATCGTGCGTTGGGCTGGAGCGAGAAGGCTTCCTGGAGGGGGCAGGGCCTGGGGCAGCCTGCCCTCCCTCGGGGTCCCTCGCACTCCCAACCCTGCCACCTTCATTCAGAGGCTGTTGTTCTGTGATCCGCTAGCTGCCCTCCACGTCGCTGGGATAATGAGAAAATGATGGACGAGCCTCCATCAGGCCCCGTGTCCCAGCCCTCAAGCCTGTCCTCACCCATGACAAATGGTCCCACCACCACCACAGGGTCTTTTCAGCAACCCAGGCTGTAGCGTTGGTAACATTGCTGGAGGTTTATGTTGTCTTCCCTGGGTGTTTCTCCCTTTCCTTGTTTCTTAATTTCTTCAAAAAGTGTTTTTATTTATTCATTTCACAAACACTGAGTGCTGCCTGTGAACCTCCTCACAGCCATCGATCCGTCACCTCCTGGGGCTGGTACCTAAGCCCACTTGATCCAAGGAAGATAGGTATTTTCTGAGCATCTACTATGATCCAGCCCTAGTGGTACACAGCCCTTCAAATCTTGACAAAGAAACACTGCTGATTCACTAGATGTGGGTCTGACTCCAAGTCTCCACCCTCTAGGGATAGGACCCTACAATCCTGAGTCCTTAGCTGCTCAAAGATGTGATAAGAGATATTAGCCAGGAAGGGGCTAGACTCAGGGGACTCAGTCAGCCCCTGAGGACCTCATATGAGGAATGACACCTTTAGAAGTGTTCTAGCCCATCCAGCCCACAAGCCAAGAGGTATGCAGCTGGTCTATGCGGCTCTCCAGCCTCTGACAGGATGCAGCAGGCTCAATGCGCGTGCACGCGCGCGCGCGCACACACACACACACACACACACACACAATGGCAGAGACAGCTAATGCAAGCCTTCAGTAAGTAGAAGTAAACAACTGCCAATTCAGGCCTGATATTTAGCATCTGCAGTGCCCTGGGTTTTCTGATGGAGTAGGCAGCCCCATTTCAAGCCAGACATAAATGAGAGAGGAAGCAGATGAGTTAAAAGGGGAAAAAGAAAAGCCTGACAGTCCTGGCAAGCAATATCCGAGGAAAAGGGAGCTTGCCTCACTGTACAGAAAGGCGTGGAGACCTATTCAATGAGCTGTCTGTCATCTACGGCACAAGGGGTCGTTTTTAGAGGGACATGGGCCAGCATAAGCAGAAATGTTAAGAACACATAGCCCTGAGCCCTGACTCCAGAAGGGTGATCTTGGAAAGTCAGCCTCTCTGGGTCCTGGCAAGTTCCTCTTCTGTAAAATATAACCTACTCTCCCCATGGATCATAAATAACTAGGGACAGCGTACTCCCCGCCCCCCTTAAAAACAGTAAAGAATTGCACCGCTGGCTCAACCCCATTACATCCAGAAGAAACTATGGGATGGGCAAAGTGGCTCTAAGATCTGCCAGGCACGGAGAAACAGCCTGTGCTATGTGACCTTGGCACACCCAAGTTTACTCACTATCTTGGAGACAGTGAATTCTCTGAACCCTGAAGTGGCCCCAGGGACTTCCTGCCTGCCTGCCTGCCTGCCTGGGGGACAGACATTGTCACTTGGCTCACTGGAAGAGAAAAGTCCTTTGTTTGTCTTTTCTTCTCCTCAAACAATAGATAAATCCAGTAATTTGACTTTTAATAAAAGCCTGCATCAAGTGGGGAGGGCCATCATCTTTGGGTCTGCAATGAGTCTGGAACGTACATGCTATGGATTGCTTGTCATCTCGGCTGACACTCCGTTTACTGCATAATACTCCCTTGGTGGGTGAGGTAGCTGGGGCTTTTCTCATCAGTGGTAAGGGGACTTGGAGTGGCCTTCCTCCTGATGCTGTGGTGTGGCTGCGCTTACATTGGAGCAATTAAACTGGGAGACCTGCAGCAGCCTTGCACACATTTAATATATTCCAAAGATGTGTCATTAACAGCAATTTCCATTTCCAAATGTTCCCATTTACTCAGGTCCATGCATAAAATATTAGCCCTGACAGCCGATCAGGCCCGCTGCACAAGGGGCTCCACAGGGCCTCTGGCTCCCCGCAATAGAGGCATTTATGGAGTGGAGGGTGGGGGCTGTGCCCAGCTGGATCTGGGGTCCAGCATAGGGGTCCCAGCTACAAGAGTGGAGGAAAAGCCTGTAGATTTAGCTGACCAGTCCCCCTACTGCAGCAAGACTCAGAAGAGTGACATTCTGGGGGTAGGGTGGGAGGTCGGGAGCTGGAAAACCAGACAGCCTCTAACAAATGCAAAGGCTATGCAAAACCCAGCTTCCATATTTATGGAATCAGCCACCACATCTTATGGAATTCCTGCTTCATGCTCACCACTTTCCTGGGGATTAACCTAATACGGTTTCTGCCTATGGGAACTCCATTAGTCAATCAGCACGCTTCATCATTCTGTCACTATAGACCTGGCCTGGATCCTAAGGCTTAGAATACAGCAGAGGATAAGTCAAGGAAGCAGGGAGGGAGGGAGGGCGGAAGGGAGGGAAAAAAGAAAGAAAAACGCAAAGGTCTGACCCAGCCTTGGGAAAAATCTAATTTTTTTTTAGGTGGTGGGGGGCATTGGAGAGCCTGGGGACATGAGGACAGTACTAAGCAGTTTGGGAGAGCAGGGAGCTTGGAGGAACAGCTAACAAACAGACTGAGAGACAGTGCATGGAAAAGGAAGGAGCTGGATGATTGCCACCAGCCTGTCTCGATGGTACTGCTGAGCCAGGCGCATTCCACCCAGCTTGGAATCTTGAATTCCTGTGAGAGGGGTGTGCAAACACGCAGGCTGAGGAAGAGGGATGGACTGTATAGGGAAAGGCAACCCCGCCCAGCTCCCAGAGGGAGGGGCATGAGCAGGCCTTCTGAACTAGAGACCACATGCCAGGTCCAAGTAAGAGTGTGCAGCCAGCCCTCCGGGCAGGACTGTGGGGAGTGGCGATGTAGAGGGAAGGGAGATACTGTCCTCTGTGGGCACAGAAGATTTTGTTGCTGAGGATGCCCATGAGAAGAAAGGAGCCCGCAGGGTGGGGCTGCCAAGGTGAGGGTGATACTGGCCGTTGTAGGGGGGCGGGTAAAGCCTACTGAGAAAGAGCTTTGCCACCCTGGAGGTCCTTACTAAACACCAAATGTCTACATCCTATATCTCAAAGTCTCCTGCTAGGCATAGTCAGCTTCTTTCTGAGGTCTCTGAGTCTCCAGGTCAAGCCTCTATGGCAAGCTCACAGGAGTCAGACAGAAGCAGAATGCAAAGATGTAGAAAGCATGGGTTAAGTACAGGCCAAACCCTGTCTGTGTCTGCTCGAGGCAGGGACACAGCCGGGGCGTCACTGCCTCCTACACTCAAGGGGACATTCTGTGTCATTTCCAATAGAGCAGAACTGGGAAGGTAACAGGCCAGGTTGCAGACTCACACACAGACTACGGTCAATCAACACAAAGGCATCAGCATCTCAAAGTAGAAGTGGTCCAGGGTAGGATGTGACTCAAGGAAGAGGTTGAGCATGTAACAGTCATCATACAGAAAGCAAACATTTCAGGGACAACCTATTTCAGGGATCACCAAGCAGCATGGACTCTATATAAGATGCCTCTTCCTCTAAGATGGGCTCCCCCACTGAGGGAGATGTGATGCTCTGAGTCAGGATTAGCAGATACATGCCTGGCCATCATACTGTGTTTAGAGGGCCAGCAAAGCATGTCCCTCCTCTGCCACCCAGACTCACAAAAGTGAGGTCCTATACTCGAGAGAGGTTGGAAACCTGTCATGGGCTATCGGTACAACCAGCTGGCCTGGCTCTTTCCTATTACGCCATTCCTCTAGGTGCTCATGGTATTGGAGGCACCCCAGGAGCAGGGCATGCAGGCATGCAGCCCTCGGTGTGAAGCCTTACACTCCTGTGGCAGGAGGCATGGGAAGTGGACAGATTCCGGTCATCCATCGTACACCAAGCCAACGCTTTGTAGCCACCCTGCAAGGTTGGTGTGATCCCAGGAAGCTCCTCAGGATGGATGTGAAGCTGAGGCTCGGTGAAGAGGGTGACAAGTGTCATACAGAGTCCATGCATTCACCTACCGAGCAGCAGTGTGGCACCTGGTATGTACTGTCGAGTAACAGGAGTGACAGGTAGTACTGAAAACAGGCCATCTGTGTTATATTCGTCATTAATAAAGCGAACTCATCACAGACAACCTCTCCTCAAGTACCCAGTGTTGGCTGCTGCATCCATGGAGTGTGCACCACCTCCTGAAGCTGTCCTGGGAAGAAGGGTGAGGTAGATATGAATGGTGAGAGGAGTTGGACGCAGACAGCACACAGCCTGTCCCACCCAGCCCAGGTCCCCGCTGAGGCAGCAACCTAGAAGCACCATCCCGTCCCCACCCCCACGGGGGCTGCAACTCCAAGAGCTTCTCCAAGCTGAGCGTTGATACCGAGAAAAGATCAACCATGTATTATTCGAAGTCAGCCAAGCGAATATAACACGGTCGATCTCCCTTCAAGTACCAGCAGAGGTGCTGAGGTAGTGGCATCCTGGACGCAGGCTGCAGCGGGCACCGACGGCTAGTGGACCAGGTGAAGTACATTAGAAACAATTACTTTCCAGCTGGTCGACCATCCGTCCCATACCCCAGAGCAAGATGATTCCATGTTCTTCCCTGAGGTGCTGGGGCCTTCACTCGGCCTCCCTGGAGGGTTTTGATACCGAAAAGGGGTTCACCGAGCAACATTCGTCCTCCAGATGCAAAGTTGCTCGGGTAACCTCTCTCCGAGTACCAAGGAGAGGCTGGACGCTCAGACCAAGGCCGATGCTTCAAGGTGGCTGTGTTCCCAGAAGACTCATCCTCGGAGCCCCTCAGAGTACCGCCCCATTCAGCAAGAAGCCACCCTCCACTACCTAAGAACAATGATCCCATCACATCTACCATCCATTCATCTCCCTGCAATGAGTATCTAGACCCCCCCTGACCCCCAGTTGACCTCGGGACCCAGGCAGACAAGGGCTGACAATGAGCAGGAGGAGTGAGCACAGTGCAAGAAGTTAACACAGAACTCTGCTCACTCTCAACTCTGCCTTGCCAGCCCTGGAGACGGGGAAGCCCTAAGTTCCCGCATGCACACCCCTACCCTCTCAGTGAGCATGCCTTCCAGAAGGAGCAAGGGGCCAGTGACACCCAGAGATGCTCCTCTTTGTACCCAACCACCTCATGCCCCTCCCCGACCTAGAACCCCACCCTGCCATCCCTCACAGAAGTAACATTGACTATTCATCCCCATTAACAAAGCCATTGAAATGTCAATGACAGACACGGGAGGTCGCAGGAGGGACAATCCAAGCAGATACGGAATGGGAATGGTCTCTCCACACACTGTAGAACAGCTCATGGGAAGAACCCATGCACGCCTGTCATAGGACAGGGCTAGCCCACAAGGGGTAGGACCCGATGACACAGGTCACAAGCAAAGTCTGTGGGCCCGACAGGACAGCCCTTTTTCTGACATTGACAAGGGTTTGTTCACAGAGGCCTCTAACCTTGCTGCTGTGGAGCAAGAGCCCAGTCACATGCAGTCTACCATAAGGGAAAAAGACATCGCGGGCAGCTTCATCTAGGTGTTCTGGAAACTGACCTGTGCATCAGAGGTTCTTCTCTGAGCTGGCATCACTTCTTGGAAGTGTTCCCAAGAGCCACATAGTGGTGATGACCACAGCTAGTGGTAGATCCAAGGTCCAGCCAGCAAGCTCGCTTAAAACGGTCCAGGGTCTTCCTCCAGGCTCCAGCCACTGACCAGCTCCAAGACAATGGTGTAGCCTCTGAGGTCCTTTGAGGTAAAGATCCTTCTGAAAAGAACCACCATGAAACCTTGGCCACCTCTACAGCAAGCCAGAAAACAATGAGCCCTCTCAGACCCCAGGTAGCACATTAGAGCCTGGATGGGTCAACTCCATGATGATCGCCCCCATATGGAGCAAGCCTCTGGGCCAAAGAGACGTACGTGCATGGCAAACAATAGGAATGTCTTAAGGGACACTGGGAGCCGGCAACATGGGAACCCAAAGGAAGGGCAGCTCCTAGAATGTTCCAGGTACCAACTGCTCAAAAGAGCAGACCCCACTGACCACGGGCTCCCACCCCACCCTGGAGCCAGTGTCTCACCCAGACCATCTGTTGAGGCTAGAGGAAGTTGAAGAGGACTGCTCATCGGGTACACGCTCCGGCACTGGTGCACTATTACCTCCAGAGGACCCTCGCCAGCTTGTTACGATTGCAGCCCACACATTTGTGCAGGAAGCACTCGGTTAAGCTTTGGGACAGAAAATAAAGTTAGTAAAGTTTAGCCACACAAAGGACCTGCATTGTGACCAGGTCTTCCTGTGGTTCTACTGGCTCTAGTCTAAGCACATAAAACTTTCCCCATCGGACCAAAAAATTGCACCCACTCTGATTTTCATAAAAACAGGCTTTTTTTTTCTTTTGAGTAAATTCCATTAAACTAATCCAATTCCCTGTTTAGCTTCCTTGACTGTGCTTTTGAGCCATTTTCATTTCTTTTATTTCCCTTGTTATTTCCTCAGATCATTTTCATTAGGATCAATTCTTTCCCATTTAAAAATCTGAAGGAAGATTTGATTCCTCAATGTGCATTCGTCTACCACAAACATTACCGCTCACGGTTGCCGCCACTATCGCAACCTGGCTCTTGAGGCTGCTGTGTCCACAGGGTACCGTTTCCCCAGGTCAAATGTCGTAGCTGAAATGTTGTCAAGAAAATTGGATTCTTCTGCCAATTTGTAGTCAATTGAACACATTTTCCTCCAAGCCGTTTGGGTAGTTTGTGGTGTTATTTTGTGATTATTTTATCACTACTATTTAATGTAAATGGGATGAAATTCTGGTCTCCTCTATTCACTTCCTAACCCATCCAAAAATGGAGAACTAGAGATAGGGGAGGAAGAGAAACACATAGGAAGTAGGGAGGGATGTTGGGGGAAAAAATGGATGGAGTATAAGAGCTCCTGGCCTAGAGAGTTGGGGAGAAGAAGACAGAAGAGAAGGGTGTCATTGTCCTTGACGCCTTTTGGTCAAGGTGTCTTCAGAGTAGAGTAGTCGACACGTCTGGGACCCGAGGGCCTAGGTGCTGCTGTGACAAACAGGATTTCGGCTGAGAAAAGCTGCCAAGCAGACACTGGCATGTCTTCACAGGTCCCTGTATCCGATCCACACCCTTATCTCCACCATCCATTCTAGCACATGGCATACACAGCGACCCAGAGCATTGCACCTCATCCCCAAAACCACCCCAGCAGGCTTTGATACTCAAACAAAAGTTGCCTTTGTGTGATTCAACATCAATAAAGCGAATTCACCAAGGGCAACCTCTGCTCCAGAATCAAACGTCAGCACAGGCCGAGAGCAGAACAGGGCGCCTCTTCCCCAGGCAGCACTGCCTCCCTCGGCTCTGGCTCCCTGACTCCCACCCGCTAGGTCCAACTGCAAAACAGCCTCTCATGGACTGGCTTACAGAGCTCTGTCCTGCCTATAGGTGGAAAGAGCCTTATACAAATGCATTATGGGTCCTGGCTTTGGCCAGCAACTGGTCACTCACCCAGAAGTGCATGGCCATCAAATCTGAATCCCAAAATGTGTCTCCCAGAGAAGGAACCATGACTTCTCTGTGTGGCAGGGTCCATGTGACCCACTAATGAAGGCTGACCTAAAAGTGTGTGACTCTCTCTCCAAGGCAGCATCCTGAAAGGACACTAAGACCCCACAGACAAACCAGCAGCATCAGGGAGTACAAGGCTCTGGGACCATCCTCCATTCTCTCCAGCTTCTGAGCAGCCTCAAAGGGGGTTCGACAAAGAACACACGTCAAACCGCCATTCATCCAACATCACCCACACCACATACAACTAAGGGTACTAGAGATGAGACTTCTGAACTCATCAGACCTTGTGCTGCAGAGGGTGGGAAGAGACCCACATGGAAACTTCATTTATGCAGCGAGAATCATTATAAAAACTCAATGGTTTTCCAACGTTTCCTGGAAAAACCAAGCACTACCAAAGCACCGAGCACACACTCAGTGTGTTTACATACCTTATAAGCAGCCATTAACGCTCTCACACAGACAAATTGAGGCACAGACAGATGACAGGCTGACTCATTCAAGGTCACACCATTAGCAAGCACCAGGTAGTAATGGATGCTGCCGATTCCTCTCCTTCACAAGGGACACTGGAGTCAGAGGAAGGACATCAGAATTCTAACACCACTGAATGTCACCTTGAGATGCCCCCCCACACTCTAGTCTGATAGCTGGTTCTACTTCCTAGAGATGACCCCAGGTCTACACCATGAAGAAACGGTGATAAATGAATAAATGAGTGTCTTGTTCTCAGCTAGCCCCATTCTAGGGTGTCTCACCTAAATACAGTGTTTGACCCAATGTGCTCTGCTCTCTACAACAATGGCCAAAGCCACCCATAATAGTTGGTGTCACAGACACTGACAGAACTCCCCTGGAGAAGCTCTCCCAGGAAGATTTTAGTGCCGAAAGGAGATTGGCCATGTAATACTCATCATAAATGAAATGAACACACCATGGACGACCTCTGTTCGGACACTTGATTTCGTGAGCTTGTGTTGGCATGCCCCAGGCAGCAGGCCTGAAGAGGTAATCCCTAAGGGTTGGGGCAAATGGCTACACAAGGCCCTGTAGGTCTTGTCTCCTGCCTGTAGTTAGTGACCCTGTCTAGAAGCCATTACACTATCACAGAGGGGTTTGCTAAGGCCACGCAGGGTGTGCCCTAGAGAACAATATCCAGGGGACAGAACTGCCACTTCCCCCAGCAAGCCCAAAGGCAATGCCAAGAGGGCTGAAGCAAATGCGGGTGTAGATGTGTGACCGGAAGCCTAGCTCTGAACTTGACCTTTTCCTGAGGTGCTTGAGAGCCACATTTTATACGGTAGGAGGTTAGCTACATGTGATCTGTAAAGGGAACACACTGAATAGAACACTTCCCCTCATTCCAAAGTAGGGTAACACGTCCAAAAGTCCACCAGAGAACCAGGGACACACCGGGCGAGGGCAGCATGCGTACTCCTGAATCTGCCTGTGGTGAATCACCCCTTCACTTACCCTGAAGAAAAGCTAGCACCAAAGTCCCACCCTAAAGTGAGGTTCAACCCCAGAAATTCCTCCAAGGCGGGATTTGGTACTGAAAAATAGGTCAACCGTGTATGATTCGTCATGAATAAAGCGAAGGCAACACGGATAACCTATCTTCAAGCACCGCAGGTGAGTACCAGCATCTCTTCTCTGAAGCTGGCTTCCTCCAGGAAGTCCCCCCGAGGGCAGTGAACACAGAAGGTTAGTGCGATGCTTGCAAGAGGGCTTGAGGATATAGTGCCACACACCCCACATCCAACCCTTTCCTCCCAGAGCCCAAGTCATCTAGCCTTGGCACCACTGCCAAGGATGCAGTGTCTAGGGAGCCCTTACAGGGTCTGATAATGGAGGTTCTAGATGCACAGAGTCCATTGTGTCCATCGCAGGAATAGAGGGTCCCTAGCTTCACGCTGGCCTCCAGGCACACAGCAGTGACGCTCACAGAGAGGCCAACTTTGCAACACTGATCATCAAAACAGTGTCATCACGGAATGCCAGCTATGTGATACCACGGTGTGACACTGACCTGAGAGAGTCATGGCCTCATGCCTCATGGTGAGCAAACTTTCAGGGTGTCTTCCTAAAGACAGATGTAACTTTGAATAAGTGGCCCACTGTGTGTGAGGAAAACAAAGTGACAATAAGTTCACATACCTGCCCAATGGTGGCGGGTCCTGGGTCCAGGTCCCTCCCAGAAGCAGCCGCCGTAATTAGGCATCCTGCTAAGAAGAAAGGTGACACTGAGAAAGGGTTCTGACTCCTTTAACTACACAAATTTGTGATGCAAATGATAACAGGGAGGACTGCAATAAAGATGGCAGCAGGTGGCATCTAAATAATAGGACTGACTGAACAATAAAACTAGCAATGCGGATCCTTCAAGCCAAGCAAAAAAATAAAAGCCTCATAGAAACAACAGAAGAAAGCAGCACTTTTTAAATTAAATTATACAACTAACTCTAATGAAGAAGTAATAAAAAATACAATTGAGATCCAACCGATAGAGGAAAACACTGGCAAGGCTGCCTAGGAAACCTGCACAGATCTGTACAGACATTCAACCACAGCTTGAGTCGGTGGGTATTGACGCACAGCCTCAAGTAAAGTCAAGTGTGTGCAATGCATAGCTGCACAGACAGTGTATGTGAGGCACAGCTACGTGAAAGGGTATGTGATGTGCAGCTACATAAAGGAAGAGAATTTGCTTCAAAGCAACAAGCTTTCATCCTGCCTTCAAAGACAAAGGGGAGGGAGGGAGCAAAGAGAGGGAACTGGGGAGAAAGGAAGGGAGGCGGGGAGGCAGGAGATGTGTTGTCTATAGGCCCAAGCAAAGTGCACCTGGACCAGAATGTTCCAGGGAAGCGAGCAGGCACAGTGATTTCTTCTGTGAGATGCCAAAGTTCCAAGACAAAGATGGGAGAATTTATACCAGTCATGGGGTGCGACGATCCTTGAGCCAACAAATGGAGCAGAGAACTTAGTGCAGATAAATGGAACCCTTGAAGGACCAGGCAGGACCTATGGCAGACCATCATGTTATAGCTGTGTGTGTGTGTGTGTGTGTGTGTGTGTGTGTGTGTGTGTGTGGTTTGCAGGATGCAGAGGGTGGGACTGCATGCATGAGGGATATGTACATGTGTGTAGAAGCCAGATATCAATGTCCAACGACTGCCTCAATTGCTCTCTGCATTAATAATAATAATAATAATAATGATAATAATGATAATAGTTACTTTGAGATAGGGTCTCTCACTGAACTTTGAATTTGCTCTGAGTCCCTTACACTGGCTGAGCAGTGAGCACCTCAGGACACATCCAGCTTCTCTGCCCTCCTCCAGCACTGGAGTAACAGGTGCCCATTGCCCACCCTGGTTGTTGTGTTTTTAAAAATTGGTTCTGAAGTCAAACTCAGATCTTCATGTTTGTATGGTAAGCACTTCCTCAACTGAACCATCTGCCCGGCCCTGTATACACACACACACACACACACACGCAGCACGCACGCACGCACGCACGCACGCACGCACGCACGCACGCACGCACACGCACACACACACACACACACCACACACGCACAAAGAACAAAACCAAACCCTCTCATTCTGGGCTGATTATAGACAGACAATGAAAAGTTAGCAAACTCACAAAGAGAGTTAATGAGATTTTAAAAAGAACAAACAAAAGAACAGTATGAAACATAAAACTAAGAGAAACTGTATACAAATATCTGCCAAGTTTTAGGCTGAAAACGGAAGCTTAGGAGAAATGGGAAACTCTGTACAGTTATCCGGAGGACATCTCTAGAGAAAAGGAACTTCATAGAACACAGTACTCCCAATCTCTCCCCACAGGTAACACAGAAATGAGAGAACAATGCAGTTACGTGGGAATGCCTGTCCAGCGTGCAGAGGGCTGTGGATTCAATCTCTAGAACTACAAAGAAAAGGAGGACCCACTTGATAATATTTAGATAAATAAGAAGTTTTTTAAAAGCCACATTAAAAAAGAGGCAGTAAAATAATATAGAAGATGATAGACAAGACTGTGCACTCTCAGAGGAAACTCCTAAAGCGTGCTGAGACTTCTAACCCTAGGTAACCTGTCCCCTGCTAACCTGCCCCCTGAGTCTGAAAGCAAGAGGCCAGTCTTCTTAGCACCCAAGAACGCGAGGGTAGTACAATCTCGAAGGAACGGCAAGAATCTACATTGCATTAAGAGATGAATCAAAAGCTCAGAAAGAGACGCCCCAGTTTAAACAAGTGGTCAACAACGAAGCTATCGGTACTGAAGACGTCTTAAACACTTGTGAGACTTACCTTCAGATTTTGGCCAATGGAAAAATTAAAATGCGTGACCCTAGGAAAGCATGTGTCAGAGTGGAAGCATGGCCATGCCTGCAGCTGTCAGGGGCAGCAGAGAAGCTGAGTCCCCACTACTTAGCTTTCCCCGTCACCCTTCTTAGTGGTGCCAGACTCTTGAGATGGCTACTCTTGCTGTAAAGGAAAAGAGAGAGAGATCTAGCAAATCTTCTAAGCCCCTCCATTGTTTCTTTATGCTAGGCACAAGTGAAATTGTAATCAATATTTCAAATAAAATGATTTAGACACAGGGCAGAATCATCCCTGTGAGAGGATTTTCTCCCTCCCCTTTTGTGTGTGTAGTCTGAAATTTCTTAAAGTTATTTATGTGTGGGTAGAAACTTTTGTAATTTCTTTAATTTAATTTTTTCATATTGCTTAAATTTTTTTAATCACGAGCATGCATCTTTTTCATAACTAGGAATAGGTAGAGCAAATACTCTTTTCACAAAGAAAATTAAGAAACAAAGTATTTCCTCCCATTGTTCTCACGTCTGCTGACATCCCAGCTGATAGGCATGGAAACTCATCCACTCACGCATGTCCCCACCCTACAAAATTGTTGACCCCTGGACTTCATTCCTGAATTTCCCAACATGTCTAGAAGTCCTCCCTGTAAGACAAGAGCTGTTAGTGGAAGAAGTGGGTAGGATCTGTTACTTTCCTTTTAAAGTAGAAGAAAAGGCAGATACCATTGGCATCACCATGTTGACACCTCAAGTCAACAACACCGGTATCTTCCTCGGTGATGGCAACATCTTCCCCTGGATGGAGGTAAGGAACACTGGCAGGCCTGTCTGCTAGTTATAGAGGCAAAGACACATTCAAGGACACTGATACAAAACCAATATGAACATGGCTTTTCCGAGATTGGCATCAGGTTCAAGGGGACACCTGATGAGACATGATACAGGTTGACCAGGCATTGGACATCATTAAATAATGTGAACTCACCACGGACAACCTCCCCTGTGTACCAAGAGGTAGCACTTCTCACAGTAGTCCCGCATCATCTTCAGGTCTGAGAGTGAACAGCACACTGAGGATGAGTGGACTAGTTGGTTCAGTTCCTAATCAGACCCATGCTGTCTGTCCAAGCCCTGGTTCATCAGCCCAAAATTAGTGCCGACAAGAAGGTGACTTCCTGCCCTTGGCTTGTCATGCAATGTTTAGTAAGTCAAAGATGGAGCCACACCCATAGCAAACCCAAGTTTACAAAACAGGTTGCCCTGGGGTTGTTAGATGAACCTGTCTCCCCTTTCAAAGACTTCAATTCAGGGTATGGAATGGCTGATGACTCAACATAGGGCCACACAAAATTCTGGTTCCCAGGCTATTCTATATCCTGAAAGTTGACTAACAAAAGCTGCTTCTAGATGACTCTCCATGGTAGAGTTAGGCACTAATAAAAACAGAAGCTAGCCAGTATATTTCAATATTTAAACAGATAGAATACCAACAGCCCCTCTGGCTTTTCTTAAAAAAAATCAGAAGTGTCCTAGGAAGGAAGTTATCATAGGGTTAGCTTGAATACTGGAAATTAATGTATGTTAAACATGCAACTAACTCTCATCACATGTTCAGCCATCCAGAAACCCACCTTGGGAACAGTACTGGCTCAATAAGTCCTCTGAGGCAGAGTTTGACACTAAAAGAGAGGAGAGCCGTGTATGACTTGCTTAGATGGATTGAATTCATCACGGCCAGCCTCTCTTTAAGTACCACACATGGATACAGGCGAAGAACGTATCGATTCTCTCAAAAAGGTGACTACATCCACTGTCCTGTGAAGAAGGGGAGGGACAACATTGGGTAGTGGGCCGAGCCGAGTGACATACACCTACATTAAGTGCATGCTCACCCGAGGCACACTTACCTGAAGGGGATGCTGATGACATTGGATGTGGTTAGTCCTCCTGGACCAGAGGGGGCACCGTTCCACAGTTTCCACGAAGGGAGCACATTCCCCAAGCTCCCATGATGGTCTGATGATGGCAGGACAGCTATGACTGCTTCTGAAGGTTGGTATCTCACAGACTCTACTGTAGAGACAGGATATTTAGGTTAGAAAACAAGATGATGGATATACCAGCTGAGTAAGGCAAATGCTTAGTAAAGTACAATTCAGTCACACACCCAGGAGAGAAGGGACTTCAGGTCCCTCATGAGAAGTCAACATCATGTCCAGATCTGAAGTCAACACTTCAAGTAGGCTGTGATAGTGATGCAGCAGCTACCATGGATGCCTCATGGCATCTTATGTAACCATACACCCCTAAGACCACAGTTCATCCTGGTCCACCGAGCTGGCACAGCCATCAAGTCCACGGATACTTCCCCAAACTTGACAGGATCTCTGGAGAGTCTTCTTTGAGTGGAATTGATGCTGAGGGTTGGTGACTAGGTGGCCCACAGGGTAAACAGAGTGCATGCCCCTCTGGTCAACCAGTCACACACCCTGAATGGTGCTGCCACCAACATCTCTTCTGGAAGATGGAATATTTTCAAAGTCTTGTTAGGTGATGCTGGTAGCAAGACCACAGCTGCCTCCCCAAAGTTGGCACGGCCCACTGAGAGGCCTACAGATGGGTCAGATGCTCAGACCAGGTGACTTACAGCTAGCTCAAGCATACTGTCTGTCCGTGGCCAACATCCACACTTGGCTTCTCTACAAGCTTGACGGAAACGCCATCGTTCTGCAAGCTGCCATCATGTCCAGGAAATCCTTAGAGGTAGCATTTGGTACTGAAAAAAGTGTTGTCCGTGAATGATTCGTCACAAGTAAAGCGAATCCACCACGAACAACTTCTCTTCAAGTACCACAGAAAAGCAGAGACAAGACAGACAAAGGACCCCTTCCATTTCTCCAAGGGCTATGGTTTTCAACCACCAACCTGCAGGCAGATTGGATGCTGAGTGTTAGTGAGGTAGGGGACAAGTGTCTTTGAAACATGCCGGAGTGGGTCAGTGGTCTCCACTCACCTCCCTTGCAACGATGCTGACACTGTGCCTTTTCCCTGAAGCTGAAACTTCCTTGGTCCCAGAGTCCACACTGAGAAGCTTTCAAGATGAGAAGGGGAAGCCACGTGCTGCAGGTCAGCCATCCTCTGCAGGTATATAGACCACAGGGTGTGTGAATGGGGCTTTGGACTTCACTGTGGTACACATCAAACTGCTAGCAGGACCACGTACCATTTCCAGATTCCAATGGTTAGTCACTGGGAAGCTATCTGTTCCTTAGAGGAGCTTCCCAGGGCTCCGGCAAGAACCTGTCCCCTATCTTTCCATGTCCCACCAGCCCCACAGCTTCACTTCCTTGCCACAGCACCACCTCTCACCATGATGGGAACTGGCTTTCCCCTAAGGACATGGACACTGTTTCTTACACTTCTGGCTAGGAGTAATCAATGCCTTCCCTGCCTTTCTTCTTCTTTCGGTATAACAAGCCATTTGTTGACATGCCATCTAACTCCCCAGCATCAGTCCTATGATTTCCTCACTTTCAGTTACCCTTGCTCCCATCTCACTAGCCTTTCAGACCCCCAAGGTCATTGCCTTAGCAGGGATAGCCACAATACCAGCAAGGATGCCCCCATAGCCCATGGAGTCACTTGAGGACCATAGCTCAGAGATATCACATCTCTACAGCCTTTGGGCCCTCCTCTTCCTACCTGTCACTCCTGATGTTGGCTCATCCAGACCCCACCTTGAGGGCACCCCGCAGTCTCCACACCTCCATATCTAGAGGACTTCTCATCCTGGTGATATTTTTATTAGCTTTCTGTGACCTGCACAACAGCGCATATGGAATCTCTTGTCACTGTCCTTGCATCAGAGGGCTCTTCACAGTACACACTACACACTGCTCTCTGGTGCCTCCTCCTCCTCCTGAAATGCTTCTACCATAGATCTCCATCTAGTCCACTTCCCACAAAGACTTAATGGTGCAAAAACAAAGTTACATTCTATGCTCCATGATGTCCCACCAAAATGACCAGTCTATGTGAGAAAGGACTTCATCTTAGTGCTCTAATCCTCAGGTCTGGAATCCTCTAGCATAGAGTATACATTCCGTCCTTATATGCAATATTGTTGAATCATTCCTGCTGAGGGATTCTCCCAGGGCCACTCCTCATGATGGTTTGATGCTGATGCCAATCAGCACATTCCAGAATATCAACACTTGCCTCAATGGCTAGATTCTGGTGTCAGGAGTCATAATGGAAATGTATGACTGGCATTGTACATACCTGGAACCACTCCCAAAGCCAAGTTCTCGTCATTTAAGGTGGCATGCAATCCAGGAGGCATTCTATAGCAGCACTGGGGACTGATGTATCCATGTATGAGTATCACAAATAAAGCCAACACACAGGGATTACTGCTCTGCAAACTCCAAAGATGACCATCCATGTGCCCTGCTTTCTCAAAGACTTTCATCATCCAGCGAGTCTTCCTAAGAATGGGTTGAGAACCAAGGGTCAGGAACATTAGTAACAATCCTTGTTTTAGCCAAATGAACAACTCTCTCTGAGGTTGGCTAAGGGCACCAGTCCTTTCCCCAATAAGGTCAATACTCCTATATAGGACTCAAGGTCAAGAAAGCAAACCTGGAGGGATGGAGAAATGGCTCATGAGTTAATGTTCTTTCAGAAGAAATGGGTTCAGCTCCAAGAACCATAGCATAGGGTTGACTCTTGACTCACGGCTGTCTGTAGGTCCAGTTCAAGAGGATCCAATGACGTCTTCTGACCTCTGCAGGACCCTGAATGAACCTACATAAACTCAGGCACACACAAAAACAAAATAAATAAATACATTTTAAACACACAAACACACACACACACACACACACACACACACACACACACACACATACACACACAAAGTAAACTCAGCCCAATCGTTTGGAAGCCTGAGGCAGGAGGATTGGCATATATTCAATTCTGGGGGCTTTGGTTTTATAGTAAATTCCAGGCCATAGCTCAAACAAATTGGAGAAAAGCTGGCATCAATTTAAAGTATGTTCTCTGATCAAACTCCTGGGGCTGGAATTAGACCTGCCAAGATGTGTCAGAGGAAGCCTGGATGCTGAGGGCTCAGGACAAAGAAGCCCATGTGAACTTCACCGGCATGTCCTGTGGCCTTTGGTCCTTTCTGAGGACCTCTTACATAGGCTGGCCACCTTGTTTTGCTTTTGGTAGCAGATGGTACTTCTCTCTGACAGAGAGAGCAGGGCTGGGAGCTGAAACAACCTGACCTCAGAAGTGTCCTGAAGAGGGCTGTATGGGTTACAGGCCATAGGCATCCCTAGCACCTGGGTTTACCTGGGCCCACTATACTCTCACGTACCTTAGGCCAAACCTGATGGCGCCCTTGTATGAAGCTGGCATCTATCTTGAACTGATTCCATCCAAGGATTCAACAGGATTGGTCATCACAAAGGGAACTGTCATCCAGAAGGTGGGACCTGGGCTTCCCATCAGGCATAGGTATCATTCCTGAAGGAGATAGGCCCAGAGAACAGTACCTTTCCTTATAACAGGGGTATGGCCCAACTTCCCTTTCCCAGAATCAAAAGACACCCTGGGAGCTAGGATCTACTCACGGGCTGGGTGTGATTTCCACCAGCAAGGAAAGAAGGAATCCATTCCAGAACAAGAGCCAGGCAGCAGGGCAGGAAGCTCCATCACGGTAGTGACTGTACCTCACTGGTGTCTCTACTGAGGACACCAAGGACAGTGACCTCAGGGACAGAAAGAAAAAACAACAAACAGGGCCAAGTTGGGTTACCTGGGGAGAAGTCAAGCCTGAATTCTTGAGGTGCTCTTAGGTCAGATGTGACCCCGAGAACCAGACTGTTCCCAGGGGAGTCTTTATAGAGGGTGTGACTTGTCGTGGGCTCTCCCCGCTGCCTGTCTGCTGCGAAAGGATTTTGCCCACATGCTCTGGACTGAGGAAGGCTGCAGTCCTGTCAACTCACCCACTGAGCGTGTCCTGGCACTGAAAACGGGTAGAGCAGTCGAGCGAAGGTGAAGAGAAAACACAGCAAGTTCACTGTAGGCTGGGCCAGGCTCCCGGGGTTCTTCCTCAGCAGCAACAGAGCCAAGCAGTGTCCTGAAGGAGGCACAGGCCCACCTGAGGCTCACACAAGGCACCCAATCTCACTCTCATGAGGAAGGACCTTCAAGAAAGTTTGATATTGGAGATTGATATCCCAAATGAGTTTTTCAGCTGTGTGTTTTAACTGTGATGAATAAACAAACATAACATGGATGACCTCAAATATCCTCAGGTAGTTGTGACAGGAAAACCAGAATCTCTTGGCCACTGCCATCTTTGCTTTCAGAAGATTCCTCCCATGATGAACTAATTGAATGACTAGTTAGAGAGGTGCATGCCGACAGCCTGTAAGAAAGCACATGATTGACACCAGCCACTCCCTGCTGCTACACATGCTGCCTGATAGCAAAACCCATAGCAACTGGAGCCCAGTTCAGGAGGTGCCCGGGGGGTAAATCAGCTTGGAAAATAAGGGCACCTCCTCTGGCCCTCCCTGAGAGGAAAGTTGGGAGACAAGAAGCCAGAAGTTGGAGGAATAGCACAAAGGGCAGTGCCATCTTGGATGATACCTCTTTTGACAACATGCAGTGTTGCCGGTGTCTGCAGACACGACTCCTCTTGCCCAGAAGCGGTGATTCCGGGAACGGCTCCTTAGGATTAACTGGAAACGGAGGGTTACAGAGTCAGACAGCCTCAGTCATCAATAACGCTCTAGTCTGCGGACCCGGTGTTGACAATTCCTTCAGGGGGCTGACATGGGCAGCGCCTCCCTGAAGGGGCTCTTACATCTGGGAAGCCCATGGAGGCATGATTTGATTTGAAACAATAATCACATGACATTTGTGCGGAAATGGCATTTCACAATTGGTCACAGTTTGATCATGGAAAGTAGCATATTGGCTCCAGGATGTAAACTCATGATGGGGGAAATGGAACACACACACCGCAAATAACACACGGCATCATCTCCAGCCCCCAGTGGCTACATGTGTTGTCCACAGACCGGCAGCATTAGCATCACTTGAGAGCTTGCTAAAAATGCAGAATCTTGGTCCCTCAATCAGAATCTGCTTTTTAACAAGATCCCTAGGTGATGAATCTCTTAGCAGCACTGAGGAGTTTGAGAGACCTACTCTAACCAACAATTTATACATCCATGCACACACTGCAAGTCCACACACACACACACACACACACACACACACACACACACACACACACACTCCATACACCCATGTGCTGAGATGAGTTGAAAAGATGTGCTGTTGACCACAGATACATCTAAGATAAGATCAGCCCAAAAGAAGCCACGTCGTGTCCACCACAAATAAGCCATAGGAACAGACAGAGAGTGACTTAAAGCAGCAGTGGCAGGAAGTGTCCGCATTAACACCTGTATCTCCCACAGGCAGTCTGTGCTCAGAATGGATGCTAAGGAGAGTGGGTGCTGGACCTAGAAGCCCCTGGTCAAGCTCTGACTAGCTAGAGAGATGCTTGACCCCAGTACCTCCCCAAAGACTTAACAGCAAGAACAGACAGGTGAGTTATTCCCAGCGTCCTCTAGACCAAGCATGGCGAACCAAGCCATCAAAGCTATTGAGTCCTCAAAGCTGTCCGTGTGAGAACACACAGGAAGGGGCTTGCATTTGGAGGTCACTGCATTGGTTAAGAAGGAGCCTCAATAAAGTTGGTGCAGCACCCATGTCCATCAGCTGAAGCCAGCACCATGCTCTAGCACCTTCTGAAGCAAAGTCAGATAACCGAAACAATGGTTGACCAACATTAATCATCTTAGATACAGAGAGCACACTACAGACAGCCATTCTCTAAGTATGCCAGAGAATGACAGCATTAAGAAAATCTCAGCATCTCCTCCAAAGCCAGGGGCCCCTCTGGCATGATCTACCATGGTTAGTGGGTCAGTGTCACTCAATGAGAGTCAAGAACACTCTCAAGCCAGTCACATTCTCAAGCAAGAGGCAGGGGTCTGAGATCAGTGTCAGGATTTTTCACATCATGAAAGCTGTGGTACCCTTGCACGACCAAGCCATATAGGTGGCACCACCAAGGAGCCCCTGGATCCTCTGGGTGAGGTCTTGAGGTGGGAGCCCAGTGCACCCTCTACACACCAGCTGTGCACTGTCTTGCCCTTTGCCCAGGTAAGGTTAACCCATGCACTTCTTACAGAACTATCTTGGCATCCAGGAAGTCCACCGGGGTAGTATTTGATACTCAAAAAGAAATTGTCCTTGTATGATTCATCCAAAAAAGCGAACACACCAAGGATAATTTCTCTTCAAGTATGAAACAGTAGCAGGGCAGGAACACCAGCATCCATTGGCCTCCTGGGAGTGGCCGCCGCTCCTAGCACCTGGCTGCACACAACACACACATGCAGCATGCATGTGTTACTGATGGCTCCTCTAAGCACCAGGTAGGTGATGTACCCTTAGAACCCGCTCCCCACTCAGCATGGCAACCTCGCAAGGTGGCTGGGGTCAAGAATCCAGGCACTGTCATCCCGCGGCCCTGCTAACCCCACTCTGTGGGGTATCCTGTTCCAGAAGCCACTGCTGGAATGGCTTCACTGCTGAGTAACTACAAGCTTCCTTGGTCTAATTCTAAGTCCAGCAGAAACTCTAACTCCAACACCCACTCGTGTACTAGACAGAGAACTTCTGTCTCAATATTGACTCCCAAATCCAAAGAGAGGTTTTGATAACACCACCACAGCTGCCACTAGTCAGCTCACAGCACACAAGAGTTGGCTGGCGCATGAGAAGTTATGAGCCTAGGCTCTACGCTTAGCCCTATGAGAGAGCCTGATCTCTTCCAGCCCCAGCAGCCATATGCAGCAGACCCCAACGTGATTCCCATGTGACACGTGAGACTACAAGCATAGCACGACGACATCCTTGCCCAAGGATGTGCGATGGGAAGTGTCAGAGGCAGGATCCAGGCGCAGGAGGCCAGGCTGAGGAGTCTGCGCACTTGATACTGAAAAAGTGGATGACCCTGTACGATTCGACATGAGTGGAACGAAGAGGACAGGGATAACCACTCTCCAAGTACCAAAGGTTGGCCTGGAAAGGAGGACCACTGCCTTGGGTAGACTTGCTATGTCTTCCAGGTGGGGTCCTGGGGATGAATTAGATGCCGAAGGGTTAGCGGACCGCATTGCGCACACCAAGCAAGAACATGCACACTCAGGGACTACGTCACGACAGCACATCACAGAAAACCAAGAAACATAACAAAACAAAAACAACGGCCCACACCGTCACAAACCTGGCCATCAACCTGGGCTGGGGACTGCCCACCTGGGAAGCAGGGACCCAAGCTACACACACAACACAGTGCATGCTTTAGAACCCACCCACACAGAACAAGGAGAGGGGATGTCCCCAAGGCCTTTCCTGAAGTTGTCTTGCAATCATAAAGCAATCAGTGCAAAAAGAAGACCCAGGAAACAGTTGTTCACACACGAAATGGATACACACGGTCATGCACACACATACCACATCCCTCGCTGAGTGTGCACTGGATCCAAGATTAGGTTTGATACTCACAGAGAGCTTGCCCTTGTATATTCCATGTCAATAAACCGAATATACAAAGGGCAACCTCGCTTTAAGTACCAAACAATAGCATAGGGCAGGCTCCGCTCTAGCATTCACAGGGTCAGCCTCGTCGCCCGGGACTTAGCCTGGGGAGGGATGGGAGATTGATAATCAGCCAACCAGGTGGCAAACACCACCTGCCAGATGTGTGCCCCCTGGTCAGCTCTCCATCCAAGGAGCTTTGGCTGGGACATAGTGGGGACCTTCCCTAGTCTCTCAGGAAATACAGAACTCAGTGTCCTGCTTTCTGAGGGGCGATCTGGCTAGGACCACAGTCTTTTCCTTAGCGGTGGACCGTCAGCATCCTTCCTCTATTGCTGGTACACTGCACACAGAAGGCAGGAGGACCCAATGAATTCATAGAAGAGATAATGCCAAGGTCCTTCCTGCCTCCCTAGGAGTCATGGACATGAATGTCACTCCCAGGACCAGACACTAGTATGGGACAAAGGTAGGAGAAAGTCAAAACTATACAGGAGTCAAACTCCACATGCCAGGGAATGATGGAGGGAGCCACCTTCGTCCTTTGGGACCTCTTCCCCAGAGAAGAGCAGGCAGTGGCTGCTCTGTGTGAGGAGAGTGTTATGGCCGGGAGAAAAACTCACTTTTCTCTGACAAGCTGGCCTGCTTCCTTAGGTAGGGGGATTGTTTCAAATGCCTCCTTCTGATATGGATACAGCCACAGAAGACCACTCAACAGGCAGCAGGGAGCGACACACTTCAGCCTCTTCTTGACATCCAGCCACATCCAGGACATCCCCCACTGGGAGATTGGTGGATCAGCAGGCCTGAAACCATTAAATAAAAAATAGTGGATCCTGTGACACTCCATCATTTGCATCACAGCTGGGACAGGTCCAACACCACAGTTTCCCTTCTGAGGTTAATGCTGTAAGTAGGAAGGCTCTGGAGATGGCTTGCTACAGACAGATGTCAGGTCTGCGTGCCACTGTCCTTTAAAGGACAAAGCACTGTTGGGCTATTATACTCAATAGGCACAGCCATCCCTCCCCACCCCGATGGTGTGGCACAAACCTGAGGGTGTCCTCTAGAGGCAGAGTCCCAAGGATGGAGCAGGGCTGGGGTGTTGCCCAAATGGGAGTTTGATGTGAAAACAAGTGCCTCTCTGTATATTCACCATCAATGAAGTGAACATACAGAGTGTATCCTCTTTTCAGGTATCAGAGATCAGAGCAAAAAAGGTGAGGATGGGGCCAGGGAACCGCAGAGCAGAGGACCTGAGCTGAGCACCGGGGCTGGAGAGGCAAGCCTCAGCTGGATTGGTCCTGCACTGTGCACCCTGGGAGCCAGCCCTTAAGTTGGTTTACTTCTCAGCGTCACTCCAAGACAGGATGATCTTCCAAAAGACCAGGGAATCCTGCGCAACTTGACAGAAAGCGGTGGAGAATGATTGACATTCCTTCTAGAGCCTGTAAAACCACCCTAGGAAGAGAACCTCCATCTGTGCCCACAGCCACAGCCTCCAGGAAGTCTTACAGATGGTCGCAGGAAGAACAGGGTTAGAACCCACAGCAACATGCATCATTCAAGCAAGAAGAAAATCCAGGAAATCGACCCTCTGAGAACCTCCACCTCCCTCCCCAAACCAGATAGTGCCAAGACTACTGGCTCTTCTGTCGGCGCTGGTGAGTTCAGAAAACCACAGGAGCAGTGACTATCAGTCTAAACACCCACCCAGTACAAGGCTCAAGTACAACAAAGGAAAATGAGACCAAATCCCCCCTCCCATACCAGCTTTCTCCAAATAATCTTAGTAAATCATGCTATGACACTATAGGCAGATACCTAAGGATGGAGGCTGCACAGTCTTGGTAGCCTCTGGGACCATCTTTACTTTGAATATCCATCAACCCCTTTCCCCTTAAAGGTGACTGACCATAAGGATGGGTTGGCTATAGAGGGTGGGTAGGGCATACGGCCACGTCTAAATGGGCACTGGCTTGCTGCTGAGGCTCTTGTCACCTAACGCTCACACCACGCAGGGAAGAGCTGTCAGAAGGGGAGGCAGTGTTCTAGAGAAACTCAGATCTGCCAAGGTATGAGCTCCCTGTCTCTGCTCAAGAAACACGCATGAGATCCTCCAAGTCAGATGTAGAAAGAGCCCACGCACAGTGGCCCGGCATGCATTTACTTACCCTGGAGTGACTGCGCCCTTCTGCTAGGCCCAGGCCACCAGCCTTGCTTCCAGGCAGCATTTGCTCCTCGAAGAGAGCTTGCCCTTGCATATTCATTTCGCGTAAAGCAAACACACAAAGGATAACCTCTCTTCAAGTAGCAAACGATAAGGAGCGCTGGGGGGAGTGCTGGTCCAGGTGCGATGACAGACGTGGTGCGGCGACAGTCCAGCAGTAAGTCTGAGATGGACAAATTTGGAGTTCAGCACTTGAAGATGACACATGTCCCTCCCCTCTCTTCCCCCCAAAGGGTCACTCCCAGGGTGCCCCTTACCCAAGGTGTTCTCCTAGACAGATTGCCTCCAGAAAAACAAGTCAGTTCCAGAATACACATTATAAATATTGCGATCACACAGAGAAGCAACTTGGTTTGAGGCCAGGGAAGAGATACTAAGAGCACAGAGGTCTCCAAACACATCATTGTGAGCAGCTAGCATATAGGCACACATCACACAAAGCACACATCTAGCTGTCCCTGTCGAACCCAGGAGGGAGACGGTTAGCATGCTTTCTTCTGTGACGACGTCGTCATGTCCTCGATGGTTTCCCAAGCAGCATTTGATACTGAAAACGTGGATTTTCCTCTACGATTAGTCATTAATATTGTACTCATAGAAGGAGAATCTACCTTTTAAATATCAAAGAACGATTCGATCCAGGAGGCTTCAAACTTGCGCTTGCGTTGATAGACTGGAAGTCCCCTTGGGCAGGCAGGGCTGCCCCAAAGATGCAGTATGTCAGTCCATATTATCACTTGGCTTCTTGAGACCATTCAGGGCCTCACCCCATTCATTAGGAACTCGGTGAACATTCCCCCTCCCCAGGCCCTACAGGATCTTCCAGAAATAGTTCCAGAGCGACATTTGATACTGAAAAAGTGGATGTTCCTCTATGATTATCCAGGAAGCACGTAACCATAGAAGGAATATCCACCTTTTAAATACCAAAGAAGGACTGAGTTCCGGAAAGGACCAGCTGTGGTGCATGGCTCCTCTGAAACAGATTGCAAGACACAAAGGCTCGTTCTTAGGCCCAGACATCATTGTGGTAAGGCGACATCACCTGTTTCCCAGGCTGGCTCCACAGGCAAGGAGACTTTTAAAGATGATGGCCAGCAGACATATGATATGAGAAACACACATGTTCTGCAGCCCACCATCTTTCTACTTACCTGCAGGGCGCTGAGCCCAATCTGCTGGATCACGGCTCCTGAGAGGCATGTGAGACTGAAAACATGGATGTCCCTCTCTGATTACGCAGCAAGCACACAACCATAAAAGGAAAATCTACCCTTTAAATACCAAACGGGGCTCACTCCTGGAAAGCACGACCTAAGACAACATATCGGAAGCAGAAGGGACACAATGAGAAAGACCAATTGGCTGTCACAGGGTCCAGAAAGAGACCCCCAGCCTCTGGCTGAGCCGGCAGCTCATCAGAGAGTCTCTTTCGGATCAGTAAGGGCCCTCGGACACCTACAAGTCTGGCACATGTGCTGTGAACCACCAATTTTTCACTTACCCTGGAGGGGGCAACTGTACTGTCACTGCCCTGATGGTGGCTTCAGTTCAGGCCCATTTCCCAGCAGCATTTGACACTGAAAACGTGAAATTTCCTCTATGTTTAATCATAAATACCATAAACATAGAAGGAATATCCACCTTTTAAATACCAAAAGGATTTAGACCTGAAGAGCCAGAGCTGAGGCCCGATCCGTCAGAAACGAAGAAGACAGCGGACAGGCACCCTCGGCACAGCCCACAGAGGACACAGATTCCAGAACCAGCCTTGCTGTGGAAAGCACAGGTTGTGGGATCCATCTCCCCTTTTGCTCCCTAGGTGGGGGAAGAGGAGATAACATGCTTTTTGCTGGGTAGCTTTGTATTCAGAAACATCCCAGGATAACTAGAGATACTGAAAATGTGGGTGTTACCTCTATGATTAACCTGAGGCATAGAAGAAACACTCACCTTTTGGATACCAGAAGCTGAACAGCTCTGACTAGAGAACCCTGGCCTACAAGTATCACATCAACAACACAAGAGAATCTGGAGACCCAATGCCCACCTCATAGCTAAGCATGACACCTGGTTGTCACATGACCTGATGGGGAGTCCCTCTAAGCTCCCTCCCAGCCCCTACAGTGAGAGTTTATGTCACTGAGTTTGTTCCCTCATGGTTCCCAAAGCCAGTTCTACTTCCACACAGCCCATCTTGGGTCCCCTTGATGGGTCAAAGTGTCTGCTGGAGCATCCATAATATTCCATGCAGCAATGAAGACATTTTCTGGGAATTGGAATGAATCCAGAGACTCAAAAACACAGGTCCAAAGCATCAGCGTGACAGACTATTAGGAAAGACTCAAAGGGTCTATTGATGTTTATGACTCACTATCAGTACATTGTCAAGGCCTCTCAACATTAGCTCAGTTTCCTGGAAAAACTCTTTTGAATTGATCAGACACAGAGGCATACCAATATAGACTGCAATCTTTGGTTAAAAAAAAAAACATGCCTCCCTAAAGCATACAGGAAGCACTGAGAACTCCATCTCAGCCAATTGCCTCCAGAACCTTCCTCAACATAGCCTCAATGCTAAGGACAAATGGGCCAGGTGACAATTCCCCACAAGTAGAACACATATCCTATGACCAGCTCGCCACAACCCCCACCCAACAGCTGTCAAAGAACCAGTCTGGCCAGGTGAAAGAAAACACTTGCTGCTTAAAAAAGTAAAGAGATCATAGGTGTCCCCAAAGATGGGTCACCAAAGGCAAGAGGGGCAGACAATGCCTGATGGTTACCAAGAGCCAAGGCCTTTCCCTTGGATCTGCAGCTTGTTATAGAAGAAAACATGATTCTTCATACACTTCCTCAAGTTAAACACATGGACACATGTCCTTCACTCACCGGCAGAAGGAAGCTGTTTCCGTGTATTGTACAGCCACGAGGTCCTGGGAAGAAGTAAGAGACTTGGTTAGGGGGGGTCTGATGGTTGTTGGCTCCTTTCTCCTGACCCCAGGAGTGACTGCTGCCAGTGTAGCTATGTGTGGACTGAGTGCTCTCAGGGAACAATTTCCAACTAGGTTTAGGTTCGTGTGTGGTATATGCACGTGTGCGTGTACTTTTGTGGATGTGCTTGAGGTGTGTGCATGTAGAGGTCAGAGGTCAATGCCTGGTGTCTTCGGTAGTTACTTTCCACTTTTTTTTTTTTAAAAAAAATAAGTGTGTGTGTGTGTGTGTGTGTGTGAGATGTGTGTGTGTGTGTGTGTGAGAGAGAGAGAGAGAGAGAGAGAGGAGACACACAGAGAGAGACAGAGAGACAGAGAAAGAGAGAGAGAATCTGTCTGTCATCTGCGCTTGTGCATGTGGGTGCTCAAGAAGGCTTGAAGAATGCATCAGATTCCCTGGAGCTGGTAGGCAACTGTGAGCCATCCAACATCAGTGCTGGAAACTGAACTCTGGTCCTCTGCAAGAGCAGCAGGCATTTTTAAGTTTGTTATGGTAGCATAAACCTTTGATGCCAAAATTTTGAAGACGGAGGCAGGAGCATCAGAAGTTCCGAATCAGCCTCAGCTGCACAGTAAATTCCAGGCGAGACTGGGCTACAATGAAAGGAAAAAAGCTAGAGTTATTGAAAAAAGCCATGTTAAGTGAGTTGAACTATAAATATCAGAATGATTGTAACATACTCATAACAATTCCCACTTTCATCTTGTGGTTGCTGTTGTCATTTTTCAGTGTGTATTTGTGCTTGTCCATTTATTCAGATCTTTGGGAACCTAGGAAGTGCAAAGTATATATGTTAAAATTCTCAGAATCTGAAAAGCATGCTAGGCATACTTTTTGTTCACATTTGTCAATCAATTAAAAAGGAAGTAATGTGATAGAAAGATTTGCCTTGGGAAATTAGATTATAGGATGATTCATTCAATAAACTCTCGAGTCTCAAAATAAGAAAATAAATAAACAAAAACCACTTGCCATCTGTCCAGCCACCTGCTCACATACCATTAGCAAGGGGCTGATGCCCACGTCATGTTCCTGAACTTGACACCGGGTACAGAAAGCCCTTCAAGGGAAGAATTTGTTCTCAAAAGAGGTCAGTGTTTAATATCTTCCATGGGCAAAATACCTTGAGGTGAACACTGTCCACTGGGGCCTCTCAGGTCAGCTGCCACAGTCCAGCGCAGGCATCTCCTGTGAAAGAGACAACAAATAAGGATTTTTGTGCAGAGAACACTTTACCCTCAGCGCTGGAAGGCTCCCTCCAGGCCCACACGTACCTGGCCTGGAGTGGTGAGTAACAGAAGTCTGCTGGTTGAGCACAAGGCTAGCTGTCAAAGGGAACTGGACAAGTCAGGTTACCTTAGACGTTGAACAGAGGCACTGCTGGGCAAGTCTCCTTCGCATTCTTTGGGTGAATCCGGGTCAGACTCCTCTCCAGAAGCATGTGGGCCTAGGGGCCTTGGGCTGGGTGGCAGGTGTCACACATATAATGTATGGCGTGCTCACTGCTCCACCAGCACCGAGGCCAGTACCCACTAGGTGGAAAGGGATTTTCAACCTAGGAAAATGGGTTGACCGTGCCTGACCTGTGCCCTACAACCTTTCTCCATGGACGTAAAGGGAGAGTTGTTGCCTTTTAAAGGTGTTTCCATCCTTTGCAATGAGGGCAGAGCCCAAAGAAGAGCTAGAACCTTAGCAGGAGGCAAAGGCATCACTGAGCTGGCTGACACTGAAATCGCTAATGATGTCAGTGCTGGGTTTTGGTGATGACAACAGCTACACGTAAGTATATCCAAAGCTTTCATTATAAATTAAGCAATTTATAATAAAATAGCTAAGTGTGACCCAAGAATGATCCCATGACCCTTACTCCTGCTGGTACAGCTTCAGGGACAACCCCCACCCCAGGGAAGAGGGATGGATGAGGTGTTCACACACACAGTCTCTGTATAGCATCCTTTCTGACTCTACCCTAGAACATTCGCCATCAAGAAGATGAATCACTGGGAAAAAACTGTCTTTGAGAGTGCCTCATACCTGCTCAGAGAACAGCTCATGGGGGGTGACACTAATGGGGATCAGAGACAGACAGATGGTGACAGCACCCACAGTCCTCAAGGCCTTGCAGATGGCAAAGACCATAGCTTGTGAAGATAGGGCAGGATGCTGGAAAAGCTGCTGGGGGGCAGTCTCTTCTAGAGTCACAGTGTGTGTGTGACACTCATTAAGTGACAAGACGTGGTGGAGACATCTGAACCTAACACCTAGGCACTTGTAGCCAGAGGGAGGTGGCTGGCTTGTATTGGTTGTTTGAATATGCTGCTATCTGTCCTTTGATTTTTATCATTTTCTGGGTTTCCCTTATCTGAACTCCATTCCACAAGAGAGGCTGGAAGTATTCTTCCTGGCTTCCCTTACCAGCTACGCCTGTCCCGGGAGGTGGGCAGACAGACACCAAGTGTCCCTGAACCCAGCAACACACAGAGCCAATGGGGGGAGGTAGGGGCCTGTGCTTCTCTAAGGCAAATGCTCCCATGTACATGGAGAAAAGCAGTAAGTGACCCTAGGACCCCTTGACCCCTTCCCACTGGCCCAAGGGGAGCTCTCCAAGGTGACATTTGACACCGAAAAAGAAGTGCACCATGTTTGTTTCGTGACAAATAAAAGCGAAAATAACACGGGCAACCTCTCTTCAGGTACCACAGATGAGCTCTTGCTTGCTCCAGCAGTGTGCCTGCGGGTAAATGGGGGAATGGTGAGAGGCAGGCAGGAGGGGTGGGGGTGAGGATGGAGGAGGGCAGGGTGAGGGGGTCCTGAGCACAGGTGGATGGTACAGTACTCAACATGGCCATAGCAATCCAGCCCAGACCCCCTCTCTACCTCAGGGTCCCAGGAAGTCCTGGTGGGTAGAACTTGGTCATCAAGGTTGAGGAGTCTGGAAGTCCATCCTTGTCCATGTCCCTGGAGCATGTCACTCAGGGGAAATGGGATGGTGCCAGACTCCAAGACAGAATCTCCTTCCTCAGTTCCGGGCCCCCTTCTAAGCTGAAAAAAAAAAAAAAAGCACAGAACTGGGTGACAAAGTCCAGAACAGCATAACCCCATGTGTTTGCCTGTTGCTGTTCTGATCCCTGGGTCTCCCCAATAAGATGCCCCCTTGCCAGGTCCCCTGCAGGCAAGCTGCCCCTACACAGCAGTGAATGTGACTGGACAAATGGGGCAAACACCTTGTGGAGAATTGGGAAGCCCAGGGATGGGTTAGGAACAGCAGATCCCAGGCTTCTGAGGGTGTGAGGTCTGCAAAGGTAATGGCCGAGGATCATCCTGCAGGTCTCCTGAAAAGACATTAGTGCGTGTTAATGTCATGGCGAACTTAAAGCACCAAATATATAGCTCAAGTACAGCCAGTGATCCCACCACAGAAAGTGACCTAGCATGAAACCTATCTTAGAGGGGACAACAGGAATATCCAAGCAAGAGAACATATCATCTGAAGAATGCCACTTACAAGTATTGGTAAATCAATGAAGAGTCACCCATTTCTCTCACAGTAAGGTAAAACTCAAGCTGACTTACACAAAAAGATGTCCAGGCTCATAAAACATACAGGTATACAGACACGCTGAGCTCGAGGGAAGGTTTTGATGGAGGTCCCAGGTTTCCTTTCTGCCTCTCCAATCTGGCCCCCTGTGACATAGGTCTCCCGTCTATCTCTACAGAGCCCTGGATACTGTCCTGGTGGAGTCTGACTGGCCTTCAAACTCATGTCCTTCGCCATATACAGTGGCTGAAGGGAACGGGGAGGGTTCTCGGGCAGCCCTCACGGAGATGAAGAACTATTCCCTCACCCAGAGGCCTCAACAAGCGCCTCCTTTGATCTCATCAGCCCTGAGGGCTACGGTCTCATTTCTGAATCAACAGCCAGCTGAAGGGGGTGTGCAGTGGAGGAGGTGGGAGGGCCCTTCCACCCCAAGCCCATTCTTGATGAGAAATGTCAGGGAAAAAATAGAGACGAGCTCTAAACCGCCCCCACCACGTGGACTGACCAGCCCTCCCTGAAGTTGGCAACCGCGCCGAAGTCTTCCATGTAGAATAGGGTACTGAAGAAGAAGTGCACCGCGAATGTTTCGTCACACATAAAGCGAAAAAAACACGGGCAACTTCTCATTAAGCACCGTCATCAGCAGCTCGGAGCCCTGCAGCTTGACGTCACTGCCATTTGACGTTACTTCCTGTGCGTGAGCAGGCGATCACGCTGCAGCCCCGCTGTACCTAGGGGGCTCTCACAGCTGTGCCCGCTCCACGCAGACAGAATGGGGATCTTGTAGACAGGCTTTGGCTTAGTCATCATGTGGGAGCTCGCCTCAAATATCAAATGATACGATAATGACTTTGCAGCCCAAAGTCCGGCTGTGGATCCGCGGTAAGACTGGAGGAACATCCCATGACCCCCCAGTTAAGGTCAGCACACGCCCATAGAGAAGCAACCTGTGTACCATGGTAGAGCCCCAAGCCTGAGGTGAGAATTAAAAAGATATCTATGCTTTTCTCAGAACAAAACTACATGTAACCCACATGGAGTTTCAGAGAACAGGTTACATTGAGCCTCGGCTTCCCAGGAAGGAAGGGGAATGGAAGGCTGTGAAAGAACATGAAGGACCTCATGGGTGCAGGGCACCTCCCCACCCTTCACTGGCTGGGCCAATGCAACCTGAACGAAACACAACAGTCCCAGTCTCAGTCCAAGGGGCCTCACTTACTTTTTGTGTCTCTGTCATTGCTGTAAGAACTGCTTGCCAGGAGCCTGAGTAGGGGGCAAGGAAGCCAGCTTCGCCCCCAGGGCAGGTTACACATCAGGAATTCCTCCTAGGTATGGAAGGCACACCAAGCATTAGCAGAGCAGGACTCACGTGTAAATAAAATATGTGCTTTTTAAACAAAAAACTCTGTCATACCTTTTCCACCGATGCTGACTCCAGTGTGCTTCCTCTAGGAAGATGCCACATCCTGAATACACGTCCTAGTCAGGAACTTGTGTGGGAAGCAGCCAATGGGTTTACTCCTCAGAAGGCAGGCAAAATTGAACAACAGACATGAGCAAAGACATCAAAGTCTATTGACAGATGTAGGCTTGATGAGGGGCTAAAAGTACTCGTCACTCACCGGGAGTTCTGCTGGCCTGCCTGGGTTAGAACAACACAATCAGGGGGCCCTCCCGGATAGAGTGCTTCACTGTAAGGGTATAGACCATAGAATACCAGTCACACCCATGGTAAACTTTTCTTCGAGTACCACACAGCAGGGCGGCTGGCGTTGGGGTCATAGATCCTGGCTCACACATACCAACCCGGCCCACCTAAGGATTCAGCGAACCCACACCGGGTACCACACACGTCCTACATTGGAGCAAAGACAACAGTTGGTCTCCTCATGGGTACCTTTATCAAACAGTGCTTCTCATCAGCCAATTGTGGTCAGCTTTGCAGCCCCCTAAGGTGGGATCTGACATTACTGTTTTAAAAAGAGTGGGAGGAAGAGGCGTTAGGGTTAAATGTAAGATGGCCAGGTGTTTTGTACATACCTGCGATCCCAGAGCCAGAGAGGTAGAGATGAGCACCAGCATTCGGGAGCTCCAGGCTCCGCAAAAAACCCTGTCTCAAAATATAAAAGGGACGGTGACTACGGAAGCCACCTGACACTGACCACACACCTCCACAGGTATACCTACCTTGCAGGCGCTCACACTCACGCCCACCCACCCATCATGTGCACACATACTCATATGTAAATACACAAGTAAAAACAAATAATCCCCTTAAAAAGTAACCCCAGATTCACACTGGCTGCGATCCCAGCCACGTCTTCTTCACAGATTCCGGGTGCACCATGATGTCATCCCACAGACGATGTGGGTGCTGGTGGACAGTAAGACAGGTGACCTACAGCATAAATGAAGTGCACGTCACCGGTCTACCGTCCTCACAGCTACCCTGAAAGTGGTGGGCACTGCCGTCCCTTCTGTCACACTGTTGGCACGTCCTATAGTTACGTTCAGGAGGACCCGGATAGAAAGGCTAGCACACAGTCCAAAGCCACAGGGAGCAGCCTCCCACCGCCACAGAGAACCTGGCACTTCTTCAGACTTGACCAGCCCTCCAGGGCCAAGTCCTGAAGCCATGCCCCCACGTCCCACAGTCCAGGGTTCAGCAGTCAAGGTCCCTTCCCTGAAGGCTTCATCAGGGACAGGAAGTGCCTCCAGGGTGGGATTTGATACTAAAAAAGAGGTTTCCCGTGTATGTTTCATCATAAATAGAGAGAAGACAACACGGACTACCTCTCCTTCGAGTATCAATCAGCACTGTCAGAAAGCAAACAAAGGCAAACAAAAACGGAACTGTCGAGTCTTCACAGATGCAGGGCACCCGATGTCACGAGTCTTGGTGGAAGGGTCTGCCTTAAGTGTGTGGTTCAGTGGGCCCTGGAGATCAACCACAAGCCCTTTAAGACTGGACAGTCAGCAGAATCGCCTGAGAACATATCCCACCAACACAGACCATTTGCACTTCCTTTTCTCTCCAGGTTTAGGGGGGTTCGGATGGGAACGGGGGCATCAGGAGACACCCAGGAAACAGCAGCCTTCATCTTGAACAAAAGCAGTACATCAGCGTATTCAGGATTGATCCTCAGATACTGGGTCCAAGAGGCGGGTGGGTGGTCTTAAGGAAGGCAGCCCCCGGGGTCCAGTGTAGAAGCTGGCTCTGAGTCTGGGTGGTTTCCAGGAAAGGTAAGATTCTAAAAAACAGACGACACATTATGGAGTGAGGGGAAGGAAAGGAAGTGAGCCCCGTCACCTGCTGCCGAGCAAAGCAGAGGGAGCGGGCCAGGCCCCACCCCCTAGATGGAGTCCAACAGAAGACTGTACTGTTGACCATGGAACTGAGTGGGGTTGAGGGATAAAAGCAAATTTCATTTCCTAAAGCTCACTTGTCAAATGTGTATGCGAATCCCAGACTGGTCTCTCTATTGCTAGAAAATGGCTGATCATAATTTTCTCATAGCAACGGGGTGGGGGTGGAGCTAGAAATGGGGGTTGGGATGGGGGTGAGATAAGCAGAGTTGAGCATCCGCTAAGCGGGCAAGCTGGTTATGTCACCACCCACAACACTGTGGCCACATTGCTTCTGACAGAGAAAACTGGCTAGAAGTAGGAAGAGCCTGGCCTTCCATGGACCACAGCGTCGTGAACTCCTGCCTTGAAACAACCGAAGCAGGCACAGGCTACTGGTGCACCCTAGGTTTAGAGCTACCTGAGAACCGCTGTCTCCCTTGAAGGACAGACTGCCTTGAGCAAGTTTCTCACACAAAATGCCCTGGCATGGGTGCCGATGCCACACACCACATGCAAAACCCTCTCCTCAACTTATTCCACCTGCTCTAGGGCTGGCGACTACTGTCTGTTTCAGGAAGCCTTCCAACCAGGTATTTGCTACTTAGTGACCAGGGGCTATCAGGATACCTGGCCCCCAGAGAAATACCACAAAGGAAATTTCTCCTCATGTACTGAAAGCCACGTTACCTACAGAAGCAGAACTCTTCTTCAATGTTTGGCAGCAATTCCTAAGAGTCACCACAGTCAGTGGGCCACACCCAGTGCTCACTCCACCCCCCAAATCTCACAGGACCAGGGCTGAGGACAAAGGGTCCCTCCAGTCGGTTTAACACTGAGCATTTTACAGTCAAAATAAGGCTACTCTTGCATTTGGTTAGAACAGGGGCCAGCTTCAGCCAGTCCCGGGGACTTCAAGGAGCTTCCTGGTCTCAGAACCAGCTTTCCACTCCCAAAGGTGTCACTGTCTCTAGGGCGTCCTTTCAGAATAATCTGGAGGCTGAAAAGCATGGGTCTAGGCACCATCTGTCACAGTGGGTGTTTTGTACAATAGGCAATCCGGCTTGTGGGTTGGCTGACTGACAGCCCATCACCATGCCTCCAAAGCAGTCTAGCTATGTGTGGGGATGGCTGTGTCTAACCTGTTAGATGCATAGATGAGTGCAACCCACCTGCGTGATCTGGGGTAGAACTGTCTCAGTGGCCATCACCTTCCCCAAGTTTAGAACACCACGTTGGTTGAGAAGTCCTCCTGAGAATGGACAAGATACTGAAGGTTAGTGGCACAGGCAGCAGAAATCTGACTTATGGATAGGCTCTGTCACTCACTTGTCTGAGACTCTTTAGTCTCTCCTCAGTGGGAGCTGAGGCATGGACCGCAAGTCCTCCAAAGTGGGATCTGATGGGGAGGGAGGTTGAACAGACATATTTCAAGCAGAGGAACCTTTCTTGGTTTCTACAATTAACACTGACAAAGGCTACCTCTCAAACCTTTGCCAAACTTGACCATCAGACCTGGTAGGCCTATTAGATAGGCCTGGAAGAGTTAGGAGAACAAAGGACACGAAGTCACGAGAATCCGTTGGCCTTGTGGCGAACCAATTATTCCGGTCCCCTGGCTGGATGCTGACAGGACCATCCGTCCCAGAAACTGGGGTCTGGACCACGAAGCCTTCAAGATGGGATCTGATACTGAAAAAAAGGTTAGCTGGGTGTGTTTCGTTCTCATCAAAGAAACAGAGACCCAGAAAACCTCTCTTCCAGTACCACCAATGAACACTGACAAGACTACCTCGGATACTTCCCCAACTTGACCTTCAGATCTGGCAGGCATGTAGAATTCAGGGTTTCACACTGGATGTTAGTCAAAGTACTCAAGCAAGCCATTAGTTGAATTATAACTGACAGCCATCCCTTCACATGCCCCAGTAGAGCAGACTTCCAGGGCATGATCATGACGTTGCATCACAAACAGAGAGCAGTAACGCAGCAGAGACTGGCCATGGGACTTTGCCACCATCTTGGGTAATCACAGAAAGGCGCACATTTCCCAAACCAAAGCAGATTCCTCCCATGGATTTAGCATAGAAGTGTGCTAGGACAGGTGACCTGTGACTTGTGTCATATTTAAATTGCACACACTCTGGTCAGATGACAACATGATCCTTGTTTTGAACTTGGATGGCCCTGTACCAAGGAAGGACTCCAAGTAAAAAGGCAGCACAGAAACCTCATCCAACAATACTGTATCAGGCACATGTGTCACAAATGCTGAGGATGCTGTCTCCAAGTATAGCAGAGTACAGCTGCTTTATTGTCTGCCCCCAAAAGTTGACATCTCTTCCAGGAAGTTCTCCAAGGGAAGGGTAGATACTGAGGGTTAGTGGACCAGGTCACAAACGGCACAAATACAGCGTGTGCTCTCTGGTCAACCACCTCATGTACCTACACATGTGTCACATATTGATGCCACTTTCCTTGTCTGCAAGTCACCCCTGCCCACGAAGCTGCCAAGCCAGAGAAGTTTGCTGAGAAAGCGGCTGCCACGCAAGAGTTATAGTCAGACACAAGAAAAGACGAGCCCGCTGGGTTGCACTAGCACAGACTTAGTGTCCCCACCCCGCAGCTGGCGTTAGCTCCAGGAAAGCTCGCAAGGCGGGATTAGATACCGCAAAGAGGTCGACCGTGTAATGTGCGCCATAAATGAAGCGAACGCGCCACGGACCACCTCTCTCCAAGTACCAAGCAGCAGCAGTAGGGACACCGGGACACTGGCTCTTCCTCAAAGCAGATGTCACCTCCTGGAAGTCTTCCAAGGCGAGATGTGATATTGAGAAGAAGTAGACCATGTGTCCTACGTCATAAATAAAGCGTACACACCATGGTCAACCACATCTTCAAATACCATGAGGTAATGTGGACCCTACCTCTCTTTTCTTAATTTGGTATTACAGCCAAGAAGACTCACAATGTGTGTCACAAATTGCCAGCAATTGGCAAGTGGGGCAATGACTACAAACTCATATTTAATGCCACTGTGACTTCCAGGATGCCCTGTAAAGGCTGGGTTTGAATGCCAAGTGTTGGTTGTGTATCAAATGTCCAGGGCCAGAGATAATGAGTGTGACCTGCAGCCAAGCACTGGGTAATTTGTGCTGGGTTAGCTCTTAAGCCCTGCTCTCAAGTTGCTATGGCTTCTAGAAAGCCCCTGGAGACTGGCTGATGCTGAGATGTGGTGGACCACGCTGCACATGCCATAAGCAACGCACACACTGACAGTCTACCATCTCCCAAAGTACTGTGCTGAAGCCAGACCAGGATATCTCCCATGAAGTTTCTTGGCCTTTAGGAAGCCCTCCACGACTGACTTTGATATTGAGAAGATGTGGACCATACTACATACGACACAGAGGTAGCGCATGTTCTATGGTCAACCATCTTTTCAGCTACCATGGACAGAGGGTGGTGTAGGGACTGGTGTCTTTTCCTCTCATGGGTATCACTTCCAGGAAGCACTCTGAGGTGAGATGCAGTGCTGAGAAGAGACCACCATGCATTGCCTGCTGCAGGTGCAGTGTACAGAGCAGAGAAGAGGCTGCAAGAACCTGAAGCAAAGACCCTGTAACAAGTGCTGCGCCTTCTAGGAAACACTGCCCCCCCCAAGAAGCCCCCAAGGTTATGGGAAGCCCCCATTCGCTGTTATGGGAGGGTGGAACAAATAGCATGCATTGTAAGTAAAGCAAGAAGCACGTCAACATCTACCCCAAAGCACCTGTCCTACTGCCTTGTCCTCTGAGGTTAGCCTGACCTCACAGGACACTATCAATGCTGAAGCTGATACTGAAAAGAGTAGGCCATGTCACACACACTGTTAATAACACACATGCAGTTTGCCTGAGCCCTCTTCAGGTACTGTGAGGTCATTGCTGATGCAAAGCCCTGTTTCTGAGGCTGGCAGCATCTTCAACAAGCTCTACAAGGCTGAGTTGGAGGTAAGGAGAAGTAGGCTAAGAAGTAAGTTTGGTCTGTAAACCCACATGATGGGGTCACTGGGGGTATTCATGGAGGAGCCAGGTTGAATCATCTTCCTCCAGATGGCTAGATATGATATGAAAAAAAAAAAAGATACTGTACACGAAGCACTAGTGGGAAAAAATGAGTGTTTTCATGTACAGCGTTTGGCACGGCGTTATGCGCACGTGTCTGCCCTTCCGTGGGCATACTGCCTTGAAGGTGTCTGAAAACAGCTTTGAAGATGATGAAAATGTACAGCATCCCTTGATCGTGAGCATTTGTGGAACCAAGGATCACTTCTTCAAGTCCTGTGGAGGGAGGGGGCGTGCCCACACGGGACGTGGGACACCTTCCCTGGAGGTTGTTGTCATCTTGAAGACGCCTTAAACGTTGCACTGAAGCTGAGAGCAACACTGCCGCAAAAACTAACAGGGGAAGTACACAAAAAGCGGGGATGTTTGGCCAAGCAGCCTGATGTAGGGCTGAGTCACGACAGGCCTTCTTCTCTCACTTCAGGCTTGCTCCAGGGTGGCACGGACCCGACGGTTGGGCTGGATACCAAGAAGCGGTTTACCATCCCACGTACATACTCAAAATGTATGTGGGACAGTAAACCATTTCTTTAAGTACCGCATAATGGCAGGCCAGCTGTAAGAAGGCTCATGTCCACCAGCTTGCCTCAGGACACCTCTTCAGGGCTGGTGTTGACAAGCAGATCATGGAGTCCTACTAACCAAGAGTTGCCTAGACACCCATGTCACTGAGGTCATGAATAGCACTGATCCCAGAAAGCATTATGGTCTCCTCCCCAGAGGTGGCAAGAGTTCCCAAGGCAGAGCTTGACAGAGGAAGAGGGAGATTACGTCATTTCCCACCATGCAGCAAAGAAAACATGCTGTATGAAAACCATCTCTTCCCGTGTCATGGAGAAGCCCCGATGATGAGTCTAGTGGCGTCTCCCCGAAGACAGCGTCCTCTCCAGGAGCCTCGGGGATGGATTTGATACTGAGGGTTAGTGGACCGTGTTACATACGTCACAGATAAAGCGTACGCTATACGGTCTACTATCTCTCCAAGTACCACACAGAGACGCCGAGGACAAAGGCTGAGGGCACGTCCAGAGGGCCCTCAGGGCCACTGAGCTGGTGGAAAGTCGAGTCTGGTTGGGCACAATGCATGCATCATGCGACAGGCACACGCAAGCCAGGAGTCTCATCTTCATGTCAGGACTGACACCAGCAACTCATCCCCGAAACGGACAACTCTTCCAAAAAGCCCATACAGTCTGCAGACAAACTATGCTGTGGGCCTTATTGCTACTTAAATGACCGCAGAATGCTACAAGGATGGGGGGCTGGGACACAGTGGGAGTTAAGGGCATGCATGGCAGAGAGCTAACACGGGTATGGGGGAGGGGTGCAAAACTAGGAAAGCCAAACGGCCTATATGCAACCAAAAAGATGACTTGGCTAGTTAGATCAGGCCAAGCAAACGTATCAGGGCTTTTGGGACCCTGTCCTATCTCCTTGTGAAACCAATTTGTAACCATAGGAAAACAATGTCACCAGGAAATGAAAATGGCACATACGATCCCATCAAAGGCGGTTCCAGGAATCCCTCTGAGGTTTTAGTGAAGGAAAAAAAAAAAAGTACTACTCCCTAAACTCAAAACCACCGTTTCATCCCCGCACATCATACTGCCACTACAGGCTCCAATGGAGCTGGACTTAAACTTGAAAAGATTTTTACACATTAGTGCAAAATGACAGCTCACCAGGAGCAGGGAGCATCTCTGCAATGCTCAGAGCAGGTAGGTTCTACTAAACAGGTAGGTCCCCCCCCCCGGGGGGCAAATTTGCTCCATAAAGCCTCTAGAGCTAGCTGGTTGGGAGATGTCACACAGACATCTCATACATCTGTCACATGGAAAACCATGTCTTTGGGTACTATGACTGAAGGTACCAAAACTCCCCCAGAGGGCTCACTGAGTGCCCAGAAGATGTTGGTCTTGCTGCAGGTCAGATATCAGCCATAACAACAGAAATCACACGGAGCGGTGTGAGGATGCATCGATTCTCTTCCTCGCGGTTGGTAACACCTCCGGGGTGCCCTCCGAGGATGGAGTGGATACTGAGAGTTAGTGGACCATGTTACATAGGTCAAAAACATAACGCCTACGTTCCATAGTCTACCACCTCTTCAGGAACCGTGGGATGCTGTTGACCCCTAGAAACCTGGGCCTCGTCCCTGAAGCTGGCGTCACTTCCAGAGAGCTTTCCTGAGGCCTGATTTAGCAGTGGGAAGCAGGTGTGCTGAACAACACACTGTCCTTGAATGGTCGAGTAGTGCTGAAGGAGAGGCGTCATCTCTCCTCTGAGGCAGCGCATCCCATGAAGGCCATGCCAACTTGGAAAGGTGAACTGCTGTGCTAAGCATGTGCCAAACTTTATGGGCTTAGCCTTTGCTCAAACAAGGGCCAATGGTCAGCTCATCTTGACCAAAAGGGACACCATAATGGCATAGATTATCATGAAAGAATTCTAGGTGGTACCCACCAGGCCCATCTACACTGTGGTCATCCTTGTGATGTACCATCAATGTACAAACTCAGGGATCAGAGGGCCAGTACTTTGCCAGCTTCTAGTAAGATCCTTTCCCTCGGATGGTGCCTCTGTCTACACAGCACTGCCACATAATGTAAATAAAACTCTGAGGCTTGATTGTCCCCAGAGAAGGCCAAGGCAGCTTCCTGTGCTTGTCTGTCAAAGAACATGACCATCCATTAAGGTCATGAAGGCCAATGTTCACTGGGCCACAGCCCTGCATGCCTGCTCTAAATGTTCAAGTCCTTAGACTGGTGCTCAGGGCTCCAGTTTCTTCCCTGCTCCCAAGTGGGTGAAACAATTCTCTATGCCATGTGGTTCTTCACTCAGTCTACTTCTCCACACTGGCTAGAGCATCACTGCTTGTATCATTCTCAAATCCAACACCAGGCTGCCTCTCCCAGAGGTCTGAATTGTTACATCAAATGCTGCCTGGCACCCGCCCCCCATCTCATCCTACGATCAAATGCCTATGGCTCTCTTTTACCCAATGACTTTCTATGTGTTCTGTCTCAACTATGGAACACCTATAGAATGTGGAGTCAGAGCAGATCATCATGGTAATCTGCTTTGCTGCAGATTCCAGCATAGCAGGGAAAACCCACGTGAAAATGAATTCCACAAGGCATGGGTTTCAAGAAGCAAAGGAGGGGACTGCAAAAGAGCAAGGAATACTTAACAAGACCTGGGAAACTTCTCCCGAGTTCTGAGCAGCGGAGGAAGAGTGAAAGGATTCAGGGAGGAGGAGGGGATGAGAAGTAGAGAATGTAAGGAGAAAGCAGAGCCCTGAGCAGAGCGCCGAGCAGGCAGCAGAGTGTGGGCTGATGGGCAGAGCACGCAGTCTAGAGCACTTCTGTGATGGGGCCGGGCACACCCGGACACACCCTGATGGAGCACGGGTCATTCAGGTTCATGAAAGAACTTGAACTTTACCCTCAGAGCAAAGGGGCGATATTAGCAGTTGCTAAAGGACCATAGTGAGTTTTGTGTTTTGTGCAAAGAAGGTATTGCAGATAGCGAGGGCAGGTGGAGAGAGCAAGAAGGAGAAATGAAGACGAGAAAGCAAAAAGGCCACAGAGGCGGAAGGGAACAAACAGGCTTTGGATCCTTGGAGGAAAAGCCAGAGAGAAGTTGGTGGCACCCAGTGTAGGTGTGGAATGGCAGGCAGCAGTAAGGGTCCATGAACCCCCACTGAGGAGCGTCATGCTGAGCTGGGGAACTAAGTAGCCAGGAGTGTCGGGTTGGGGCCGTCACAGTGGGTGAAGCCTGCATGAAGGAAGCACAGTGGCAGTGGTAGGCCACTGCAGAGCTGCCAAGAAGGGAGTGACAATGGGCTGTTGCGATTCTAAGTGTGAAGGTCCCCACTAGAGCACTGTAGGACAGGAAGGGATGGCTGACTCCAGAAAAGAGAGGTAGAGGATGGTGCGTAATGGTCTACAGGGTATGGGCGGGCTGGGCTGCAAGTTCAGAACCAATGCCATTGTATGCGCAGCACAAGGGACCAAGGAAAGGGGAAATATGGGACGATGCTGAGGTGGAAAGTCCCTGATTGGGAAGCACTGGAGGACAAGTCGCTGGAATTCTGTCTCCTTGCTTTGGGGTCTTCTCTGGTACAAGAAGGAGACATATGGTCCTCTCATCAGCATCCCTTGTGCCAGGCACACAGCACACACGCCACAGTGTAATACCATAGAAAGAGCCAGACTCTGTCCACCCAGAGTGCCACTTGCTTCCAGAGTGAGTAGCGAGCAGAACACCCCACCTTCTCTCCCACAGCGTCATGTCCTGTATGCGGCTTGGATTTTCTTGCCTCCCCAGACTCAGTCTCTCCTGGTCTTCCATTCCCCCAGGTACTCCCTCCCCCCGATAATGCATACTTCCTCAGGGTCATTGCCTTGAGCTATGTTCATATGCAGACCCTGTGTGCATATGTCTAACCAGTGCTCAGTACTCCCACCTATCAGCAGCATACAGTGTGGATGAGGGAGAATCGGGAGGTGGTAGCACTTCACACAGGCAAGATGGGGAAGCATACAGGGGTATCGCTGGAGGGCCACAGGGGCTAGAGTCTAGAGGCAGAAGAAAGGAGGCCCCAGACTTGCAGTAGAGCCAAGCATCAGAAGGCAAGGTGGGACATTTACATATCCCCAAAAAGCAGGGCACAGGGCTTAAGGAGAGCAAGTGGAGAAATAGGGAAATACCCCCTTGGCACCGTCACACTGGGGACATGTGAACTGAATAGCACTTGGCTACTAATCACGACACACAGGAACCAGTCAGGCTGACTACACGTAACTAGGGGCACTTATGGTTTTGAGGATGCTGAACTTTATTTAAGCCCACATAGATTCTGGAAGCTGGCTGAGCACTTTCCAAATCAGCAGAGCAAAAGAAAATAAAAATGTGGTTTTGGCCCTATAACAAAAGATGGCAGAGGGAAAGAGGACAAAAGAAACAAAGCATCATTTTTTAAATCTCAAACATGACAATCAAGGGGAAAATGTAAATGGGTTTATACACCCTCAAAGAGAAAGGATTTTCAATTTGGGTCAAAAGCCTCAAATCCAAACTATATGTTGTCAATTTAAGACAGATTATAAATAAACTTGAAAAATTGCAAAGCCAAGAGATGGCCCAGAAAAATAGGAAGGCCTCAATTTTCCTGCATTCAACTCTGAGGCAGCCCACACAGCATGCGTCTCAAACATCAGGCAATTTAGTCAGCAGCTGACAGCCAGAAGCCAGGCTCTTCCAGCGGCACCCTGGCTTGCCATACACAGCAACACCTTCGATTTGCTTGTGCAAAATTGTTAATTGCAGAGGTTTTCTAAGACTGTAGAAGGGTTTACCCCCACCACCCCACCCCGGTACACTGAGAGAGAAATGTGCCCAGCACCCAGCCCTCGGAGACATCCCACCTCCAACCAAAACAGGGTAACTTTCACATGGTCTCTCTGAGCCATTGGGCTGCTGGGTCCAAAAAAGGTTTTAGCAGCCCTTGTAGAAAGTTACTTGATCACATTTTGCTTTTGTTTTTAATCGTCAATAAATTAGAATGGAAAAATAAAACGACTGATAACTGGTGAGAAATCTCATGTTGTAATATGAAGTAGATGACTATGGAGGTCACCGGGCAGGTTCAAAACAGCCCACCTCTGACTTTAATTTAAAACAATCAATTGTGTGTTTTAGGGCAGAATGGAGAAGCATCGTGAACATGAGAAATTGCTTTGGTGGGAAACTGAAGAGCAAGTCTCCAAGTTCAAATAACACGTACCCATCACCGGATGCTTCCATAGGCAATTAATCGTATGGAAAGGGTCACCTCCCTTTGGGAAATGTGAGTAATTCTATAATCCGTGTCAGGTGATGACACAGGGCAGAGAGAACACCTGTTTAAGATGGAGGGGCAATCCACGACAGGGGACATGGCACCCACCAACATTACGCCAGTGGACATAAGACATCAAAATATGGAGAACAAAATTATAGAAACAGTTTTCCAAGCCTCTCAGTTGTAAGAACGTCAGCTAGGCAAAAGCAAGAACACGAAAAGACCAAATGATAGACAAACCTCAAACCCAGAACCAACATCATATTTAACAGAAACTGAGAATTAAAGATGTTCATTTCACCAATATTGGGTTTTCCTGCCCCAAGTACTAAGCAATATAATAGAAAAATATTACACACTCCAAGAATAAGATTAAAACTCTGGTTATTTATAAAATTCAAACCTTCCTGAGGAAATCCAAAAGAAAAAACATGAAAACTAACAAGATTAAATTTCTTTACGTCAAAACCTATGTCCTATGAACTAGTATTACATCTTGCTTTAAATGCCCATGAAACATTTACAAAGTTGATTATATCATGCTTAAAAAGGCATCAAGTTTTCCGCAGAATAGAATTTATGCACACATTCTCTAGCCATAAGAAAATATAATCACATTTGAACGGGAAGCATCAAGGACAACAAACAACCCAAATAAAGCAGATGTGAGTTTTAAGGGGAAATCTCATTTTCACATTTCATCCAGATAACCATCTAAGAACAAAAACATAATTACAAATATTCGGAGTTACAGAGAGGACTACATACTGAAGCACACGACATGAAGTCAAAGTTGCAGTGAGAGGCAAATTCATATCACGAAATAGTTCAATCATCAAGGAAGAGCAACAGTTGGGGTTACAGATAGACTGAACAAGGTCGAGGGAAGCAGAGGGCAGGGGCTGGGAAAGATAAAGGCCGTGAACATGCTCACACGAAAGGTTGAATTGAGAAAACTATTCCAAGAACAGACTTTTTGAAGAAAAAAAGTACAGACATTTGTTTAGATCGTGTTTTAAAGAGATAAAGTATGCATATATGAAATAAAAAGGTGATATAATTGTAGAAATATAGAAATTTACTATAGCATAACATTATTTGTAATACCAATATTTGTAATACCAATAGAACAACTTTAAATCTCAGAATGAATTATCTCCTGGGAATAGTGATCCCTAAAGGGAATTGAGCACTAGCTGTGTGGGACACTTGATGACATACTTTATCTCTTTGTCTTCTCAGTGGCAACTTTTAGGCTCTCATTTTAATCATTGACAAAGCAGGAAACTAAGCAAAGGAAGGAGACAGTGTTTGCAAGAGCTCCATGAGAAAGAATTTAAGCTCCATATATCTCAAAGCTTAACTATGGTGATAAATCAGAAAAGAGGCAGAACTTTTAAAGATACAGAAAGTTAAAAGATTCCAGTCAATACAAAAGAAACAGAAAGCATGGTGAAAGACTTCCCAGGAGGTTAATCTCAGCAAATTCAAGTTTTCATGGAACTTTCCATTCAAATATTTTATATATATATATATGGTACAGAATATAGAAAAAGATGAAGTGACACCTGATTCATTTTACAAAGTGGACATAACTTTGACACTGAAAGCTGACAACAAACACATTGGAAAAATCCTAAATTAAATACTTGCAAAGCAAATCTTATTAAAAGGACAACATACCACAGTAGAATAGAATTTGACCCCAAAACATTATTATCATTCATTGTACTGACAGAAGCAAACAACACAAACATCTCTCAGACATAAATAAAAGCATTTCAGAAAATTCTAAATCCAGTTCTGAATCATATATAATCTAAGAATACTGCAATATAAAAAAGAAAGAAAAGTCTAGTCTGAAAAATACTTTGTAATTGTACCCAACAGTGAAACAGAAGACAGATTTCTGTTACTAACAATTGTCTTAGAATTCGTAGCCAATGCAATAAGAAAGTCATCAGCAAGACAACATGGAAGAGATAAACTACAGAACTTATGGAAAAACAAGTATTTCTACCTAGGGATTTTAAATCACTCAATGAAAAGCTTGTAGAACAAACAAAACAATTCAACAAGATAGATAGGAACTAGAAATTATAAAAGTTCCCAACATTTCACTGACAAGGAGGTCAAAAATGTGAAGAGATGGGGCCAGATTTGCAACAGAGGCAACAATTAATTCTTTGAAATAATCTTTCTGATATATTGTGAATATACCAAATATATATATAAAACTGCAAGCTAGCATGCAAAGAGGTTTTTTTTTCTGTTTTGTTTGTTTGCTTGTGTTTGATTTTTGAGATAGGATTTCCCTCTGTAGCCAGTCTGGCCTTGAGCTCATAATCATTCTGCTTTTGTCTCCCAAGCGCTGGGATTACAGGCATGCACCACATTGCCCAGGTTTAAAGAACAGCGTTATAAAATTTCACAGAAAATGTACTGTGTTTTAAGTTTCAAGGTATTCCTAAAATCCACCTGAAAAAATAAACAGGTAAGACTAACAGGAAAAAAATTTAAAAGAGAAAATGAAAGATTATTGCCAGTGAACAATGACTCAATGTAACATTAATACATGAAAACCAAGTCCAACTGGCCTAAAATTTTAATAAGTCAAGTGAACTAGGGAAAGAATGAAAACTGCTATAGAGGTCCATATGAGGGGCAAGACACAGGGCTCAGTAGCTAAGAGCTCTTGCTGGTCTTGCAAAATGGTAGTTTACAAGCATGTCTAACTATAGCCCCAAGCAAACCAACAAACTTTCTGGTTACGATCAGCATTGAACACACATAGTACATAGACACATGCAGCCAATACACTCACTCATATGTTTAAAAGCGATATGCAATACAACAAATGTAGAAATTGGATATTTTTGCAATGATTTAATGGGATAAATATTAAAATATAAAACATGAAATTGCATAAATTCTAGGAAAAATAAAGCAACGTGTTGACTATTTACATCAGCTTCATTTGGGAAACACCTTTCTATCTAAAAATAAAATACAAATGAAGAAACTATAAGGAAAAAAGTGAATGACAAATTTCTATATAGCCTAACAATTTTTATTTTAAGAGTTATTTTAATATTTATGTCAAGTGAGAGGCAGAGTTCTGTGTGTGTTGTGTGAGTGTGTACATGCATGCGTGTATCTATATGCAGGTACAGCCAAGGCCAGAAAAGTGTATCAGATGCCCTGCAGCTAGAGGTAGTGATGGTTGTAAGCTGCCCAGGATGGCAGACAAACCCTGGTCCTCTGTACGAGAGGTGCAAGCTCTTAACTGCTGATCCATCTCTCCAGCCCCACCGTTTTTAATAAAAGGCTCCATGAACAAAATTGAATGGAAAATGAGACAAACAAGTGTGTGGGAGATGGGAGGAAAGGTTGGTATCATGGCAGTAAATTAAGAAGGCAAAATTAGAGGGAACACTTAGCAATATCATAGAATCAGTCAAAGAGGTTCAATGCACAATTGAGGTACTCAGGGGAGGGAAAATAGAGATATAAATTGGTTTATAAATCCAAATGAGGTTTTGAATCAAAATAGTAAAAACAGACGAGCAGTGATCCAGATCAACATAGGAACACTAACATTCGCAGACAAATTCATGCAAGTTTGAAGAGTGACAGGCTTTTGTATCTGTGATATTATCAGTAGGGTCTCTCTCTCAGCTGTTTTCTTTGCTATAGTTTTCCCATTTCTGAGTCTATATGTCTCTGAAAATCTGAGGGGTAAAGTCCGTAACATAGAATTTTATACCCAGCTGCTAAATTACCAGTGTCAGTGTGGACATTTTCCTATTCAAATCTGATAGGTCTCCAAAGGTTATTTCCCATGAACCTTTTCTCTTGAAACTCTAGCAAAATAGAGGAGTAACCCCCAAAACAGATATCATGGTATCTAGAAAAACCAGAGACCCATCTAGGGGAGAAAAACAAAAACAAAGGAACCTGTCCCCAGAACGAGATGGTAAAATGAAAACGGTAGCAGTCTAAAGCTAGCCGGTGAGAAACTAGAAAAGCTGACGCCAAAAGGGAATTTCAACATGATATGCATGTCTGAAACAAATTGTGTTGGTATGTAGTATCCTGAGCAACTCTTAAAACAAGCCAAAACAAAGCTGAACACCAATGAGAAAGAAACACGCACACCCTCTCTCTGCACCCCTCTCTCTCCACAAAAAGGGAGGGGGTAAATGCTCAGGGCCACACTGTCCAGCTCTGTGTGCAAAGCAACATTTCAAAATAATCTATAAGGACCGTCAGGGTGAAGACAGGGGCATAAGTAAAAGAGAGTTAAATGCTTGTCTTCAACAATAGAACAATCAAAATGATGCCTAAGCTTAAAAAAAAAAAAATCACACAAGAAAGGAAGAAAATCAAGGAGTAGAAAAACAAGAATGTTACTTTGAGTTATGGATGTAAATGTCAAGGGAATCAGTTAAAACAGTTACAGGTAAGGAGTAACCTTCGGGTGGAGCCGGTGGAGTGGGAGGGCAGATGTCTCCCTGACAGTCTTGTAGAAGGATCTGCCTCTTAAAATTGATGTGTATGCATGAGCTTGACAAAAATAAAAAATAAAAAAACCCCACAAGAACTAAAGAAATAATGAAAAGTGCAAGGAGCTTGAGCTGGCAATTCAGATACAAATACGCCACAAAGAGGGTGGATAAGTGTTCTGTGCCGCTGTGATAAAAGCTGTGGGGTCGGAAATGGTGAAATGTCATGTTTTGACAAACCAGCAAAGGTTAAAAACCTCCTGATAATTCCCAGAGCAGCAGGCACTTTCTCAAACTAATTCTGAACATGTAATGGGCAAAAAGTTTGCAGAGGGTAATTTGGCCATGTGCTCATGCCTCCTGACAGAGCCACTCGCTTGTACAAAGAACAGCAAGATGCTGGTCAGAACTGTGAAAAGATAGCACGTAGAGAAGCCTGCTAACATACACCACCCGGCTTTACATCTGTCTGCAGATGGACACACACAGACCAATTATGTCAATTATAGTCACTGACTAGACTCCTACGTGACCATTAAAAAAACCAAAGATGGGAAATTACTAAATGGCATGGGGCAGAGTTGAGAAAAAAAAATAGGAATGATGAGCCCAATTAAACACACACACACACTTTATAGGAATAAACAAAAAAATCGAACACTGTTAACCATAAGTTGGCAGTGGTTACTTTGAATGGTGTGGCTATGAGAATTTTGTTGTTCCCCCCTCAACAATTTCCATGTCTTTCCAATGAACAACAACTTATTTTATTAATAAGAAAATATTATTTTTAAAATATCACGTGACGAATGTGATTTCTTAGCTTAGTATTTTTCAGAGGAGTGCCCAGATGGCTTCTGATTTTGTGTTTCTCCATGGCAGAATGTAGTTCATAAAATGCAACTGTCTGAAGGCCAGGCTATGGAGAAATAGCAGTCCTCCAGAGGTGGGGTCCCGGGGACATGCCATCACACCTGTCTTTTTTGCATCATACTAAAAAATACTGGAGGCTGGGGAACAGAAGTTATCCCAAGCCCCAGCTCAAGCTCACAAAGAGGATCCTGCTAGCTAGTCACCTGTGATGACAAGACATATGGAAATTGAGGACTTGCCTGCCCAATCCTGCCCTCCACTCAGAGAAGCCACTGCCATAGGTAACTAATGCAACTGTCCAGGAGAGGCCAGTACCTGGCCTCCCCACAGGCCATACACTCAGGTGGAAAGCCTCTTTTTCAGTGCTTACAATCTAAGCAGCCATCAGACCAAGTCTGGTCCTGTCCCTGACACACAGCATTGAGAATAACCAGAAAAAGAAGAGCTTACCCAGCAAGACTGGCTCTGTGTCCCTGCGTTTGTCCTCACAGGAAGTTGAATCAGGCAACAAAGCCTCCAGAGGTTCTATGTTGGGGGACCTTCCAAGACAAAGTGGGCAAGTCACAAAACAAAGTCCAGCAGACCACATTCCCAAACCTGACTTCCCAGTAGACCCAGAGGAACTGTGCACATTCTGAGACAGGGGACTTCGGCAATAGAGGTGGGTCAGACCCAGGTCCTGTCCTCCAGCTTGTCCTTACTGGTATACAAGATGGCTCCAAGGCTAACTCAGGGAGTGGAGACAGGAGGTGTACGTGGGAACGACGTGCCTTTCCTGTACCTAGAGATTGGAGCACAAGTAGGAGGGGAATGTGGCGCACAGGAGGATTTCCACGAAGCACGCATTACTGTAGGACGGGGGCAGCTGGCAGAAGACCAGCCAATAGGAAGACACCATCCAGGAATTGTGACCTTGTGTATGTGGCTTAAAAGGAAGGGAAGCTCAGGGGATGGAGGGATGCCAACAGCAAGGCCTGGGTAGGACTTGGTGCAGAAGAAGAAGGAAGTATGGATGGACATTAAGAGCTCGGGACCGGCCAAAACTACACCCTAAGTCAGGGTTAGACAGGTGACTTATATTGCTGTTGGTACCATTTACCATCTTCTAACTGAGGCATACAGAGAACTGCACTTGGGGTGGGTTGGAGGGGCTTTTTATGCAACCTTGGTCTACATTGCCTTCATTTAAGGTTTTAAGGATTCAAACGACAATTTGAAAGGCCGTTTTCCATTCCACAGTGACAATACTAACCGTGACTTATGTCTGCAGAGGCCACTGTCCCATCCACTTGGTGACCACAGAAGGTGCTTTCCATAGGCTCTTACGACTGAGATTCGAGGGCCCAGCAGCTGGCATGGATCTGGCCACATCACTCCTGGCCCAAGAGCCGGGCTCTGGGCTCTCGCTGCTCGGGAAAGAAATGGGCTACTGTTAATACCAGGTGGGTACCCCAAGAATCTGTCCCCACAGTCACAGAAGGAATAGTGGGAGCTAGTGAGAGCCAATCAAGCTTTGGCGTGAGATGAGCTCTGAGGGCTAGAGTGGGATACAGGGTGGCTCTGATTCCACACGAAATAAAGAGAGGGGAGCACGGCTCCTGGGTTATGACCTATGTGTGCCCTGTCTTTGGGAAATGTTATCTGCGTCAGCTACTGGCAAGGAAGGACTTTTCCAAGTGCTTCTCTGCAGGATTTTCAGGATGGCCGCGGAACTGGGAGTTACCTAAGCTCTGTCATTCCAATGAGCAAATCATACAATATGTTACAACATAAATGGAATGGAAGCTTCTAGAAAGATTGAGGCCCTGAGTGGAGACAGAAGTGTCCAGGCCGCAAACAAGATGGCTACCCTTGAAGGTGGTTATGGAGAAAGGAGATACACCCAGATGTGAAGACAGCTGGTTCCCTCTGCTCACACAGGCCTTTGTTTCCTTCTTAGAGGGGGACGGTGGTGAGATAGCCATGCACCACTGGTAACTGGCTGCAATCATCCCCACCCTGCTACTGGGAAAGGGCACAGTTTCGCCAGACCCCTCCTCTCTCCTCTCTGCCTCATAAATTACCATTCCACCCAGGTGTGCCCTTAGAACTGGCCCAGCTGCTAAAGCCTCATTTCCCTGCCAGCCTGGCACTTGGCTGACTTGACAAAGCCAAGCTCTCAAGAAGAGACTGAAAGGAGAAGAGGCCTAGGAGAAGCCGGAAGTCCTGCAATGGGAAGGCATCTAAGCAAGGTTCCCAAGTGGCCCCTCTGCATGACCATGTAACTTCCAAGGCAATGTCGTGATCTCTGGGATGTGATCCCTCCACATACACGTCTAATGTGCTATATCCAGGTCTCATGAGCACACACAGCTGAGTAAGCGGCATCATGGTGTGCTGGCATATTAAATACGTGGACACACAGGGTCTAGAATGGTGGGATTCTTTTCATGGGGGGGAGGGTAGGAGTGTGAACTATCCAGGGGGACACATAAAGCAAAGTTAGGTGTGAAAGAACAGAGGCTAGATTGTGAGGAAATAGCAGGGAATTCTCTAGGAAAAAGAAAATCTCCTCCTCCTCCTCTTCTTCTTCAGAAGGTCTGACCCGTGGTTTCAGGCTCCTCAGAGAGCACCACAGGCAGGGGGGTAGCTAGGGTCTCTGGCCACTGCCCATACCCGACTATGCTGAGAATAGGCTCTGGTAATGGTCAGGGATGACTCTACATAATTGTAAAGAACGGTGGTAGGAGAATGTGTGAGTTTAAGGGAAAATAAAATACCATCAACTGGGTCCAAAATTAAGAGCAGTACGCAGGAGGGCCTGGAAGGATGGGAAGAAAGAAATATGTACCCAAGTGTAGGCCTGGTGAAGCAATGAGGGAGAATTCATGTTACTATGGTGTCCCTGTTACATGTGGGGAAACTGAGGCAGGGCTAGGCCATCCCTAGTCTCAGCTCAAGTCTCTGATTAAGGGAGGCAATGTTTTCCTTTATAAAGCCCAAAGAAAAATGCTGAGTCCTTCTGGGAGCTTGGGAAGCAGGCTCAAGGAGCTGGGCCAAAGAGGTCAGCCTGTTGTCACTGCATCTGCAGTAGACACTCGTACATGTGCAGACGACACAGGTGGGCCTTGGAGAGTTGTAAGAGCTGAAAAAGCACACCCCCTAGCCAGGGCAGCTCCGGCCTGTTTCTAGCAGTCTGCCAGGCAGAGCATGTGCACACAGCATGGAGTAGGAGACACACATGACCACAGGCTCGCTGCAGCACATGCACACAGACTTTTGCAGAATAATAAAAGCAAACCAACTTGTGTATTAAGCTGAGCTCTGGGACATCTCCCAGGATACACAAAGGTACCTCTCTGGGTGAGGAAATCAAACATCAGGCTCCTAATCATTCCCTACTTTGGAATAGTAAGGGCCAGTTCACATGGGTCCTACCCTACACACACCCCCAGCCTGGGCCAGACTTCCACACCCATCCATGCCCATGCACTCTCAGAGACTTTTAGGCCCAAGCTCCTTGCTTGGGTTTTGCCAAAAGCTTGAAAGAAGACCTAGGAAGGGGACCAATTGCTGTCCAGTTCCATCAGAGAAACAAACCTAAACCACAAGGTTTTCGGCCTTGCAAAGCATCCCTGGGCTCAGTGACAGGGGGACTTGTTTCAGCCTTCACCCTCCCTCTTCTTTGGGAGGGGGTCACAGCACATACATTCTTCCCAGTCAGACTCAGTTCTGGCCTATGACCATGGGGTTTCAAATTCTTTAAGAGACCTTTTGGAAAATATTCGATGCCAAGCACTGGTCTAATTGACCACATCCTGTCCCAAACTTCTTGGGGGAGTGAAGTTTATTTAAACAGGGACAAGAGTTCATGCCAGGCAATTTCAAGGATTAGGGTTTCACATCTAACAAGGCACAGGCAAAGGCAGAGTGGAGCTGCAGAAGGCAGGCAGGCCCCAGCAGTCAGCAGGGACTATCTTTTCCCGGAGGACACAGGACCTGAGTCTGGTATGTACGCTGAACTCGATGAGCATACAGCTGTGTGTTTTTGCCTTTGTTAATATTTACCTATCCCAGAAATCTCCACGCTCAAGTTCTGTAGCAGGTTCTGTCCTGAGCGGCAGAGGAAAGGGGCCACCAAGTTCAAGCATCTCAGCCAGGGAATGCAGGGTCCGCTCAGAGTGGTGCACATGCAAGCTAGTCATGTATGACCAAGGTGGTGTCTCTGAATATGTGTCCAAGTCAAGGCCAAGGATGAGGGCAGAAACCAAGTGATGATTCAGGACAGGATGAGCAAGACTCCTGTGGTGGTTGGCCATAGTAATGATGGTGGTGGGTTGTTGGCAATGGTGTTTACTGTGTTGGTGGTGTAGTGTTGTTACTGTGTTGGTGGTGGCAGTGATTATAGTAGAGATGATGATTGTGATGGTTGCACTGGAAGTACTGCCGTTGTTGATAGTCATTGTCATGGTGATAGTATTAATGATGCTAGCGATGGTGCCACTGGAGCTGAGGTCATCGTTTGTAGTAGTGATGCTCATGATGGTTGTAGTGATGTTGGTGATGGTCAAGGTGGTGGCATGCTATTGTTGCTGGTAGTGGTTCTGATGGTAGTGTAGTGGTAACAGAGGGGAGGTGGTGATGGTTATGAAATAGTGACAATGGCTATAATAATGGTGATGATGTTAGTGATGATGTTACGGTTGTAATAATGGCGATATAGAGGTGGAAGCTGTGGTGATGGTAATGATGTTGGCAGCAGCAGTGCTGCCGTGGTGGTGACGGTGGTGATAGGAAATGGTGCTGGGGATGGTGGTGGTGCTGGTGATGATGTTGGTGAATAGAGCATGCTTGGACGGTAAACAAGACTCGGGTGTGGACAATTAGAAAAGAGCCTACCTGGGTTGGTCTGAAGCAGGATGGATGGTGTGTGATCAAATCCTCATGGATGAACCGCATCCCATATACCATCACTGAGTCCGAAGGGAGCATGCGGAACTGGGAATGAGAGCTATGGTCCAGGGTCCGGAACCACCATGGCAAGAAAGGAAGAACAGGCAGAGTCAGGCAGGCATACGGTGTTGCTAGACACATACTAGTTCAAAGAGAGGAGGGAGGGAGGTGGGAGGGAGGGGAAGAAGGAAAGGAAGGGTGGGGAGGATGGAACCATGGATTGTCCATCATAAAGACTAAGCGCCCATAGAGTATAAAAGTGTTGCCAACGTACTTTTTCAATCGTCTGTTCCCTGGTGGAAGGGTGTGTTATGACTTTTCTTGGTAGGCTATGAGAATTCCAGTCTCTTCAGTCTTGTAGACTCTGAGAATGTGGGTAACATAAGCATAGCTTTAGTCAAACATAATTGAAGGGATCAAATAAATGTAGCCCAAACAAACAGTATTTTTCTAGTTTTGTAAAGGTGTCTCATCCCTCCCAGGTACAACACTAGAGGAAAAACATGAGGTATCACTAACTACCCGATGATAACCTCCTGTGGAAGGCACGAGTCCCTCAAGAATGTGTCACTGTCCTCCTATAGCTGAGGTTGACTGTGGGAAGGTGATTCTCATTAAGCCCAAGTCCCACCCACAATCAGAAGTGAGAGGAGTTTGGTTTGCTTGGAAAGGCAAGGCGTGCGCCCACTCAGCAGAGGCATAAAAACACGCTTCGGTTATTTTTGATCTCCTGTTTTGGCAGAGGCAAGGGAGCTTTCGGGAAGACCCAGGGCTTCCATTCCACCACGCCAAGCCAGAGTTACCCAAGGATGGGCCAATGTCCCAGCAGTCAGAACTGCCAGTATCCTGTCTCATGATCTGGCATAGGAAGCTTGGCCCTGGCGAGAATCTGGTTTTGCAGGGAGGGTGCCACAGACCATCTGACACATAGTACACTCTCCCAAAGACGAGCTACCAGGCCATACTGGTTCCACAAAAGCACATGTATTTTTAGTCATTTGCTCATTCATTCAGCAATAATTTACTGGGTGCCTACCAGGCTCAAGGCTGGGCTGGGGCTATGGATAGAGGGAAGAATTTGACTCAGTTCCCGGCCCTCAAGGTTCTTTAGTTTAGTGCTGACATGTAAACAAACGCCCATGATAGAGAAATCAGGGAGCTCTGGCTCAAGTATTTACAACTGGCGTGGAGCTGGGCGTGGCCACTCTCCTGGGAACAGAGAATGAGTGGCTGAGAGTTCATTCATAGCCTCGCGCCCGGACAGCTGACTCATTCATACACGAGCTAATTCACTTGTTCAGTCACTCATTGATTACAGCCTGACTTATTTTCTAACTACATACCTGCTGACTAATTTGCTCCCAAATCAACTCTTTAATTCATTAACTGCTATATGTTCATTCATCTATCCATTGGCCTTTTCATACATTTGCTTTACCCTATCTTTCAGTTACAAGTTGATTATATAATTGCTATAGTGAATTATTTCCTCTTATTGAGTCACTCAATGATACATACTTGAGTTAAGTCATTCATTCATCCATTCATTCATTTGTTTGGGTAAACAGTGACTTTTTCTTTTGTTAATGGACCCAAACACCGACTCACTGTTTCTTTATCCCTTCATTAGAAACGAAGGTCTACTTGTCCATTCATTCATAAATTCATGGACTTACTGGTCCACTCAAGTTCACATATTCACTTGACCGAGAGTGACTCACTGCTGGGTTTATTTCATCCACTCCCTGGTGTCATCATCTTTCACCACTCACTCATTCCATGCGGCCTGCTTATTAATGTATCTCCTCAACACCTCCCATGCCCCAGTGCACTCAAACTTGGTCACTAATGAGTGCAGTTAATCGGCTCTTGGTATAGTCTTGATATTTTCAAGACTTCATTCCTTCATTTTGTTTTCTGCTCAAGGGATCTTTCCTTCATTCTTTGTTACATCTGTTCTTTCTTCTTGTCCTCATTTATTCACCAACTCGTTCAGCAAACACTTCATGTGCTCCTGGCAGTGAGCTAAACTTGTGGAAGACCTCACAGCATAGCAATGCCACCTCTCATAAAGAATACAAAACTTAGAATTAATTCAGCATTTCTGGACCACACTTGTGCGCTTGTCCTGTTACACAGTGGGTGCATTGGTGTTACCTAATCCCATAGGATCAGGCTCCTATAAAAGCTCCATGTTTGACACTAGGTCTGACAAGGATGAGAGCCAATAGCATTGAGCAGAAATTGATACTTTTATAATAATTATTTCAGCAGATACTAAGCACCAGAAAATAAAGATCATGGAGCATTAGAATCTCCTAACAAGCCTGCAAACACATAAGCTCATTAGAGTTTGTGCCTCGGGCAGGAAACGTAATTCACATGAGTACTACGAAAGAAATTATATATGCATATGTATACGTATATAAATAAAATCTTATTGTACATACAAAGTAGCTGTACGCACCATGTTCTATAAAAAACAAAACAGGAGATACTAAGGAGCTTTTTGTAGATGTCAGTAACTAAAAACTGTAACCATAGTACTTATCACACAACATTATAATCACTAGCCTGTGACTGGTCCAGCTCCAATCTACTTTTTAAAAGATTGGGTTACTAAGTAAAGATAACAACAGGTCTACATACTCATCATCAAATAACAGAAAGAAAAAACCAACTTAAAAAAGAATGCATGTTTAACATGTTTTTTGGGCTCCCTTATACACAAAGGCAACAGATTAAATCTTTTTGTTTAAATGAGTTTAAAAGAAAAGGAAGTGGATCATTTAAAGTTTCTGGGTTTTTTCAACAAGGATGTCAAAAGAAAAGAATTTACATCCAAAGAGATTAGGGGGAATCAATCTTCTCCCGTCCTCTATAGACTTGTTTAGCAGAGCACATTATATGGCCCTGCTTAAACAAACTGTCCTGTTATTATATCTTCCATGATGGGTACTGTGTGGACACTGTAGTTAGTTCGATTTCACTGTCTTAACAAGACCACAGTATTTGCCTGCAATTAGAGTGTACCTGTGATCTCCCTGTTCTGGAATGTATTTCAAGCCTACTGTGTGTAGGTGTCTTTTGTGCAAACAGGATCACCTGACCACTAGTGTGCGTGTGGTCTTCTCTGACTATTTGGCATACAATGTCAATCGTAAATAGACAGCGACCATCTGTAAGAAAATGAGCAAACGAGAACAGGATGTCTGTTACTCACCCAGACCTATACTGCTCTCGATCACACAGTCAGTGTTGGATCCTTTGTCCTGAAGTAGTGACGAAAGGAGCCAATGCGCATCCATTCTACTGAGTACAAAGTGACACAGAGAAGCATGAGATGGCTTCAGTGTCAGCCTGCACTTTGAAGTCATTCATTTAATTAACCTTCCTCTATTTGCTTAACTTTTGATCCACAATGAATTAAATACCAAGGAACCTTTAGCATTTCAAACTGAATGGACCAAGACATTTCAGAACTGAATAATTCTTACTTTAAAATTGGCCCACATATTGAGCTCAGTTTCCTTCATCAAGAGTATTTTTATCGACTGAGACATTTACTCAGTCTCTGTGCAAAAATCAATGTCTGCGAGCCAAAGGTAGATCCTTAAACTTTAATCAAGGCATTCTCACCCATTCCCCACTAATTCTAGCATGCGATGGACTTCAGAGGCTCATTGAAATCATGGGATTTTCTCAGATGCCTTCCCGTCACATCATCAGCCCATTCGCATGTCATGTCACGCCTTTAATGTGGACAAGCACACTATAAGACGGTACAGCTACAAGCCTAACTCCCTACGGGGCACCTCCACCTGCCAAGAGGTGCGCAATCCAACTTTTGAAAATTAAGGAAAGAACCACTTTGTTCTTGTCCTTCATTCACACTAAATTTAATTAGTGTGGATTTATAGTCGGGTCATGAAAGACCACATAAGGCTTACTGACACTCAGTTACCTTCTGAAATCACCCAATAGAAACCATGAGATAATGGCCCAAACCGAGAACTTTATTACTTACATTTCATAATATCCTCTCTCCCCAGAGGGCAAAGACAGAGATCTTCATGATTAGGAAGAGATCAGCTGTGGTACAGAGTCCTGTAGAACAGAAATATAATTTCCCTCTAGCTGTGTGTGTATGGGGGGGATGACATAAATACACTACACATATATAATAATAAAAATTAAAAGGCATTAAATACTCAGAATATTAACAAAATGTTGAAAAATTTTAAAATAAGAGAAAACTAGATGAATCACTGTTACTGTGTGCCATTTTTCTGTTTTAGTGTATTGATTTCTATCCTTAGTAGTTTATTCTTTCAGATGACAAACTCACTATTTTTAAACATTTAAGACAGTAGCAAAAATAATGTAGCCACAGGTACATTGCTCATTGCCAAGGTGACACAGACTGTGTAACTTCGTGATGGCATTTAATGGGCCCTTAGTGGCCACTCATGATAATGATGGGGGGTTGTCATATGGTAAAGTGAGTTCTGAACTAACAGTGAACTCAGGGTAACAGCCATCAGATGCTACTGACTCTTGGAAACAGAGCAAAGCCTGTTGGTCCAGTAATCTTCCCTGCCACAGCCTATCAGTAGTCTTCCTCTGACACAACAGCTAGGAGTTGGACGTTCATTCTATTTGTTGATTTTGATGGACTCATTTCAAGTCAACCTACACATAAGCTCCACAAATAGGTCAAAGCTTTCTACAGAATTTTCCCCAACAGAGAGAATAGATACCTATTGTGTTGAAAGTCCATGCTCCAGATAGTCTTAAAGGTCCACAAGTCCTACACTACCAGCACCACCACCATTATGAGCTCTAGCTGGTGTTTGTGTTCATCATTCATATTTACAAGGCTTCATTTACCATGTAACAATATCAAGAAACTCACTACAAATAATAATGCAAGAATCACCAAAACGTGTGATCCCTGAACTGCTCTAAAACCCTTCTGTGTAATTACTACCCAGAACAATACCTCTATCTTTAATTAACCTTAATGGTGGGAGGGAGGAAGATGATATATGACTATTAAAATATATTTAAATGAAAAATAAAACAAAACAAAAAAACCTTAATGTTGCATGCATTCACAGGTCAGTGTAATAATGTCTTCTATTAAGCCCATTTTCACATTTGGGTCAAAGTGTATTTTAAATGATTATAAGTCACACCTTTAAAACTTTTTTATGTGTGAATGGCTTTTAAAAAAGTATCAAAATAATTTCAACTGTCACTATTCAAAGGGCCATCACATAGACGTGACCAAAGAAAAATGGCTCAGCACAACTTTGTTCTTTCAGGGATATAGAGAAGAGAAGATCACTGGCAAGAATGAGACTTCATTTGCATTGGTTTTGTATTCAATCTTTCTTTCATTAGTCAGTCATTTAGACAATTTGGGGTGTCTTTTATTTGGTTTCTCTTATACAAACAAACAATATCAGCCATGCCACAGACACAGACTCTATTGTCGGTCTCCTACATGATGCACAGCAGTGTTTTCATGACATAGAAATGTCTTCTTGCCTTGCAAGATAGTCTTATAGTTGAAAAAGGCTCATTTCTGTTTATTGCTATCTATTTGATTATGGGCTCTTTCCTTGAACTACTTGAAGTATTAGCCTGAAAATGCGTTTTAACGAAAGGAAAAATGACACCTGTATAATTTCCTGATCTCCATCTACACTGTAACTTCAACGTGGGGAGTGTGTATTTCTTCTAGGGTAGACCTCAGCTCCAGACATGTCCCCATTTCTCTTTCAGATGACAGAGAGGGTTCTGAAAAAGGCGGGAAAAACACTGGTCTCTTTCCATTGCTTCCCTGTTTAGCTATTCACTAACTAATTCACCATTGGCAACTTTTAAGTAGTATGGCTCACAGAAAGGCAAGAGACTTCCTATTGGATAATTGACCTTGCTATAGTGAGTTATCAGCTCATTCTCAAAACTCTGCCTCAACACCACACTGCTCAGTGGAATGCCTCCTGTTCATTCCTCATTAGCAACTGGCCTGCACATGGCTTTATGCCGGTAATAATGACATAAAATAATATTAGATATAAAGATCATATTTGAATACATCTTTGTAAGATGTACCTCCAGGTACGAATAAGGAAATCTCCTTCCATCCACCTGTGCTAAGAGGCAAAGAACAGAAGCCATGACAATGAAAAAGCTGGTTTTCCTCTCCACTAAGCATTGCTTTTCAGCTTTTATTATCAATCATTGTTTTACAATCATTAATTGAGAAATGCAGTTATTTCATTTTCAATAGAAAGAAAAGTGAAGAATTTTGGACTTCCCTTTAGCCGAGAAGTAGAAAACTTCTATATATTATTGGTGTCATCAGAGACAAAGAGGTGGTAGGTATGCAAGCACATACTAGTTTCAAAATCTATTAATGGTATTTTTGCTTCATCATATATTTTCAATTTTGACATTGCTTAATTTATTACTTCTCACACTGACCCAATCATAAAGAGTGGAATAAAAATGCATAAACATGAACTATAAAATGTAATGTGTTCTATTTCCTGAGAATTATCAAGAGGATAATTTGAAGCAAAAAAATGCACTTTTAATCTCTGGGGATGGATCTGAGAATTCCACATAAGTACTCATCCATGACTCCCACACCACAATGGCTATCATGAATCAAGGACTGGCCTATCTCTCTGTTCATCTCCAGTCTGTTAGGTAGGGCATCTTCTCATTACCAATGGCATCTCTATGGGTTGCACGAGATGGAGGACAGCCTTCCTACTCCTACTGCAACATTGCTGTGACTATTTTATCAATTATCTTCCATTCATGTCTGCCTTATCAACAACTTTGAGTTGATCCCTACTGGCTACTGGCAAAATGTTGGCCGCTGTTGGGTATATTACACACTTTGTAATAATACAGTGATTATCTTAAGCAAATTACTCAAACCAAGAAAAGAAAGAACTCACATCGAAAATGTACTTCTCGGGGAAAGGCAGAGTCTTAGACCATGGCAGATACCTCCATCAGGTCACATAGTTCTTACCCTCGGAGACATACAACACACAGAATATGACAAAAGTAAGACATCCTCACTATTCATCTTTGCTTTGCAGCTTTTTGACTCGATCATCAGTCGTTGGAGTCGTTTCTTTAAGAAGATAAATAATTTCAAACTAGCTATTGCAACAATTAGAATACCCCCTTAATTGTCTATATATCATTAGCTACAGAGGTAAGAGTAGTGCCTCTTTCTTTGACTTTTGCTAATTCCATTGTATATTAACATTTCTCCAAACTTAACATATAGCTTTATTATTGGAAAATGCCTAATTATATTCATTGTTTTTGTTTATACATATGTACATATTTATACCCACATTAGCCAATTATGAAAATATATAAATACAAACACCAAAAATAACCACATTGTGTATTACTGCTATCTATATATGTGACTATATGTGACCATTTCAAACACAGATAATAGGCTATGGAACCTTTGTAATGGACCTCAGGATTTATAATTGCATTCATCGTACTAATTGATATTTTACTAGCAGTCAACCTTGATCCAAGGTTGGCCACTTATTTCACAGATTTATACCATGTCTATTTATAGATGTACTGATATATTAGAAATAAAATGTCAAGAACACACCTGATATTCCTAATCTGTATTGAGAGCATTTTTACATTAATAGGAATTTATTAAGGGATTTATGAATGTATAATCAATAGATGACTTAATATCCATCCCTGATTATTCAGTAGAATACAGTTGGGCATCACTAATCATGTATTGAAGGTCCTTTTGGAGGGAGAGTGTTTTCTGTCTTGAATTGGCTTTACAGACCAGATTGGCCTTGAACTCAAGAGCCCCATTGGCCTCTACTTATAGAATGCTGGGATTAAAGGCATGCTCCTCCATGCTTGGATTTTCTTTTTAAAAAAATGATTCAAAACAAGCTAACACTGGAGGATCACTCATGATGGCCCACACTCATCAGTGCAGTGCAGACCGTGCCTGCAGCCATGGAAGATGCTCCAGTCACACAGTATGTCCAATATGGGGACTACTGAGCAGAGATAATAATAAAATTAATTGTTTTTTTTGTTTTGTCTTTTCTCTCTCTTTTTTTTTTTTTTAACTTTCCTAGTAATGATCTGTACTCTTCATTTCCCACTGGCCATTTAGGCAACCATTTTAGGAACACATTCAATCTTAACATTGAAAAAGATGAAATTCTCAAACTTGCTCTGAATATGGGCACTGTCTGTAATTTATACTGTTCACATCATCATTAGCAAAAAAAAAATTTTGTATCATGTATTCTGTACAAACAGATCTATGTCTTGGATCTCATATGAGAATTAGTCAATATTTTTTATTTCTACTTATTTATGAGACTGATGTATTCTCATATTGACACAATTATAAAAACAGAACGGAATGTATAATGTCAGAGAAAATGAATATATTCTACAGTCCTGAAGGAGCACTTGAGGGGGAAGTGCTTTATGAAGGGAATAGATTGTATTTCTTCTTCAGTAGGCATCCATGTGACTCATGTGCCACCAGGGATCATTATCAATCATGAGTGCTTCTTTCCTTTTCCAATCACTCCTTTAGTGTTGTTTAATTAGTTCAATAATGAACTAATAACAATGTATCTACTATTCAAATAACGCTACAAAACCTTTCTCTTTCCTAATCCATGTGGAATTATTATAACCTTAATTAATTATCCTCAGTGTTTCATAAATAATTGACAACTTTTATTCACTTCTGACGCTCTCATTGGTATGGAATGGCCATCCTCGGTGCCATGCTAAATATTTCAGTCACATTGAGGTCTGCTAAGCAAATCACCAAGTCTGCTTTATATTGTAAGATTCCATTTGGTCTAAAAAGTATTTCTTATTCATCATGTAGTTCTATTATTGGGCCACACTTATTTATTTTTGAATGTGAATTTATTGATTCTTACACTGATCCAATTATAAGAACATCGGGAAGTGCATATACATGGGGAGAACTGCACTTTGTGAGGGGCCTTAGAGGCCCAGTTACTATGTGTAACTCGTATATGCCAACATGGGCACCACTAATCCAAGGCTGAACCTATTTATCTCCACTCATTTCTCCAGGGTGAATGTAAAGATGTCTCCTTCGATAACTACCCTCATTTTAGCACATAAGCATAATCAGATATACCATTTTATACTAACTCCAGGAATATTCTTTGTTCCATTTGACCTAGTGTGAATATATTTCTCATCTTAGTCACACAGTGACTAACCTTCCACAAAGCATTAAAGCCACGACAAGAACATTGACCAGATATCACACCATCCCAAGCAAATGATGAGCAGGCAACCGTTGAAGATGAAAAGATCCTCTTGGAAGAGTTCAATCTAAGGAACACAGAGCAAAGCAGAGGACAAAACAATGACAATGCTGCCATCAATGTTTATGTAGCCATGTATGTATCTTCTGTGTTGAATCTTGGTGTTTCAGACACATAGTCATCATGTATGAATCAAATGCCACCGGTGGTCATCATCAAGCCAAGATTAGTTCTCCTTTTCTCTAATTATTTCTACTTATCTATGAAATAATTATAAACCCTATGATTACTAAAACCAACCCATACCAAAAAATAAATCTAGAAGTCTGATTATCCCTAATCTGTGCATAGATTCGCTCTAATATATCCATTACATCAAAAATCCACAATAGTTATCATATTTGCATTAAAAATGAACAATATCATGTAGTCCCCATATCTGCCATAGGTATTTAGATAGCCATTACTAACACAACATTAAACCACGAGTAACTGCGTTATGCTCTGTTTAAGCACTATATTAAACCACTTAAATCAACACACTAAAATTATTGTAACTCACACTGGTCTTGTTCTCCTCCTCAGCAGGGTGCAAATGGAGCTCTTGACCCTTGGTGGAGCCTCTAATTACATGGTCCATCCTGAAGAGAGTGGAGGGGGAAACAGGATAATGAAGTACTGATGGAGAAGACAGCAAAGCTGAGAACACTGGAATCCAAATCTGCCCCAGGCTCTATACCAAAGTGTGAGGCAGTGCTTCTGGTCAAGGGTAAAAGTGCCAGCTCCACTAGAGTATCACACTGAGGAGAGTACACAAACAAAATTTGTTTTTTGTTAAAAAAAGTCACATTTCTCGCTTTGTCTTCTATGATTATCTCTCATCTGAACCATTCATGAAAGCCATCATAATTTTGAAATATTTAAACTATTATCTTGTAAAATGAGTATCATTCAACTTCCAGGTAACCAAGACAGTAGGTATTATCTGCCATTGACACTATGTCCACTGTACACAAACAGCTGTATGCTACTTCCTTCTCTTTGGATTACATATTTTCAATGCACTAAGGTGTTTTTTGTTCCTTTGGTTGGTTTTTGTTTTTTTGTTTTTTGTTTTGTTTTGTTTTTTGCCACAACGCTCATGTTTGTAACTGAATCAATGTTTCACCCACTTATGTGTTTTCTGTATTTATGGATATTCAGGGGGTTAAAAGAATATTCTGAAAGAGATGAACATAGAAAGCACACGGGCTGCAGAGTGGACCCCGCAGCCAGAAATATGTATATTATCCTGCACTGTATTTCTTATCAATCCAGCCTAACTCTATCGGTCACCTCTATCTATTCACTCCCATGTTGGCTTTTGATTGAATCATTAGCTCACTAGTAAAAATGGAAATTTTATTATTCCCCACTGAACAGACTAAAAATCAATCCTGTATATAGAATGATTTCACACCAACCTGTCTTCTTCAATGAAGACCTCGTTTTATCAAGAAAGGACAATTCAACATCATCATTGGTAATACTTGGCTTAATGTAACCATAGTTAAAACTTTATTTTAATTCAGTATATTCATTTGTGTTTATGAGTGTAGAGGCAGGCAACATGCACGGAGGTCAGAGTTGAACATGTGGCAAATGGTTCTCTCATCCACCATGTGGGTATTGGGGCACAAAATTAAGCCAACAGATTTTGAGCAAGTGCCTTGATCCACTGAACCATCTCACTAGTCCAATATTACATACTTCTCAGCAAGGGAGTAACGAACTTTCATAACTACATAAAACACAAGGGCAGTAAATGCTACTCACATTGTCCCAAGTGATGCCAACAACGCAGGCTCAAGTCAGGAGCACCCATTCTGAGGAGTAAGAGGAGAGAAGAAGATAAAAAATGACACTCTCCTTGAAGGACCCTTGTCTATCTACTTATCCTTCATACTGGACCTTAGAGTTTCAGACAGGTATCATACATCATTTCTTTCATACCTTGGTAACTATCATCACTGGTCCAGAAAATGCTTGTTCTCACCTCTGCACTGACACTGTTGATTGCCTAAGCCAATAGAGCTCTAGCAATGCTTGTGATATACCCACTCAAAAGGTGTACAGCTCTCTGACATATACATATATATATATATATGTATATATGCTCACATCAACATGTACACATGTACTATAAACTATGCACGCATGTCATATATGCTTAGTACACAAGCCCATCTTCATCCCAAATAAAAATGTGAAAATGGACCTATAGGATTATTTTTCATGCTTTGTAAAAATAAAGTGATGCCTGCCAAAACAGCCCAGACCTAAGGCTGTCACACAAACTTACCTTGATTCATTTAATGACACAGAGGATTCTGCTGCCAGTTTACACAAGCCCGTGGGGAAGAAACAAATGAAAAGATGATAAATGACTTTTAAAAGCAGGAAACAAGCATGGTTTTCAACTTTGATTTAGAGAGTGATATATCTAATCTTTAAATAATATAATTTATGTCTTAATAAAACAAGCAAATTTAATTATGTCAAAGACTCAGAACAAAAAGTGTGGCTGTAAGGTGACCTGAATATATTGTCTTTAAATAAAGAGTAAGGGATAGCCCTACACAAAAGAAGACTCAGATATTCTCACCACACATAAATATAGTGTGGTAAGGAGTTATGACTAATGTTGTGGTTCATGTGAACATGCAAGCATCTCCTGGAGAGAAGCATAATTTTCTTGAGTTTTACATAGTAGTAGATGGGTTGGTACATAAGGACTTTGTTTTGATTTGGAGCATAATTTACTGTTTGGAGAGTACGTGCAGTAAAAGTCTCTTGGGACAAAAGAATCTGAGTTATACGATGCTTTGTCAACATCATGAATGACATTTAAAGCAGGTTAAAGGAATACAGGATATTCATTTGAAATTTACAATAGCAAATGATAAGTGTGATTTATAATAATAATTCAAAAATAAAAATATAGAATACAATGAAAATATAAATAATAAATTTGGAGTATGGGACTTTGAACTTCTTCTTTTGGAAAATGTCAACATGAGAGTATTAACTTTTTAAGCAAATGAATACTTTTGACACTACTATTATGACAGGTGACTTTACTAGGAATGGGTAAAAACACAAAGATGAATCCTATTTATGCACTAAGAGGAGTGCATGAACCATGACTATTTTCAACTACAACAAAAGAGATATAGATGTAGGCATGTGAATAAATGACAGAAAGAGAAGTAAAGAGAGGGATTCCCCACTAATTTGGGACATATCTAAAATAATGGTATCTGGGACCACAATGTGGAATGGGAAGGGAAGAGTGAACAAAAATTTAGTTGAGTATCACTCAATACCACCAGATCTCATCAGTGGCCGCGGATGGTGGCCCCTCTCTCCCTAACCTGCTGCTCGGATGCATTTCTTGGGCGCTGAAAGCTGAGCTCAGATCACAGAATGTTAGATGGATGAGCTCAGATCACAGAATGAGACATTCTGCTGCCTTACAAGCCTACCAAGTTCCCGCTTATACCAAGGCCTAAGCAATCACTTCCTGGACCCAACTAGGGCAACACAAAAAACAAAAATTCAAAAAAAAAAAAAAAATCCATTATCATGATGAACATACCTGAAATGTGGACAAGGGGCAGGTCACAAGGCTGTCTCTCAGTGCACAAAGCTCCGGACCTTCTCAGCACCTCAACAGTGGTTGGGACCTCAGCACCTGGGTGCCATCGGTTGCAAGTGTCTCTCTGCAGGGTTCAGAGCACAAAGGGAGAGACAGGTTGAGACTCTGTAGGCCATCGCTCCATGCCTTAGACAAATCCTAATTTCTCTCTGCACTGGCATCACTAATCACATGCCATTTTCCAGGAACAATGGCTGGTGCTTTCCTAAGTCACCTGTGATGTCCTACTTGGGTCAGCATCTCCTGTCCCCTCATCAATACACGAGCCCTGCGGGGAAGACCCAGAGGGCACGTCCATCTCCTCAGGTCCACGTCTCTACCCGGCCACTTATCCCCACTCCGCCTAGCTGCCAGCCATGTTTCCTTGGAGAATGGACACTAATGTCCTTCCCAATGTTGGTCCTGGTCACTCACCAAGGACCCACTGACCCAGAGGTCAGTGAAGATTGCACAAGAAAGATTTCTGTGGTCCTGACCTCAGATATCTGTTAACATGGCTGTCACGGAGAAACACTCAGACGCCACCAGATCTCATCATCGGTCCCGTGCTGGCTGCTGTCTCTGAAGCCGAGGGGATCGGCTCTCTCAGTCTGGGTTCAGTGTGGATGGAGCACTCGGGAGGCCACCCTACACGAGGCTACTCTGACCTGGGCCGCCTGACCTCCTGCTGTAGCAGCCAGCACAAAGTTAACTATTTTCCCTACACTGCCTAACCTGGAGCCCTTCAAGGAGACCCTGTGTACCTGTCTTGTGGTGTCCAAAGGAGGATCGGGACCAGTCGATGTCTGTCGCCATGGGCCTTGGACTGACACCATGGGGGTCGAGGAATTCCCCATCTCTCCATCTCAGCAAACCTTGAACAGCTCTTCCGTCTCTTCACTGTTGGGTAGGGGGCAGAGAAAGAATAGAAACATTCAGACTTTCTCTTCCTGCTCACTCACAATGTCTACCTCTCAGGGCAGCTGCTCACAGGCTTTCTCTCTAAGGGAGTGGGCTTGTGTTCTGCTGTGATCACACAGAGGGTCACCCAGAGGCTGAGCAGAGAGAGTAGGAAGAGCACAGTCTCCGCCAATCCCGACCCCGAGTAATATTACCCAATAGCTGCAGCCCAAGAAACACATGTCCACGAGGGACGGGCACTTGCCTACGGGCCTTCATCCACAGCTCAGCACTTGCAGGCGGTCATCGGGAATGACCTCAGATTTCTGGATACCAGGCGTTCATCGAGTATCACTCAACGCCACCAGATCTCATCATTGGTCGTGGATGGTGCCCCCTCTTTCCCTGACCTCCTGCTCCGATGCTTGTCTTGGGCACTGACGGCTGAGCTCAGATCACAGAATGAGGCATTCTGCTGCCTACAACCCTAACAGGTCCCCCCTTAGACCAAGGCCTAAGCAATCACTTTCTGGACTCGACTAAGGCAACGCAAAAAACAAAGAAACCAAGAAAAAACCATTAATCATCATGAACATACCTGGAATGTGGACAAGGGGCAGGTCACAAGGCTGTCTCTCAGTGCAGAGGGCTCCGGACCTTCTCAGCACCTCAATAGTGGTTGGGACCTCAGCACCTGGGTGCCATCGGTTGCAAGTGTCTCTCTGCAGGGTTCAGAGCACAAAGGGAGAGACAGGTTGAGACTCTGTAGGCCATCGCTCCATGCCTTAGACAAATCCTAATTTCTCTCTGCACTGGCATCACTAATCACATGCCATTTTCCAGGAACAATGGCTGGTGCTTTCCTAAGTCACCTGTGATGTCCTACTTGGGTCAGCATCTCCTGTCCCCTCATCAATACACGAGCCCTGCGGGGAAGACCCAGAGGGCATGTCCATCTCCTCAGGTCCACGTCTCTACCCGGCCACTTATCCCCACTCTGCCTAGCTGCCAGCCATGTTTCCTTGGAGAATGGACACTAATGTCCTTCCCAATGTTGGTCCTGGTCACTCACCAAGGACGCACTGACTCAGAGGTCAGTGAAGATTGCACAAGAGAGATTTCTGTGGTCCTGACCTCAGATATCTGTTAACATGGCTGTCACGGAGAACACTCAGACGCCACCAGATCTCATCATCGGTCCCGTGCTGGCTGCTGTCTCTGGAGCCGAGGGGATCGCCTCTCTCAGTCTGGGTTCAGTGTGGATGGAGCACTCGGGAGGCCACCCTACACGAGGCTACTCTGACCTGGGCCGCCTGACCTCCTGCTGTAGCAGCCAGCACAAAGTTAACTATTTTCCCTACACTGCCTAACCTGGAGCCCTTCAGGGAGACCCTGTGTACCTGTCTTGTGGTGTCCACAGGAGGATCGGGACCAGTCGATGTCTGTCGCCATGGGCCTTGGACTGACACCATGGCGGTCGAGGAATTCCCCATCTCTCCATCTCAGCAAACCTTGAACAGCTCTTCCGTCTCTTCACTGTTGGTTAGGGGGCAGAGAAAGAATAGAAACATTCAGACTTTCTCTTCCCGCTCACTCACAATGTCTACCTCTCAGGACAGCTCGTAACAAACAGGCTTTCTCTCTAAGGGAGTGGGCTTGAGTTCTGCTGTGATCACACAGAGGGTCACCCAGAGGCTGAGCAGAGAGACTAGGAAGACCACAGTCTCCGCCATTCCCGACCCCGAGGAATATTACCCAATAGCTGCAGCCCAAGAAACACATGTCCACGAGGGACGGGCACTTGCCTATGGGCCTCCATCCACAGTTCAGCACTTGCAGGTGGTCATCGGGAATGACCTCAGATTTCTGGATACCAGGCGTTCATCGAGTATCACTCAACGCCACCAGATCTCATCATTGGTCGTGGATGGTGCCCCCTCTTTCCCTGACCTGCTGCTCCGATGCTTTTCTTGGGCGCTGACGGCTGAGCTCAGATCACAGAATGAGACATTTTGCTGCGTACAACCCTACCAGGTCGCCCCTTAAACCAAGGCCTAAGCAATCACTTTCTGGACTCGACTAAGGCAACGCAAAAAACAAAGAAACCAAGAAAAAAACATTAATCATCATGAACATACCTGGAATGTGGACAAGGGGCAGGTCACAAGGCTGTCTCTCAGTGCAGAGGGCTCCGGACCTTCTCAGCACCTCAATAGTGGTTGGGACCTCAGCACCTGGGTGCCATCGGTTGCAAGTGTCTCTCTGCAGGGTTCAGAGCACAAAGGGAGAGACAGGTTGAGACTCTGTAGGCCATCGCTCCATGCCTTAGACAAATCCTAATTTCTCTCTGCACTGGCATCACTAATCACATGCCATTTTCCAGGAACAATGGCTGGTGCTTTCCTAAGTCACCTGTGATGTCCTACTTGGGTCAGCATCTCCTGTCCCCTCATCAATACACGAGCCCTGCGGGGAAGACCCAGAGGGCATGTCCATCTCCTCAGGTCCACGTCTCTACCCGGCCACTTATCCCCACTCTGCCTAGCTGCCAGCCATGTTTCCTTGGAGAATGGACACTAATGTCCTTCCCAATGTTGGTCCTGGTCACTCACCAAGGACGCACTGACTCAGAGGTCAGTGAAGATTGCACAAGAGAGATTTCTGTGGTCCTGACCTCAGATATCTGTTAACATGGCTGTCACGGAGAACACTCAGACGCCACCAGATCTCATCATCGGTCCCGTGCTGGCTGCTGTCTCTGGAGCCGAGGGGATCGCCTCTCTCAGTCTGGGTTCAGTGTGGATGGAGCACTCGGGAGGCCACCCTACACGAGGCTACTCTGACCTGGGCCGCCTGACCTCCTGCTGTAGCAGCCAGCACAAAGTTAACTATTTTCCCTACACTGCCTAACCTGGAGCCCTTCAGGGAGACCCTGTGTACCTGTCTTGTGGTGTCCACAGGAGGATCGGGACCAGTCGATGTCTGTCGCCATGGGCCTTGGACTGACACCATGGCGGTCGAGGAATTCCCCATCTCTCCATCTCAGCAAACCTTGAACAGCTCTTCCGTCTCTTCACTGTTGGTTAGGGGGCAGAGAAAGAATAGAAACATTCAGACTTTCTCTTCCCCGCTCACTCACAATGTCTACCTCTCAGGACAGCTCGTAACAAACAGGCTTTCTCTCTAAGGGAGTGGGCTTGAGTTCTGCTGTGATCACACAGAGGGTCACCCAGAGGCTGAGCAGAGAGACTAGGAAGACCACAGTCTCCGCCATTCCCGACCCCGAGGAATATTACCCAATAGCTGCAGCCCAAGAAACACATGTCCACGAGGGACGGGCACTTGCCTACGGGCCTTCATCCACAGCTCAGCACTTGCAGGCGGTCATCGGGAATGACCTCAGATTTCTGGATACCAGGCGTTCATCGAGTATCACTCAACGCCACCAGATCTCATCATTGGTCGTGGATGGTGCCCCCTCTTTCCCTGACCTCCTGCTCCGATGCTTGTCTTGGGCACTGACGGCTGAGCTCAGATCACAGAATGAGGCATTCTGCTGCCTACAACCCTAACAGGTCCCCCCTTAGACCAAGGCCTAAGCAATCACTTTCTGGACTCGACTAAGGCAACGCAAAAAACAAAGAAACCAAGAAAAAACCATTAATCATCATGAACATACCTGGAATGTGGACAAGGGGCAGGTCACAAGGCTGTCTCTCAGTGCAGAGGGCTCCGGACCTTCTCAGCACCTCAATAGTGGTTGGGACCTCAGCACCTGGGTGCCATCGGTTGCAAGTGTCTCTCTGCAGGGTTCAGAGCACAAAGGGAGAGACAGGTTGAGACTCTGTAGGCCATCGCTCCATGCCTTAGACAAATCCTAATTTCTCTCTGCACTGGCATCACTAATCACATGCCATTTTCCAGGAACAATGGCTGGTGCTTTCCTAAGTCACCTGTGATGTCCTACTTGGGTCAGCATCTCCTGTCCCCTCATCAATACACGAGCCCTGCGGGGAAGACCCAGAGGGCATGTCCATCTCCTCAGGTCCACGTCTCTACCCGGCCACTTATCCCCACTCTGCCTAGCTGCCAGCCATGTTTCCTTGGAGAATGGACACTAATGTCCTTCCCAATGTTGGTCCTGGTCACTCACCAAGGACGCACTGACTCAGAGGTCAGTGAAGATTGCACAAGAGAGATTTCTGTGGTCCTGACCTCAGATATCTGTTAACATGGCTGTCACGGAGAACACTCAGACGCCACCAGATCTCATCATCGGTCCCGTGCTGGCTGCTGTCTCTGGAGCCGAGGGGATCGCCTCTCTCAGTCTGGGTTCAGTGTGGATGGAGCACTCGGGAGGCCACCCTACACGAGGCTACTCTGACCTGGGCTGCCTGACCTCCTGCTGTAGCAGCCAGCACAAAGTTAACTATTTTCCCTACACTGCCTAACCTGGAGCCCTTCAGGGAGACCCTGTGTACCTGTCTTGTGGTGTCCACAGGAGGATCGGGACCAGTCGATGTCTGTCGCCATGGGCCTTGGACTGACACCATGGCGGTCGAGGAATTCCCCATCTCTCCATCTCAGCAAACCTTGAACAGCTCTTCCGTCTCTTCACTGTTGGTTAGGGGGCAGAGAAAGAATAGAAACATTCAGACTTTCTCTTCCCGCTCACTCACAATGTCTACCTCTCAGGACAGCTCGTAACAAACAGGCTTTCTCTCTAAGGGAGTGGGCTTGAGTTCTGCTGTGATCACACAGAGGGTCACCCAGAGGCTGAGCAGAGAGACTAGGAAGACCACAGTCTCCGCCATTCCCGACCCCGAGGAATATTACCCAATAGCTGCAGCCCAAGAAACACATGTCCACGAGGGACGGGCACTTGCCTATGGGCCTCCATCCACAGTTCAGCACTTGCAGGTGGTCATCGGGAATGACCTCAGATTTCTGGATACCAGGCGTTCATCGAGTATCACTCAACGCCACCAGATCTCATCATTGGTCGTGGATGGTGCCCCCTCTTTCCCTGACCTGCTGCTCCGATGCTTTTCTTGGGCGCTGACGGCTGAGCTCAGATCACAGAATGAGACATTTTGCTGCGTACAACCCTACCAGGTCGCCCCTTAAACCAAGGCCTAAGCAATCACTTTCTGGACTCGACTAAGGCAACGCAAAAAACAAAGAAACCAAGAAAAAAACATTAATCATCATGAACATACCTGGAATGTGGACAAGGGGCAGGTCACAAGGCTGTCTCTCAGTGCAGAGGGCTCCGGACCTTCTCAGCACCTCAATAGTGGTTGGGACCTCAGCACCTGGGTGCCATCGGTTGCAAGTGTCTCTCTGCAGGGTTCAGAGCACAAAGGGAGAGACAGGTTGAGACTCTGTAGGCCATCGCTCCATGCCTTAGACAAATCCTAATTTCTCTCTGCACTGGCATCACTAATCACATGCCATTTTCCAGGAACAATGGCTGGTGCTTTCCTAAGTCACCTGTGATGTCCTACTTGGGTCAGCATCTCCTGTCCCCTCATCAATACACGAGCCCTGCGGGGAAGACCCAGAGGGCATGTCCATCTCCTCAGGTCCACGTCTCTACCCGGCCACTTATCCCCACTCTGCCTAGCTGCTAGCCATGTTTCCTTGGAGAATGGACACTAATGTCCTTCCCAATGTTGGTCCTGGTCACTCACCAAGGACGCACTGACTCAGAGGTCAGTGAAGATTGCACAAGAGAGATTTCTGTGGTCCTGACCTCAGATATCTGTTAACATGGCTGTCACGGAGAACACTCAGACGCCACCAGATCTCATCATCGGTCCCGTGCTGGCTGCTGTCTCTGGAGCCGAGGGGATCGCCTCTCTCAGTCTGGGTTCAGTGTGGATGGAGCACTCGGGAGGCCACCCTACACGAGGCTACTCTGACCTGGGCCGCCTGACCTCCTGCTGTAGCAGCCAGCACAAAGTTAACTATTTTCCCTACACTGCCTAACCTGGAGCCCTTCAGGGAGACCCTGTGTACCTGTCTTGTGGTGTCCACAGGAGGATCGGGACCAGTCGATGTCTGTCGCCATGGGCCTTGGACTGACACCATGGCGGTCGAGGAATTCCCCATCTCTCCATCTCAGCAAACCTTGAACAGCTCTTCCGTCTCTTCACTGTTGGTTAGGGGGCAGAGAAAGAATAGAAACATTCAGACTTTCTCTTCCCGCTCACTCACAATGTCTACCTCTCAGGACAGCTCGTAACAAACAGGCTTTCTCTCTAAGGGAGTGGGCTTGAGTTCTGCTGTGATCACACAGAGGGTCACCCAGAGGCTGAGCAGAGAGACTAGGAAGACCACAGTCTCCGCCATTCCCGACCCCGAGGAATATTACCCAATAGCTGCAGCCCAAGAAACACATGTCCACGAGGGACGGGCACTTGCCTACGGGCCTTCATCCACAGCTCAGCACTTGCAGGCGGTCATCGGGAATGACCTCAGATTTCTGGATACCAGGCGTTCATCGAGTATCACTCAACGCCACCAGATCTCATCATTGGTCGTGGATGGTGCCCCCTCTTTCCCTGACCTCCTGCTCCGATGCTTGTCTTGGGCACTGACGGCTGAGCTCAGATCACAGAATGAGGCATTCTGCTGCCTACAACCCTAACAGGTCCCCCCTTAGACCAAGGCCTAAGCAATCACTTTCTGGACTCGACTAAGGCAACGCAAAAAACAAAGAAACCAAGAAAAAACCATTAATCATCATGAACATACCTGGAATGTGGACAAGGGGCAGGTCACAAGGCTGTCTCTCAGTGCAGAGGGCTCCGGACCTTCTCAGCACCTCAATAGTGGTTGGGACCTCAGCACCTGGGTGCCATCGGTTGCAAGTGTCTCTCTGCAGGGTTCAGAGCACAAAGGGAGAGACAGGTTGAGACTCTGTAGGCCATCGCTCCATGCCTTAGACAAATCCTAATTTCTCTCTGCACTGGCATCACTAATCACATGCCATTTTCCAGGAACAATGGCTGGTGCTTTCCTAAGTCACCTGTGATGTCCTACTTGGGTCAGCATCTCCTGTCCCCTCATCAATACACGAGCCCTGCGGGGAAGACCCAGAGGGCACGTCCATCTCCTCAGGTCCACGTCTCTACCCGGCCACTTATCCCCACTCTGCCTAGCTGCCAGCCATGTTTCCTTGGAGAATGGACACTAATGTCCTTCCCAATGTTGGTCCTGGTCACTCACCAAGGACGCACTGACTCAGAGGTCAGTGAAGATTGCACAAGAGAGATTTCTGTGGTCCTGACCTCAGATATCTGTTAACATGGCTGTCACGGAGAACACTCAGACGCCACCAGATCTCATCATCGGTCCCGTGCTGGCTGCTGTCTCTGGAGCCGAGGGGATCGCCTCTCTCAGTCTGGGTTCAGTGTGGATGGAGCACTCGGGAGGCCACCCTACACGAGGCTACTCTGACCTGGGCCGCCTGACCTCCTGCTGTAGCAGCCAGCACAAAGTTAACTATTTTCCCTACACTGCCTAACCTGGAGCCCTTCAGGGAGACCCTGTGTACCTGTCTTGTGGTGTCCACAGGAGGATCGGGACCAGTCGATGTCTGTCGCCATGGGCCTTGGACTGACACCATGGCGGTCGAGGAATTCCCCATCTCTCCATCTCAGCAAACCTTGAACAGCTCTTCCGTCTCTTCACTGTTGGTTAGGGGGCAGAGAAAGAATAGAAACATTCAGACTTTCTCTTCCCGCTCACTCACAATGTCTACCTCTCAGGACAGCTCGTAACAAACAGGCTTTCTCTCTAAGGGAGTGGGCTTGAGTTCTGCTGTGATCACACAGAGGGTCACCCAGAGGCTGAGCAGAGAGACTAGGAAGACCACAGTCTCCGCCATTCCCGACCCCGAGGAATATTACCCAATAGCTGCAGCCCAAGAAACACATGTCCACGAGGGACGGGCACTTGCCTATGGGCCTCCATCCACAGTTCAGCACTTGCAGGTGGTCATCGGGAATGACCTCAGATTTCTGGATACCAGGCGTTCATCGAGTATCACTCAACGCCACCAGATCTCATCATTGGTCGTGGATGGTGCCCCCTCTTTCCCTGACCTGCTGCTCCGATGCTTTTCTTGGGCGCTGACGGCTGAGCTCAGATCACAGAATGAGACATTTTGCTGCTTACAACCCTACCAGGTCGCCCCTTAAACCAAGGCCTAAGCAATCACTTTCTGGACTCGACTAAGGCAACGCAAAAAACAAAGAAACCAAGAAAAAACCATTAATCATCATGAACATACCTGGAATGTGGACAAGGGGCAGGTCACAAGGCTGTCTCTCAGTGCAGAGGGCTCCGGACCTTCTCAGCACCTCAATAGTGGTTGGGACCTCAGCACCTGGGTGCCATCGGTTGCAAGTGTCTCTCTGCAGGGTTCAGAGCACAAAGGGAGAGACAGGTTGAGACTCTGTAGGCCATCGCTCCATGCCTTAGACAAATCCTAATTTCTCTCTGCACTGGCATCACTAATCACATGCCATTTTCCAGGAACAATGGCTGGTGCTTTCCTAAGTCACCTGTGATGTCCTACTTGGGTCAGCATCTCCTGTCCCCTCATCAATACACGAGCCCTGCGGGGGAAGACCCAGAGGGCATGTCCATCTCCTCAGGTCCACGTCTCTACCCGGCCACTTATCCCCACTCTGCCTAGCTGCCAGCCATGTTTCCTTGGAGAATGGACACTAATGTCCTTCCCAATGTTGGTCCTGGTCACTCACCAAGGACGCACTGACTCAGAGGTCAGTGAAGATTGCACAAGAGAGATTTCTGTGGTCCTGACCTCAGATATCTGTTAACATGGCTGTCACGGAGAACACTCAGACGCCACCAGATCTCATCATCGGTCCCGTGCTGGCTGCTGTCTCTGGAGCCGAGGGGATCGCCTCTCTCAGTCTGGGTTCAGTGTGGATGGAGCACTCGGGAGGCCACCCTACACGAGGCTACTCTGACCTGGGCCGCCTGACCTCCTGCTGTAGCAGCCAGCACAAAGTTAACTATTTTCCCTACACTGCCTAACCTGGAGCCCTTCAGGGAGACCCTGTGTACCTGTCTTGTGGTGTCCACAGGAGGATCGGGACCAGTCGGTGTCTGTCGCCATGGGCCTTGGACTGACACCATGGCGGTCGAGGAATTCCCCATCTCTCCATCTCAGCAAACCTTGAACAGCTCTTCCGTCTCTTCACTGTTGGTTAGGGGGCAGAGAAAGAATAGAAACATTCAGACTTTCTCTTCCCGCTCACTCACAATGTCTACCTCTCAGGACAGCTCGTAACAAACAGGCTTTCTCTCTAAGGGAGTGGGCTTGAGTTCTGCTGTGATCACACAGAGGGTCACCCAGAGGCTGAGCAGAGAGACTAGGAAGACCACAGTCTCCGCCATTCCCGACCCCGAGGAATATTACCCAATAGCTGCAGCCCAAGAAACACATGTCCACGAGGGACGGGCACTTGCCTATGGGCCTCCATCCACAGTTCAGCACTTGCAGGTGGTCATCGGGAATGACCTCAGATTTCTGGATACCAGGCGTTCATCGAGTATCACTCAACGCCACCAGATCTCATCATTGGTCGTGGATGGTGCCCCCTCTTTCCCTGACCTGCTGCTCCGATGCTTTTCTTGGGCGCTGACGGCTGAGCTCAGATCACAGAATGAGACATTTTGCTGCGTACAACCCTACCATGTCGCCCCTTAAACCAAGGCCTAAGCAATCACTTTCTGGACTCGACTAAGGCAACGCAAAAAACAAAGAAACCAAGAAAAAAACATTAATCATCATGAACATACCTGGAATGTGGACAAGGGGCAGGTCACAAGGCTGTCTCTCAGTGCAGAGGGCTCCGGACCTTCTCAGCACCTCAATAGTGGTTGGGACCTCAGCACCTGGGTGCCATCGGTTGCAAGTGTCTCTCTGCAGGGTTCAGAGCACAAAGGGAGAGACAGGTTGAGACTCTGTAGGCCATCGCTCCATGCCTTAGACAAATCCTAATTTCTCTCTGCACTGGCATCACTAATCACATGCCATTTTCCAGGAACAATGGCTGGTGCTTTCCTAAGTCACCTGTGATGTCCTACTTGGGTCAGCATCTCCTGTCCCCTCATCAATACACGAGCCCTGCGGAGAAGACCCAGAGGGCATGTCCATCTCCTCAGGTCCACGTCTCTACCCGGCCACTTATCCCCACTCTGCCTAGCTGCCAGCCATGTTTCCTTGGAGAATGGACACTAATGTCCTTCCCAATGTTGGTCCTGGTCACTCACCAAGGACGCACTGACTCAGAGGTCAGTGAAGATTGCACAAGAGAGATTTCTGTGGTCCTGACCTCAGATATCTGTTAACATGGCTGTCACGGAGAACACTCAGACGCCACCAGATCTCATCATCGGTCCCGTGCTGGCTGCTGTCTCTGGAGCCGAGGGGATCGCCTCTCTCAGTCTGGGTTCAGTGTGGATGGAGCACTCGGGAGGCCACCCTACACGAGGCTACTCTGACCTGGGCCGCCTGACCTCCTGCTGTAGCAGCCAGCACAAAGTTAACTATTTTCCCTACACTGCCTAACCTGGAGCCCTTCAGGGAGACCCTGTGTACCTGTCTTGTGGTGTCCACAGGAGGATCGGGACCAGTCGATGTCTGTCGCCATGGGCCTTGGACTGACACCATGGCGGTCGAGGAATTCCCCATCTCTCCATCTCAGCAAACCTTGAACAGCTCTTCCGTCTCTTCACTGTTGGTTAGGGGGCAGAGAAAGAATAGAAACATTCAGACTTTCTCTTCCCGCTCACTCACAATGTCTACCTCTCAGGACAGCTCGTAACAAACAGGCTTTCTCTCTAAGGGAGTGGGCTTGAGTTCTGCTGTGATCACACAGAGGGTCACCCAGAGGCTGAGCAGAGAGACTAGGAAGACCACAGTCTCCGCCATTCCCGACCCCGAGGAATATTACCCAATAGCTGCAGCCCAAGAAACACATGTCCACGAGGGACGGGCACTTGCCTATGGGCCTCCATCCACAGTTCAGCACTTGCAGGTGGTCATCGGGAATGACCTCAGATTTCTGGATACCAGGCGTTCATCGAGTATCACTCAACGCCACCAGATCTCATCATTGGTCGTGGATGGTGCCCCCTCTTTCCCTGACCTGCTGCTCCGATGCTTTTCTTGGGCGCTGACGGCTGAGCTCAGATCACAGAATGAGACATTTTGCTGCGTACAACCCTACCATGTCGCCCCTTAAACCAAGGCCTAAGCAATCACTTTCTGGACTCGACTAAGGCAACGCAAAAAACAAAGAAACCAAGAAAAAAACATTAATCATCATGAACATACCTGGAATGTGGACAAGGGGCAGGTCACAAGGCTGTCTCTCAGTGCAGAGGGCTCCGGACCTTCTCAGCACCTCAATAGTGGTTGGGACCTCAGCACCTGGGTGCCATCGGTTGCAAGTGTCTCTCTGCAGGGTTCAGAGCACAAAGGGAGAGACAGGTTGAGACTCTGTAGGCCATCGCTCCATGCCTTAGACAAATCCTAATTTCTCTCTGCACTGGCATCACTAATCACATGCCATTTTCCAGGAACAATGGCTGGTGCTTTCCTAAGTCACCTGTGATGTCCTACTTGGGTCAGCATCTCCTGTCCCCTCATCAATACACGAGCCCTGCGGAGAAGACCCAGAGGGCATGTCCATCTCCTCAGGTCCACGTCTCTACCCGGCCACTTATCCCCACTCTGCCTAGCTGCCAGCCATGTTTCCTTGGAGAATGGACACTAATGTCCTTCCCAATGTTGGTCCTGGTCACTCACCAAGGACGCACTGACTCAGAGGTCAGTGAAGATTGCACAAGAGAGATTTCTGTGGTCCTGACCTCAGATATCTGTTAACATGGCTGTCACGGAGAACACTCAGACGCCACCAGATCTCATCATCGGTCCCGTGCTGGCTGCTGTCTCTGGAGCCGAGGGGATCGCCTCTCTCAGTCTGGGTTCAGTGTGGATGGAGCACTCGGGAGGCCACCCTACACGAGGCTACTCTGACCTGGGCCGCCTGACCTCCTTCTGTAGCAGCCAGCACAAAGCTCACTATTTTCCCTACAGCGCCTAACCGGGAGCCCTTCAAGGAGACCCTGTGTACCTGTCTTGTGGTGTCCACAGGAGGATCGGGACCAGTCGATGTCTGTCGCCATGGGCCTTGGACTGACACCATGGCGGTCGAGGAATTCCCCATCTCTCCATCTCAGCAAACCTTGAACAGCTCTTCCGTCTCTTCACTGTTGGTTAGGGGGCAGAGAAAGAATAGAAACATTCAGACTTTCTCTTCCTGCTCACTCACCTCTCAGGGCAGCTGCTAACAGGCTTTCTCTCTAAGGGAGTGGGCTTGAGTTCTGCTGTGATCACACAGAGGGTCACCCAGAGGCTGAGCAGAAAGACTAGGAAGAGCACAGTCTCCGCCAATCCCGACCCCGAGTAATATTACCCAATAGCTGCAGCCCAAGATACACATGTCCACGAGGGATGGGCACTTGCCTATGGGCCTCCATCCACAGTTCAGCACTTGCAGGTGGTCATCGGGAATGACCTCAGATTTCTGGATACCAGGCGTTCATCGAGTATCACTCAACGCCACCAGATCTCATCATTGGTCGTGGATGGTGCCCCCTCTTTCCCTGACCTGCTGCTCCGATGCTTGTCTTGGGCGCTGACGGCTGAGCTCAGATCCCAGAATGAGACATTTTGCTGCCTACAACCCTACCAGGTCCCCCCTTAAACCAAGGCCTAAGCAATCACTTTCTGGACTCGACTAAGGCAACGCAAAAAACAAAGAAACCAAGAAAAAAACATTAATCATCATGAACATACCTGGAATGTGGACAAGGGGCAGGTCACAAGGCTGTCTCTCAGTGCAGAGGGCTCCGGACCTTCTCAGCACCTCAATAGTGGTTGGGACCTCAGCACCTGGGTGCCATCGGTTGCAAGTGTCTCTCTGCAGGGTTCAGAGCACAAAGGGAGAGACAGGTTGAGACTCTGTAGGCCATCGCTCCATGCCTTAGACAAATCCTAATTTCTCTCTGCACTGGCATCACTAATCACATGCCATTTTCCAGGAACAATGGCTGGTGCTTTCCTAAGTCACCTGTGATGTCCTACTTGGGTCAGCATCTCCTGTCCCCTCATCAATACACGAGCCCTGCGGAGAAGACCCAGAGGGCATGTCCATCTCCTCAGGTCCACGTCTCTACCCGGCCACTTATCCCCACTCTGCCTAGCTGCCAGCCATGTTTCCTTGGAGAATGGACACTAATGTCCTTCCCAATGTTGGTCCTGGTCACTCACCAAGGACGCACTGACTCAGAGGTCAGTGAAGATTGCACAAGAGAGATTTCTGTGGTCCTGACCTCAGATATCTGTTAACATGGCTGTCACGGAGAACACTCAGACGCCACCAGATCTCATCATCGGTCCCGTGCTGGCTGCTGTCTCTGGAGCCGAGGGGATCGCCTCTCTCAGTCTGGGTTCAGTGTGGATGGAGCACTCGGGAGGCCACCCTACACGAGGCTACTCTGACCTGGGCCGCCTGACCTCCTTCTGTAGCAGCCAGCACAAAGCTCACTATTTTCCCTACAGCGCCTAACCGGGAGCCCTTCAAGGAGACCCTGTGTACCTGTCTTGTGGTGTCCACAGGAGGATCGGGACCAGTCGATGTCTGTCGCCATGGGCCTTGGACTGACACCATGGCGGTCGAGGAATTCCCCATCTCTCCATCTCAGCAAACCTTGAACAGCTCTTCCGTCTCTTCACTGTTGGGTAGGGGGCAGAGAAAGAATAGAAACATTCAGACTTTCTCTTCCTGCTCACTCACCTCTCAGGGCAGCTGCTAACAGGCTTTCTCTCTAAGGGAGTGGGCTTGAGTTCTGCTGTGATCACACAGAGGGTCACCCAGAGGCTGAGCAGAAAGACTAGGAAGAGCACAGTCTCCGCCAATCCCGACCCCGAGTAATATTACCCAATAGCTGCAGCCCAAGATACACATGTCCACGAGGGATGGGCACTTGCCTATGGGCCTCCATCCACAGCTCAGCACTTGCAGGTGGTCATCGGGAATGACCTCAGATTTCTGGATACCAGGCGTTCATCGAGTATCACTCAACGCCACCAGATCTCATCATTGGTCGTGGATGGTGCCCCCTCTTTCCCTGACCTGCTGCTCCGATGCTTGTCTTGGGCGCTGACGGCTGAGCTCAGATCCCAGAATGAGACATTTTGCTGCCTACAACCCTACCAGGTCCCCCCTTAAACCAAGGCCTAAGCAATCACTTTCTGGACTTGACTAAGGCAACGCAAAAAAACAAAGAAAACTAGAAAAAACCATTAATCATCATGAACATACCTCGAATGTGGACAAGGGGCAGGTCACAAGGCTGTCTCTCAGTGCACAGGGCTCTGGACCTTCTCAGCACCTCAATAGTGGTTGGGACCTCAGCACCTGGGTGCCATCGGTTGCAAGTGTCTCTCTGAAGGGTTCAGAGCACAAAGGGAGAGACAAGATTGAGACTGTGTAGTCCATGCCACCATGCCTTATGCAACTCCTAGAAAACTTCTAATTCTTCTTTGCACATGGACGCCTAATTTTTTATGGAATTCAAGTGAAGTCATCTAATGGCCCAATTGGGTCAGCATATATTATTTCCTTTTCAAAATGAGATATTTCTTTTTTTGAAAATGTTACATTTTTATCTACTTTGCCTAGTTCCAGGCATATATATAATCTGCCCTTTGTCATTAGTGTGTTTACCACATTCTTTATGATCTCTCTGCCCTGAATAAGTATTTTCAGACAGCTCCTAAGTTTTCTCCAGGAAGGTTGTTTTGTGACTGACCTCAGATATCTGTTTTCAAGGCTCTCATGTAAAAACACTCAGATGCCACCAGATCTCATCATTGGTCAATGCTGTTTGCTAGGTCAATTTGTCACTTGGGAAGTTTAGTTCAGGAGTCAACTCTGATCCGTGACATCCATTATCTACTGTTCCAGGCAATGGAAAATTCCATATGTCTGTGCAATGCATTACTTTGGAGGATGTAAATAGGGCCTCTGTAAGTGTTTTGAGGGGCTTACCATAGCATGGTGGCTCAGCTGTGAGACACTTTGGGTAGTGGATTGGCTTCTTTCTTCTTTTGACTTCTTAACCACTGTGTGTCTTTTTCTCTTTGCATTTAGGGATGCTGCATATAAAAATGGGAAAATGCAGTGTAAATAATGATACTTTCTAATTTGATAGCCCTTCTATTTGTCTGATTTTTGTTTTGTTTGTGTGTGGGGGTGGGTGTGTAGGTGTGTATGTGTTGTATATGTGTGTGTGTGTGTGTGCGTGTGAGTTGTGTGTGTGTGTGTGTGTGTGTGTGTGTGTGTGAGAGAGAGAGTTTTGACTGTCCTCTAGCCCACAAAGTTGAATCTGAGATGGAAACATGGCTTATCATGTTCTTTGCTATACTGTATTAAAGGTGTCTACTCATTTCCACCCTTCAATCCCTAGTAGAATTCTTCTTCTCTGGCATTTGCTACCATCACTCTGTACTTTTGTAGCATCCATGTATCTACCTTGCCTCCTGTCACTGGTGTCCATTCTATGCATGCACCCTCTTCACTTTAGATATTGTTCAGTGCAGGGCTTTTCCTGCATAGGCCAGCATCTTCATCTTGACACAGTAGGCTGCCATTTTCCCTGGCCCATAATTTCTTTATTGCTTTATCCATCAATCGGCATTCAAACGCCAACATAATATACAATAACTGTCAGAGTGATCCCTCTTCTGTCCCATCTATCTTGAATCATTGATTTATATGATGAAATGATTTTTCGCCAACATATTAAAATATATGTTAATTGCCCTCCAAACTGTAAAGTTTTAATGAGTCACAGAGGCAATATTAAAGAATGTTTGCCATTATAGTCAGCATTCATTTCTTCCACCGGAGTCATTTTAACAGTGGGCTGCTTGGAAATCTAATTTCATGACACTTATGCAGATAGCAGGCTCCCACGGAGGACTTTGCTGCTCGTGTCTTTTCTTCAGCTCTAAACAACACTGGCACTGCAGGCTGCTGTGCATGGACATATCTCTTAGTCCATTTGAAAGCATTTGTTAATTTGTATAGACCACATTAATGCACCCTCCAATTTTCTCTCGTTCTTGCTTACATTGAGTTATTTAGTTGTAATAGCATAATTTAGAAATTACTCCTATTATCTTTTATGAATTCAGTACTGCAAACTAACCAAGACATTATCTTTAATTTACCCTATCCCATTTTTACACTAAATAATGACTGCATGACCCTTGCTTCTTTTTGAAAATAATATGTTTATAGACCCTTGGGCAATTTTCCTTGCTCCTCATGTTTATAATTGGAGGAACCTACCCTCATTTTCTTTATACTTTTCTATGTTTATTTTTTGGTAAAATCGTTATGTAAGCAGTGAATATCTGCTGCCACATAGACCTCCATGACTAACATACGAGTGTCACTCTGGAACCAAATCAACTCTCTTCATCATCAATACATTTACTTTAATAAATTTTTTTCAGTAATAACTATGGAAATTTCTATTAATCTTCTAAACACTGAAAGAGGCTGGAAAAACTCAGACCAATTCTTCTTCAGTGATGAGCCTCGCTTTTACAAGCTTAGCCAATTCAATATACTAATTCTTGATAATTTAATTTCATTGATCACATTTGTGCTAACGAAATCGCATTTCACATTTATTTTAATGCACTTATTTATCTGTGCTGGGCATGGGATGGAGAAGTAATAGAAGTTTAGGGTAATGTGTATTCACCTAGGCTTTTGTGCTGACCCACCACACCGCCCCATATTCCTCACTGTTAAATAAATATTACAATGAGTAACTTTGCACAAACCAACTGAACCATGTCAATACTACCTCCTGGCACACACATTGGCTCTAAGCTCTAAACACAGATAGGCAACTGGTCACCTGGTGACCACAGAAGGTGGTGTGATCCCCTTAGGAATGCACCAAATGAGCAGAGGCTCAAACTGCACACTCTTCCTTAAGGCTGACTTTCCTTTGTGATGCAGCTCCAAGTTCCAGATGCCTGGTCCTATTATGTGTTACTCACATGCCAATAGAGCCCCCTTTCCTTATTTCTGTTCATATGATGGCTTAATACTAGATAAACATAAAATGTCTGTGTTCTGTATTAATTATTATTTAACTGTCAATTTTTGGAATTCAAACACATACAAATAGTGCACAATAGTATTGTCTACTGATTTCATCACTAAACTTGTCTTATAACGAACATTCTCACATCAATTTGTTTGCTACAATAATAAATCTGTTTTCTACATGTGTGTGATTCTACTTGATACTTCATATAAATTGGAGGTATAACACATATATCACATGTGGTGAAATTTCACACTATTTGTTCATGCAAAGAAAAACCTTCAATGTCACCCACACAATGAAAAATTTAACTACTACTTACATATGTCCCAAGATCTAACCTAGAGCTATGCCCCCTGAGAGTAACAATTCTGGGAAGAAAAGTACAGACAAGCAATAAAAAATGACCCTCTCTTTCACAGATCCTTACTTACACATTCATAATTTATGTTGGACCTCAAGAGTTTCAGACACCAGCTATTCGTCATCTTAGACTCATATACTGGCAACTGTGATCACTGATATGGGGACAGACCAATCTCTCTTCATTCTTATCTGCAGTGATTGGTGAGTAATCCATTAACTCACTAGTGATGCATCTTGAGTCCATATTCATACATACACATATACGGTGTGTGTGTGTGTGTGTGTGTGTGTGTGTGTGTGTGTGTGTGTGTGTGTGTCTGCGTGCTATTTGGGATGTAATATCTACAGCCTTTTGGTAACTAAGGTTGGCTTTTTATTATGTCATCGTAGTCCCAAGGTGAGTGTACTAGACCTGTTTCTGAATGTTTTAAAACAGAGAGTAACCTGTCCAAGACAAACAATACAAGAACTTTACCTATTACTCACTCTGATTTCACGATTCTAGTGAGAACCAAAGATTGAGCACAAACCATGGAGAATTCCAGCCCCAGCTCAGATGATTTCATGGGGAAGAAGCATAGAGAAAAGGAGATAAAAAGAAAGAAAATGAAAAGCTGGAACATTCTTTTCACAGAGCTTTGATTTTTAGCAATGCTTTCTGAATTGATTTATTCACTCACTAATGTAATGATGCATGCTTCTACCTTCACAAAAGATATAGAAACAATTTAATTAAATAACAAATTTAAAATAGCCCCACATATAGCAATACAGATGATTAAATAAAAATTGAACATCTAATGTCTATGCTAAGGATGGATGCCTAAAAGTTATAGTTATTGCCCGTCCTGCTTTACTGTTTTAACAACAACCTATCAATCAAAGTGTTCTTCATGCACTTCATGTTTGTATTTGACCAGTGCATCAGGAATTGGTTGAATTATTATAGATATACTGCTTAATTATTTGTCAGAATGAACATATACCCAGCCTCAGGTCCTTAAGAGACTCCTACATCTATCTACAGCAATGGTTCTCAACATTCATAATGATGTAACCCTTTAATTCAGTTCCTCGTGTTGTACCTGAATAGTTCAACAATTTTTGTACTTCAGAACTGCAATTTTGCCACTGTTAAGAATCATAATTTAAAAATATGATATGCACAATATTTGATATGTACCTCCAAAGGCGGTTGGAACCCACAAAGAAACACTGTACTAAGGCATTTCCTGACATATCAGATACATGATCCTTGTGACAGTGTCATTCAATCCCCAAAGGACTGATGGACCACAGAATGGCCTAGGGAATGTCATCTTCAGAGAAAATGGATTATTCTACATTTTAGTTGTCTATTACAGTGCAGATATGTTTCATGCAATAAATACGTGAGGTCCACTCTTGGGAACTGCTATCATCCTTGGTTTGTGTTTTAGACTTTTATTTTTTATTTGAGGTTACTAATTAAAGCACATCAATAAAATAGCCCAATTCACAAAAATAAACATAATGCTTGACAGGTTAACATCGGTCTGCAGAATTCTATTCACTTGAGACTTTTATCTTTCATTAACTGGCATCAGTGTAACAGTGATCAGGAATCACAACTGACATCAATCTCAAGTTAGGCTATCGTCAACTTTTATCCACTCATCAGCTAATGGCTACGCAAATCTGTCCCATATTGGCACCTGTAGATAGCATTGCAGGGAAAGGGAAATTGCAGTTGTCTCCTTGACCCAAATGCATTGTTTTATTTCCATCCAGACCTGCTAGTTGGTCAGATTATAAGGCAATTCTATGTCTTTTTGGTTTGGTTTGGTTTTTGAGGAATCACCATACTGTTTTCTATGATGATCTATTAATTCCTATTCCCATCAAGAGTACACAAGGGAAGCCCTCTATTCACTATTATCACTAGACTTTCTTGGTAATTGATTTTTAGGGAGATGAATGGCATTGGAGGTAATCATGTAGAAGGAAATAGGCCAGGCACAGAAGGACAAGCAAAGAGTGTGGAAAACAGAAGTGTTCATCTTTGGAAACTGAGAGTAGAGTGATGGTTACCAGAGGGTTTAGTAGGAGAAGAAAATGCAGAAAAGTTACTCTTACCGTTCAGGGACCTTCAGAAGTTCTGGGATGTTATTTATTGTGGGGAAAGCCACGGAATAGAAGAGAAGATAGTAGAATTTCGGGATAATGAGGGAAGGATGTGCTAAATCTTATTGGAAAATTACACTAGGTAAGCATGTATAAGGATACCTTAAGGAATCCCTTTGACCAAACCCATTTTTGTTTGGTATTAGCTAAAATGAGTGAAAACAAAGATAGCATCAGGTTGCATTTTGCTTCTGCCCAGCCCCCATCTATGGTTAAAACCAGCAGGCCGTGCTTACTTCATTGTCTTACTAATGCTATGGCTACCTTTAAGCAATGAACCAAGGGCAAAAAGGATGTCAGCTGTTACACACAGCGCAAGCACATGACACTGCAGGGAATGTCAATGAGGGGATGCTCTGGTTAGGGTTAGGGTTAGGGTTAGGGTTAGCGCCTCCATCTGAGGAGTACAAAGCAGAGACGGAGGGAACTTTGACATGGTCTCTTCATTGACTCATCTTTCTACCATGCGTTAGCATAATTTTCAACATTATCAGTGCAAATATATCTACTCATGTTCTTCTTCAAGACTTTCAAATTTATAACATACCATAATGATTACTTGTCCACATCATTTTTAGTTCAGAACTATAGTACACTTGATCAATGCCTGCTCTATCATCCTTGGTGACATATGAGTGAAATTCCAGCCCTAGACCGACCTACACTGTAGGACTTGGGGTTTTAGGCCAGCCTGTTCCATACATGGAGACACCAATAGAAAAGAACAGCTAATACCTATATCCTAATTGCACATTTTAATATTGCACAACTTTTCGTTTATTCATCCAAGTCCATCTACATTTTTGCTATTCAATCTTCCTTGGAATTCTATAATAACAAAAAGGCAAACATGAACCAGTGATGATGACTGCTTTCAAATGAGGTGGCATCAGATGCTGGGTGGGTCTCCATTGTAATACCTTCTGTACATGTGCATTGTTTCATTAGCCAAGAAAAATATACAACCCACACAATGCAAGGATAATATGCATTAAGGTCCCTAACATTCAACTACAGATTGAAGCTGTCAACCACTGTATTTTTTTTGGTTGCTGTACTCATTTCTTCGTGTATGACATACTCAAATTCTTCTATTAACCTGATATTGTAGAGGCTATGATTTGATTCCTTTGATTTATTTAAATAAGATATACTTTCCTAAAATACAGCAAAAAAAAAAAGAAGATTTAAGTATTGTTCATAATGAAGAGTAGGAGTACAGGCAACAAAGGTAGGAATTACAAAGGAATGCATGCTCCTTAGAACATCTATCCTGAAAAGTACAGGGCAAAGCCAAGGATGAAAAATTTGCATATCCAATCCATGTTTATCAGCTTATCAATTGTCATGGACATGGGAGACCTAGACACATACCATTCATCATCTGCAACTGACATCTGTCATCACTTCTCCAGGGAAGGCCCAACATACCTTCACTTATACTTCTAAATTGTATGTCAATTAAGCCACTAATAATCTTTCTAAAAGACTATTATTAGAAAAATCCAGTAAGAGCATAGCTGTTGTAGCCCAGAATGATGCCTGGGGTAATACATATCATCAGTTTATAATCCTTAGAACATCATATAGTAACCAGGGTAATTATTCATTTTAATCTAAACTGTAAAATGGCTTCAGTTAGTTGTACATGACATCAAAAAATTTTAGAAATACCACGTATTTCCCATAAATAAACCACCCAACAAAAAAACTAGGAATTATAAAAAATTACTTACATTATGATGAAGGTTGCTGGCAGAGATGGACCATGAAGAAGTTTACTTTGAGAATCACATTGGCTCACACAGGACTATAGAGAACAGGAGGTAAGCGAACACATGAGTAAACAAAAATTGAGATATTCTCCCATTGACTCTTAACTTGTTTGTTTGAGAGTGGTAATTCTCAGCCTTTGGATACTGTGCCCCTTTAACAGAGCTCCTCATGTTGTAGTAAACCCAAGTGTAAAATTATTTTCATTGCTCCTTCATAACTGACTTTGCTAATGTTAGGAACCATATGGTATATTGGACATACAGGGTGTCTGATGTGTGACCCCTGTGAAGCTTGCATCATAGGTGTTGAGAACAAGTGGTTTACAGTCATTTATACATCCATTAACTAACAGTATATGGCTTTGATTTTGTTTTCTCTTAAGAAAAGAGTTTTAAATTTTCCATATACTGATGACACCAGCTTTACCATATGACCTTTTAAATGTCTTTAGCCAAAGAAGGTCTAGTAAGGGAGTTGGACATCTGAATAAGGATCTTGCCATTTTCTTAACAAATCATAATAGTCTAAGTCATGTACTTTTGTAGTTAGATGGTATTTCATTAATAGAGTGATTGATGTTCTCATTTGTCTAATTTTGACACAAAGGGCATGACCAAGGGCCTTGAACATTGTCAAGTCTGTCCTAAAGGCACCTTCTGATGAGACAATGACCCCTATTTCATTTGGATTAGACTCGAGTGAAGGATTATTTATTCACCAAACAAAGCTCATTTGACAAGAGAACCATCACTGGTTCATGTTTGGCTTTTTAATTATAATATTTCTATTTTTATTCTAAGCTATTAATTAAAGTGAATCAACAAATTAATGATTCATAAGCTCTGAATATGACTATTGGCACTTCTGACCTCTCTGTCTTTCCAAGGGGACCAAAGGCAACTACTCATTTTAAATCAAATTACTTATTGTCCTTCTGATGTGGATTCTCTCTCGTTTTCTATATTATTATGGCTTTTCATATATAAATATATATTTATATATAAACATATTTATGAATATATTCTGAGAATTCATGTGTTTACAATATACTTTATTAACATCCAACACCCTGTTCCCTTTGGGATGACCCCTGTGTCTCTCACAACTAAATGTTCTCATATAACATACGGAGTCTAAAATTAGTGCTGCCCAAATGTGTGTGAGTATAAATCCAACCACTGAAGCATAGTCAAGCAACTAGGCTATTAAGCCCTTGTCAGATTCTATTTAGACACAAATTAATTTTTTTAAAAAAAAATAATTGACATTGTGGATGGAGCAAAAGACATTTCTATAAAGACAAATAATGCAGACACAGAAGGACAAGTAATACATGAACTCATTCATGTTGAAAACTGACCTCAGGGAAGTTGGGAGTTGAATGATAGTTAACAGAGACAGGGGAGGGTGTAGGAAGGCAGACGTGGTAAAGTAGATGCAGGAGATGCTGAGTCACTCTTATATGGCTTTGGCATGGTATATACATAGGAAGGTAACTTTAGGTGACAACCAGATTCCCTCTTTCTCTATTTCACACCAGTTTGGTGATAATTCACAAATTAAAAATAAATATGATAAAATGTAAACCCTTGAATGGAGATGTTAATATGGAATTGCCTCCGCCAGGGAGTTCAGATGTATTCTATAAACTAAGCTAGGTCGTTCATACACCAAGGACTCCGTGCTACAGAAAAGCAGTCTAATGTTTACCATAGGCACATTTCAGATTCTTTTGTTAACTTTAATCCTTTATAGAAGTCAAAATAGTCTTAGCATATTATTATTCACAATTTTCATAATTCTGCTACATGTGAGTAACAAAGGTCTAGCCCTTTGAATAAGCCCTTTGAATAATGTGTGCCCTGGCTCAGAGCATCCAGGCCCAGGACATCAAAGAAAACAGCTCATTAAAAAGATGGGCTAATATATTTTAGTTTTGTTTATCATCCTTCCCTCACTTCCCTATTGAGGAAGTCATTATTTGGAGGCTCTTTATGCTACTTTCCTCGACCCAAATGTTGACTATTATCTGTTAATTAGGCTGACCACCTCATCTCTAGCCCAAGAGGAGATGAAAGTACAAAAGGTATTAGTACCCTGACAACCATGATCTCAAAGTAACAGGATGGAAATGAATGAACATGTAAATGGAAAACAAATACCTACCACTTTACTGACACATTTATTTCAAATTGAGTACAAAGCTGGGTCCATTGTCCATTACCTGTGATTCTTATGATACCAGTGGTCAACAGTGATGCAGGACAGTGTCTTGCTTTCTATGCTCATGTCTACTTTTTATAATTATAAACCCTATGATAAACAAGCACTTCCAAATAGTGATAGATAGTGCCTAATCTAAATAGGCACTTTCTCTAACATGGATATATCTATTACATTAATCCACACAATATCCATATTTTCATCACGAACAAAAATTTTCACATAGTCTCTTTTTGTACTATTGATATTCAGTTGCCCATCTGTCCAATCTTGATCACTGAGACAACTCCTCAGACCCAGTGACTTGTAAACTTTAGTATTTACAAATTACATTAATAATATTTCTTTCCTCTCTTCATGATTTTACAACTTGGACAAACTTCTTGATGTTTCTTTATGTAAATTTGACTATTGACTTTTTTGCAATACTAATCAAAATTCATGAAGCACAAAACTTCATTACTCAACACACTTACCCGTACCCCCAAAAGGCAACCTCCCACAATCCACTTCACGCCCAGTGAGCTTCAATGAGCCTAAGCTACAGTAAAGGTGATCTTCCCTCACTATGTGCTTTCAGGCTAGCATAGACCATTCTCATCACTTTATACAGAATCATGTTTACTCTTTTCATTTGCTGATTTTTAATAATAAACTCAAACCTATAATGTGATACAAATACAGAAAGGATGATCCTTGAATATTACTAAAATCTGTGTGCTCACCCACACAGAGACAAACATGCAAATCCCTGCTTACAACAGCTCTCAGAAGGTCATGGCGCTTTGGTCATAAAATTAGCAGTGAGGCAGAGCACCCCATAACCTGGGTCTTCCTCCCTTGTTCTTCCCTGTTGAATGTGTGTGTTCTTCAAATTTAGAGCATGAACCACCATCAGCTATGTGACACCGAGTATCATTTACATCTCTGTACTCTGTACTCTGTCACAATAAAAGTACCGTGCACATTTATCCCTTAAGGAATATTTAGAGAATGCATCATTTTTTTTACACACATGCACAAGCATGCAGGCACACACTAAACACATAAAAGTAAATAGTGGGCACAAGGGGGAAAGGAGGTATCAAAGGGTTAACACATACATGAAAATGTCATACTGGAGCTATGTACAACTGATGTATGTTAATGAGGAAGGGATAGAAAATTAAGGGGGTGAGTTAGCCAACAGCAGGTTACACATGTCCCAGTGGATGAAGCCAACATAGGTAGGTGTATCTAGGAAGTATTATTTTGAGAATGTGTCTTAAAAATTTTTTAAATAATTAAGGCATGAAATTGGGAGAGACAGATAGGACAAAGATACATTGTATACATATACAAAATTTTTGAAATTTGTGCTAATATTTAAAGGTATCATGAGTGGTGGCTCTCGGTTATTCAAACAGGCTTGAATTTCTGGACATTGGTTATGTATACAGCTACTTGTACATTTTTTAACATTTGCAGTGAATGCATTTGAAAATACAATGAAGGAAAACCATTGGCTGTTCTCTGGAACTCATCTGTGCTATCACATTGCCCCCGGGACTACTGGGTACATCACATTGAGCATGCACCACACATTAGTGTTTAATTTACTTTGGACACTTATCTCTATGCATCATATTGTGCTTAGGATCTGAGCCATAGATCTCCCGGTGCATAAATGTGAAATAAGTGGGGAAATTTAAAAGGAATGGGAAAATCTTGATCTTGTTTAAACAGGAAGCTGTGGTATACAATGATTAGTTGATAATCTAATAAACATAAACATACTCACTCTTGGTACATGGCTAGCTCACTTTCCTTTCTTTAAATGTTTTTTTTTTTAATTTGGATATTTACGTAACATTTTCTAAATTGCTAAAGGTCAAAAACATATAAAATTGCAAGTACCTGTGACAGAGACACTGAGTCCTCACACATCTGTGTATAAGCTGGCTGCTGACGTGGGTCACAGGCTTATTCTATTTTTATCTACAGACAGCAGTGCTAGAGAACATGAAATAACAAACTCTGTTCCAGTAAACAAGCTCAGAACGAAGCTGTACTTTAGCAGACTCATCTACCCTCATTCACAGCTCTTGTGTTTATTGATTTACTTATGACACATTAGCACTCAGAGACAAGCTAGCAGAAGACCCAAGCAAGTGTACTGAGTGTTCCTCTTATCTAACAATAGACTGGTTTCCAATAAAGGTAATAGAAAAGGTTTGTCTTGTGTTTTGTTTCTTTGGGTTTTGTTTTGGTTTCTAGGATGCTATAAAATGATGTGGAAAAATAATGATTTAATAGCTGAATTGACACTTCATTCCATTCATGACACTGGGCCATTTAGATTTAGATTGTACTTTTTTTTTTTTTTTTTTTTTTTGGGTGGGGGAAAGGGATTTCGAGACAGGGTTTCCCTGCATAACAGTTCTGGCAATCGTGGAACTTGCTTTGTAGTCCAAGCTGGCCTCGAACTCACAGAGATCCACCTGCCTCTGCCTCCCAAGTGCTGGGATTACAGGCGAGCGCCACCACCGCCCAGCTAGATTGTATATTCAAATAAGATGTATTAATAAAACAGAAAACTGAACAACTCCACTAAAGCTAAAATAATTAGATTTTTCTATATCATTAACAGCAGCCCAATGAATCATTTGCAAATGGTCCCAGAAAGAGGACCACACTTGTTACTGAAAACTCCACATCCTCCACATGGTAACACATCTTATGTCACCTCTCATACTTGTAATTATTGGGCCAAGACATTGAGATGTCTTTTCCCATTAAAATCTCTATTTGTTTACTAATTGGTTTTTCACTTCTATAACACCATTAACTGTCTGTCAACCATAACTCTCATGGGAAAAACAAATCCATAGTTATCCCTAAAATCAGCCTAGAGATTCACTTGTGTCATTGAATGAATATCATTATAGTACTAATTAATCAACCCATTAATCCATCAACAATGTTTCAGAGCAGTCTACAATTGCTTTGGCCTTCTTTGATTACAGTTGCTACTTAACAGCAGGCATTAGATGTCTTACTCATATTGGTCGCTCTCTTGTATTCATAGGTTCCTGTAGCTTCTCAGAACAGTACACGGGTCCGTCCTGAGAAGCACAAAGCAGAGGAGGCAAACATCAACACTGAGAAAACCACTCCATCTGAAGCCCAGACAACAGCCTAGACCTCATTGCTGCTATTTGAATTGAACCAACGTAATCATGAAATTCCCTTTCCTGCTCCACCTTTGCCTTTTCATTGACCAAATTATTTTTTCATTGATTCTATTGAAACTCATGATTCAAAAAACCCAAGATGAATATATGTATATCCCTCGCTAATTCTATCTTTAGCTGGTGAACTCTGTACTGTTCATTATCAGTCATCAAAACATTTCCAATACTATTGCTCCCTGACAATAGAAGTTATCATATTTAATAATAATAAAGTACAAACAATGTTTTAGAACAAGCACCCCGAATCAAAATGAGACCTTAATTACTCACAGAGGCCTGCCATATGATCTCCATTCCAACAGTGGAAAACAATCAGTGCATCCATTGTGAAGAAAGCAAAAAAAAGAGAAAAGAACAGTTCTCCATTAATATTTTCTTTTCATTACTCTGCTGACATAGCCACATTATAGTCCAGTAATATTCAATATGTACTCATTTTCTAGCAATGAGATGAATAAGCCTGTACCTGGCACAAAGCATTGACTGTGAAGGGTAACTCTCCATACCCTCTCCAGCTGAAGACATACATAACACAGTAACTGTTGGCTATCCATTCCAATCATTATCAGTATTCTTACTACACATTTAAACAACAAACAGTGCCCTGACTTTCATCTCCTAACTAATTCGTGTGTTTGTTTATTCAACAACTGCAACTTCAAAAGAAGTCTAGGGGACTAGTCACCAGTAGGCTTTCTGTGTCCCAGTGAATGCTCAATTATAAGGCACAAATGGGGCAACACTACCTAGACTCTGTGAGTTACTCTGTAGGTAAAGGCATGCTATTGGGAAGAAGATATGTTTAGGGGGCATAGGGTGAACAGGAGGAAGGAGGTTGGAGGTGGACATGATCTAGATACATTGTATACATTTATAAAATTATTAATGGATCTATTTGAAATGTTATTCTTTTTTACAAGGTGAGAATGAAGGCCTCTTTATTGCCCAAACAAAAATTGTGAACCTTTCCTGACTCACATGTGACCAGTTCAACAAAGGTTCTGGGTCATGACTTCATAGTCATCTACATGTGATTGCTATTTAACATATTATTTGTTGGACAAAATTTAAAAGCAGACCCATAAATGTGCTAATCATCCATACAGGACTGGTTCTCTTAGATTCTTCTTTGATTAATCATCATACTATATATACTAATTAATCAATATAGTGTTTGACCCCAATGCCACTTTGATCAGTAGGACATGAGTCCCATGCTTTGAATGCATCAAATACCTTCTTACATTGATAGAATGTATGTCCTAAAGCAAATTATCCAAACCAAGAGCAGAAGGTTTACTACTACTCACACTAAACCAAATGATCCTACACTCAGGGGGAAGGCGAGAAGCACAGAACACTAACCCTAACCCTTACCTGCCTTTCCATTGCCCACTACGGCCATTTCTACTGAGATAGGAAAACAGTTGCTAATTTTATCAAAGGAACAATGGCACAACAGAATTTTCATTATTCTTGTGTCTATCATTATTAAAGAAATAAGACACATGGATTGTGTCTATTTCCTAGTAAAATTCACTGTTCAATGGAGTAATAAAATGAATGTGTCGGGTCAATACCTATCCCTAGAAACAGACACAACTTAATACACTGAGTAGCCAGATAGCAGCATTTCAGACTTTTAAGACAAATCATCACAACACACTGACCCGACATTACCGTCCTTGGTCCTTGCTGGGATCTCTTTATTCACACTCATTTGCATGTGTCTATTAAACAAGTAATTTAATTCAATAGTCCTAATTTTAAAAACTGTGATTCATGAATTCTAAGAGCAATAATTATTCTTCATGCCTTTAGGATTGCCGCCATACTCATATCACATCCTCTAATTATCATCAATGAATTTATAATTTATAAATTATAAACTTCTGAATTTATAATATTTCATGCTAGTTTCATATTTATCATTTTTCACAGTGGGTCTTGGGAATACTTCTTTACACTTTTAATAATGTAATTATTGATTCAAGACAAACTCACAAGGTCATGAACATTAATTCTCACTCACATTGGTCTTTGTGGCCTCCACCCACGAAGCAGGCAGCATGGCAGTCCTTCATTAGCTGCAAGGCGAACTCCCTCAGAGAAAAAACAAAGAAGGTTAGAAATACTAACCCCAAAAGGTCCTCTTGCATCCTCTTCACTAATTAATTCATTTGGATTTTAATTGAAATGTTTGTGTCATAAACACGTACATCAAAATGACCATCTTTGTGTCTGACTGCATTTATGAGTATGACACATGTTATTAACACTAAGCATTGTTTTTTATTACTAATATAATTTAAAAACTTTACATGTTGATCCCAGTTTTATCTCCCTCCCTCCCTCTTATGCTCCTCACATGCACCCTGACCATCCCCCCCTCCTATACCCCCACCCCAATTCTTCATGTAGGGCTATGCTATCCAGGTGTGGTCATGTAAATTTGTCAAGTCATTTGAAGTAGGGACTAGGACTTCTCTCCTGTCTCTAGGTTAAGACAGTATCTCTCCATGGGGGAGGTGTTCACAAGCTCCTTTTGTGCACCAGGAATATATCCTGGTTCTACTGTCTGAGGTCCCCCATACTGCTCAGTCCTTCTAGCTGAGACCCATATTCAGGGGGTCTGAGTCAGTCCAATGCTGGATTCCCAGCTATCAGTCTGGGGGGCTCATTAGCTCCTCCTTGTTCAGGTCAGCTGTCTTTGTGAGTTTCTGCAACCTGGTCTTGTCCCCTCTCTCTGCATCTGGATTCTAGTTCGACTCAGTATTTAGTTATGGGTATTTGCTTCTGTTTCCAAAAGGTACTAGATGAGGGCTCCATACTAAGTATTATTTGTCAGCACACTGTAATACGATCCTTAATGAAGAACCCAAGCCTTGACTCATGCTTTTTCATATATACATATATATATATGTACACATATATATATATAATTTATATTAATGTTTCATACATCTTTGCACATATTCATAGGAAACCAAGGCTTTGATTATATACATGTTGACTGATTAGAAGCAACTGATAAAATGAAGTTTGCAAATAAAAGGTCCTATACCGGTGAGGTGGTACAGGGGACAGGGTACCTGCCACCAAGTCAGATGGACAATCTCTGGGACCCACATGGGGAAGGAGAATTGACTCCCATATGTTGTTCTCTGATTCCCCACAGGTATACGCTATGGTAGAGACTGTCACAACCCTCTCAAGGCAGACAGATGTAACAAACAAGATCATTGCATATCTTTAACCCTCTTCCACGGGGTCATTAAGAAGACAGAAATACAGCAAAGCTCATATCTGTCTTGGGCCTCAGTTTCCAAGAGGCCCAGACAATGGCAGAGCCCTAGACCGCTGAATCACCACCCCTAGACTTGTGTGAGCCCATCTACATTCTCATCTAAAGTTGTTTATTGGTTGACTTGTTAGTTTACTAACATCACCTCTACACCTTTGCCATTTGTTGTTGGAATAAGACTCCCTGCATGAAGTATCCTTATGGTCACCAATAACAAAGATTCAAGGTATTTCATACAACTTCTAGTCATCCCTTAAGCCATGCTTGTCTTCGAAAAATTCTATTTCATGCTTATTTTAAATGTTACAATGAAAAAACAAACAAACCAATACCTCTGTTAAAGTGGACAGAATGCAGCTATCCAAAAAGGCAATGGTAAAGACCAGACACCTCCAGAACACAGAAGCTGGTTCACAGGTCAGCCAGGATGTCAAAAGCAAAACAGAGAAAAAGGAGACATTACTTTTGTCCATTTTTCTTTATTGTTTACATTGAGTAATTGGGTTTTCTTAAAGGTGGGACTTATAACCCAATGTAACCTCAGCCTCACTAAAGTGAGGCAGACACTGATTAAATTGAGACATTTCCTCCATTAACCCTGCTATCTTTGAATCACTGTTCAATCACTTGGATGGATCTGATTTTGCTTAATGTATATTTCATAGTCTATTAAGACTAACAAGGCAACATTGAACTTCCACTAACCTTAATGTGAGAATACCAGCCATAACTTGGAATCTCTGCCATTACTGTTAGCGACAAGAAAGAGGTCTGAACATTTCTCTTTTAGCCAATTATCACTATTTACTAGCATTAATACTTTTAATAGTGTTCTTCCCCACTTTGTTCTAATTGTATGATACTAGAAACCCTTCATCTTTACTTATTTATAATTGTACATTGATTCTTTATACTTTTAAATTACTCACAATAAAAAAAATCATACCTCTTCAACATGTCCAACCAAGTGTTTTGATTGTACATCCTTTTATTGATTTCCTGACTGCAAAATAATCAAAACCTGTGAAATACAAATTCAGACAAAACTCTTATGAAACCGTGTATCTCTCTATAACATTTGCTCGGGAGGGAGCAGAAGTTATAATTACTTTTCTCTGGGGCTTCAGTGTTCCAGATTCACTTCCCCACCTATGACTCAACACCAGCAGATATCCAGCAGGTATATTGATCCAGGTTTCTGACTACTTCGTTTCTCATTATCCAGCCTTGTTTACCAATTAACTCACTGGCTGCCTATGAATGATCAGAAGTCTACAGACTAATACTCTTTAAACATGAGCAAACCTAGGCTGGTTCTTCATCTATCTAGGCAATCATTTGCTGCAAGGATATATAAGTCACTTGGGGCCCATTAAGGTATCAATTAAGGACTGACCAATGTAATACTGCTTATAAATTCTATATTGGCAATGGCTACTTTTCTTCAATTAGATTTAATACATTTCAAATGGAGAGTATATACATTAAAACATATATCACATATTCCTTATATGTATGTTAAAACTCACATCAGTCTCTATGTTCCCACCCTATAGAGCTACTCACATATCAATGGCTATAGGAGAATCCCAAACTCAGTCCTTTCCAAGTGTGTTCTTTTCAAGAACACAAGGGAAAACAGTTCATTACATACCCCTACCTCTCTCAAGTCTTTGCTTCCGTGTCTAATTTAGGTGTTGATATAAATATTCACTTTTCGAGATTTATATTTTCTGGATAGAACACACAAAGGCTTATTGGACCGATGACCAATTTCACTTTTGGTATTGAGAATAGAACAAGGTCTATGGATATATGTCACTGCTGTGCCACAGACTGCGTGCCATCACCATGCGATAGAGAGAGACACATATGCACACTCTCAAATTTCCTCAGCCCAAAGCACCACATTCTAATGTGTTTAGGTGAAATCCACCCCCATTCCACATGGACTTCGCATTCTCAACACCTTTTGTCTCACGATGCACTTCACACAGTTCACTAAGGATCCACTACTTCTATCTACATTTCCACTGAACCTTCCACTCACTTTCAATAACTCCACTTCACACTGTTTGAGCGATAGAGTAAATATTTTTATTGAAACCACACTATTTCATACATTATTAGTTCCCCTCCCAACACCTCCCATATCCTCCCTATTTACATACAACCCGAACCCAACCCATTCATTCCCTCAGTAGAATGAATATTCATCAGAAACTATTATAAAGACTAAGACACATACATTCCCACAATAGACAACTCACAAAAAAGAAATCAGGAACCACAATGTATAAGCAAAATATCTATAGGTTGAAAGGCAATACCCAGACAAAGCATTGTGTGTCACAAAAGCTTCCAAGAATGTCATTAAGTTCATATTGTGTTGATGATCTGAGCATAGAGCCTCATCTTAAAGGTCGTTTATATATCCAGTGAGAGTCCGTTGGAGAAAGACAGTGTTTCCTTTGAAAGAGTTTATGAATTGGAGACAGCTTCCGGATTAGGGATATGGGGTTATGTGCACTTCCCGTCACAGCGCTGGGGCGCGTGTAGGCCCTGGGCATGTAGCAGAAGTCTATGAGTTCATTCGCTTTGCATCAGTCCTGCTGAGTCTAGAAAGGCTTGTATCCTTGGTGGCTTCCATTCTCACTGGTTCTTACAGTTTTTTCCACCTCCGCTTCCATAGGCTTCCCTGATCCCTGAAGGGAGGGATTTGATGGAGACATCTCAGTTAGAACTGAGTGTTCCAACATTAGAAGCATGTTCAAGAAAATAAGACATTACTACCACTAAATTAGCAACTGTGTCCCATGTCATCCTTTCCTGGTTTCAGTGAATTTATTGTGATAGATTATCTCCCTTGATGACATTTTCATAATTGAATGCTTTGCTTGCATTTGACCCTTTTCTAATGTTAATTTATAACATTATAACAATAGAATGAGAACACATGAACACTACCCTTGCACCTATAGATCGTCTCACTACAGGACTATTGCCAACAGAGGTGGTAACTCAAGTTTGCTTAAATTTGGACGTTTGAGTCCAAAAAAATCTGGTATTCATCATGTATAAATTATGCGTGGTGGATTACAGGCATTTTTTAATTGTTTCAGGTCAAATCTTGTACAATATTGTATATGACCAGATATTTATGGCTGCCTTTCCCTGATCATTGTAAGCACATCACATCTATACTTGGAAAATCTTCTGGAAAACATTTAAAAGTTCAAGGATGAAGCTGTAATGATTACTCACGATTGTAGCTGTGACCCTGATGGCACAGGCAACCTTAGAGCTCAGGACCAGGCAGCAGCCATCCATTGATGGGCTTTCTGAGAAGATAGAAAGGAAAGTACTGAGATGTTGTTTGGCTCATATAAATTACCTTCCATTGATCCAGTCATGTTCCCTTTTTCAGGAACAGAATACCATTGAATTTTCTACTATCTCAAAATAAGACCATAGGCCATTATCTCTGTAATCCATGTCATCTGACAGAAGGAATATATTGGAACTACTAATAAGGATGTAACGTGTCCTCTGTTTCCAGTGTCCTCTGTTTCCAGATCTGTGAAGAGGACCACTTCTAAAAGTCAATGTTGACCTCAGACATCCAGAAGAGTAATTATGACACCTGATTCATGGTTGACTCAAGATAGGTCCTTTCCTCTTTCCATTAATTGTAACATTTGTTTGTTAATCCGTGAACGAGGGAGCAAGACATCCAAAAGCCATCTATATCATCTTTCACTACTTTAAGGGGATCTCTTTTTTTCTTTACTGTGCTCCACTTTGCAAGTATTCATTAAATGGCATAATGTTTGATGGGCACGATTATTTCTCAGTCAGATATAGTTGGTTCTAGTGGATTCTGGTTGCTTTTATGAATAGCTTGATGAACCCCACAAACAAAAATTCAAGGGATTTTACCATACTCACTCTGATCTCTGTGTTCCTGACACGTAAGTTAACTGTGGACTCGAGGACCAGAATATGAACATCACTCAGAAAGCTTCTATGCTGACAGTATACAGAAGAAAAAATTGCAAAAAAAAAAAAAAAAAAAAACACATGTTAAGAATTTATTCTTTCATTTTTAAGTCACTTGTGTGGGAGCTAAATTGACATAGCTTCATTTATTTGATAAAACAATAATGAATATTCAAGCCCCAAACAAAACAAGAATCCAACATTATTTTTAATAAATGCAGGACTCCTAGCTAGTAATACCATTAGTCAATTCTTTCTAAATGACTACCACTTACTACTATTACTCGACTGGCATGATTGTCATGCTCAACAGTGCATGCACAAGAATTCTTAAATTGACTCTTTTTGAAAACAAAATAAAAATGCAAAAGATGGATAACAAGACACCTAACAACTACTTCTAGAATCAGGACATACACACTAGATGCCTTAAGGTGTGGAACTCAGACTTCCAGACCTGTTGTCATGATGCACGGCTCATACCCAACAAGATGTCATCACTGATCCAACCTTGGCCTCTAGTTTCTCTGATGAACTGATAGCAGTGCTATTCATTCATTAGTAAAAATTATGAATCATGTAATCCAGCTAAATGTGCGCTGCTTTATACCTTTATATCAATATTAATATAAAAATGTTAATTAGTTATTCAAGCATTCCATAGCCATATCATATTTCTCGCTGGGCCATGGGACACTGATTTTATGTAATGCCTTTAGGAAACCAGGAACGAATTAAAATGAAGACAAAAACTTGGACTCACATTGCTCCCTATGCTCCATGAATCAGGTGACCAGTGATGAAGGCGTCTATTCTAAGAGTACAAAATAAAACAGAATATGAAAGGACTCTTCTCACATCTACATTCAAGAAAGAACAACTTAAAAATAACTAGATGGTATATTTGAAGATTTCTGAGGTATTTTTTATTTTGAAATTTAATGATCTTTTATTGATATACTCTCACTTCGAACTATGTGTTTTTAAGGGTTTTCTGATTGCACTTTGTCTCTGAGTGTGGATGGGCTTCACGTGTTTTTTTTTTTTTTTCTTTTTTATGTTTGTAGATTTTGTTCTATTTGTTGTTTAGTTTTGTCCTATTTGTTCACTTTTTTGTTGTTATTTACTTGTTTGAGTTCAGGAGAAAGAGAGAGGGAAAGAAGAGGTAGAGGTGGGTGGGTATGAAGGATCTATAATGGGAGGGAAAGCAAGATCAGAATACAATATATTGCATTAAAAAATAGAATTAAAAAAGTATGTATCCAAGGTTAAAAAAAATCATTAAAAGGGGAATAGTTCCCCTGTGTTATCACTCAAAATGGTAAAATGTGTTATAATTCTCAGAGATCACTGGAACTATCTTGGAGCCATTTATCTCTTAATGCCTTTTCATTATCTTAAATATTATTATTTTATCTTGCTGTGGGAAGCCCAAACTGGCTTTGAAATCACAATCTTTTGGGAAAAAATAAATAACAGTGAACATAGCTTTGGTTTTAAAAGAATTTATGGTTATTATTTACCATTCTAGCCAAGATGTAAAAACTTGCATCAATAAAATACAGTGGCTTTAAATTCATTAACATCATTCTCAGAAGAAGAAAATACTTCTCAATCTAACTTTAATCCTGAAGAAATCTTATAATAATTGATCCAATTATAGAAAAAACATAAAGAATAGTACTGTGGATGAAAAAAGCAAACTTGACTATGACTTACTATATCCCTTGATTCAGAGAGGAGTACACACAGCATAATGTGGACCTCAGAATTCTAGCTATGTGATCAGGATCCCATACAGGTTTAAAGTATAATCAAGGATCTTGTCCTTAGATTTGTGACTCACTATTATCTCAATAGTACTAATGATCAATTGATTGTTCAATAAATGTAAATTAGTAAAATGTAGGGCTGATGTTGGATCAGTGATGGCTGCTCTACCCAGTGATAACAATACAGAGAAAAGACTTTAAAAACAAATCAACCCAAAACAAGAACACTCAGCATACTCATACAGTGTCTCTAGTACAGAGACAAAAATCACAAGACTCACAACAAAGGAAGGATGTATAAGTTAGATTAGACTATAAAAATATTGACATTCTGCTTACATTTCCATGTACATCCCTTCTCTTATCAATAATTTAAGTATGTATGGCATTATGATGTGGTATTAAAAAAACAAAACAAAAACAAAAACAACAACAACAATAAAACCCCACCGTAATGGACATGGATTTGGCCATGCCAAAATTTTATTTCATGTAGTAACCTAATTCATGCTATTTGGATGAAATATTTTCCTTGGTGCACGTTATCAGTACTCTTGCTGTAGAATTGGGCCTTAATTTTAAAATTCCATACTGGTTTAATTTAATTTTGTCAGGCCTGGTCTTCTTTATCAATGTCTACCTGTTTAATGCTTGATGGATAGCTAGTACTGATGAGATGACTTGGAATCACAAAAATAGGGTAGAATCTAAGCTATACATCAGGCATTTCCAAAGTATTTTGCTATATTGAATATTTCTTTTGATACAAAGGCTTAATGTGATTTTATTGTTTTACCCACATGACAGGTTAAGAATTAGGTCATATTTGCTCCTCTCACATGACAACAATGATACAATAAAAGGGGTAGTATTTAAAAGTAACTCAGAAGGAAACATACTCACACAGCAGTGTGACCAGAGAGTCTCATGACCAAGGAAGAATGTGGAAGTCAGCTGGGGGGTATTCATTTCTGAGAGTATAAAGCAAAAGAGATCATAAAAAGATTGAAATTCTATTTACTTATTCATACCTCTTTCTTTTTATCATCTAAATGAGTGCTAAATGACTACATATATGGGCATGACTTTACTAAGAACACAGCACATAATTTAATTGAATGTGCCATTTATACACATTTCTGAAGGAACTACTATGTTCAGTATATAATTTTAGCAACCTTCCTGTAGAAGGAGGACTGTAAACTGTCTTTTTATATACATACTTTTTATATTTTAATACATACTTCTTATATCTTAAATAATTTTAAAAGTAGATCAGTCACAAAGATCACTAGAAATATTATGATGTGGACCTCAGACTCCCAGACCTGTATTCATGATCCACGATCATACGGCACCAGAGATCATCACAGATCCAACACCAGCCCTCCTCTTCGAGACTAATTGCTGCAAGTGTATTGAGAAATTATCTCTACTTTTGAAATAAATACAAATCACAAAGATCTAAGGACAAAACCTTGAGTGTATGTCAGAGTTCTACAGAAATATTCTCACAAATTCCTGAGTTTGCAAGACTCTGTGGTTTCCATATTAACCCTTTATTAACCGCTGCTCTTCCCATCTGATAAGTAGTTCTTATCAATACCAGGAAGAGCCTTCAAAAGCAACCCAATCAATATTAGAATACTGACAATACTCACACAGAGACTATATTACAAATACACAGTGCTCATCATGAAGCTCGCGACCAATGGAGAATGTGGGAATCACTTTGGGGGTATCTGTTCTGAGAGTAAAAAGCAAAAGGCATTAAAAACATTAAATAGTACTTACTCGTCCATGCATTCTGTATTCTTGTGTTACTCCTCTCACATCCCTAACTTTACTTATCCTTCATGTAAGCATGTACCACAGTTGAAAAAGCAAATGGTCATGGTTCTCATCCAATCAAGAACACAGACCTTCAGATGAACTCAAAGCACCATGGCTATAATCTAGATAACTTTGGATGCGGACCTCAGACTCCCAGACCTGTAGTCATGGTCCACGATCATATGCCACCATTGGTCATCATTGATCCAACATCAGGCCTCCCCTTTAACATTAATTTATGTGTGTTTATTGGGAAATTGTTTAGGACTACAATGAAGATAATTATGAAACACAGATGTCTGAGGACACAATCACTATATACACAGTGTTCTATAATGTCTCTTTTGCTACATATTGAGCAATTTTAAAATTATGTGTATTGTGCAGCATGTTGTCAATAGCTGTTCTTTACAGATAACAGACTTCATCAATACAGAGAACAGCCTATCAAAGAAACCCAAATCAATACAAGGATAAAGACTATACTCACACTGACAATATGATGAAGAGAAAGAGTGGATCAAAGCTCATGACCAAGGGAGAGTGAAAAATCACCATAATGACATCCATTCTGAGGAGAGCAAAGGAGAGCATAGGAAGAGTGGCAGTCCATTGAGATACCCAGGTAGCCTCCCTCTTTACTGAACATCAAAGTATTTATGACATTATGATGTACTTTCCCAGAGAAAACAGACATGGAGCTCGTACACTACAAAGGGCATTGCCTGCAGTTTTACTTCATGTTGTATACTCAGTCATCTGCTCTGAAGGAACTATTGTGTTTGGTATATATTAATATTCCTAATGTTGAGGGACTTCTTAATTGGGAAATCACTCAACAACCTATTTTTATTCAGGTGATTATAAAAGTAGAATATTATATCTCCTGTCGGCATCATGACATCCAAACCTGTAGTCATAATCCATATAGCATAAATCACCTTTTGTCATCATTGATCGCTAACCAGCTCATGCTTCGCTATTAATTTAGGCACATTTATTGAGCAAAGAATTGCTGTATTACTATCAAGACTATTATGATTCACAAAATTCTGAGGATCAGACCCTTGAAAATATTTAAGAGTTCCAAGAAATCTTTCTTATGTTGAGTACCCATTTCATTGCAACCATTATAGCCAGTTAAATTGTGCAAAATTATGTTAAATACCTTGTTTCACACATACCATATAAATCCTTTGGTCTTAATCCTTAGCAGATAATAAGCAGTCCTTTTTAATAAAAGGAACAGCCTTTCTAATCAATCAAAACCAATATAAGAACACTGACACTACTCACACTGTGTCTACATTATAAACTCAGCATGCTAACCACAAAGCTCAGGCCCAACATAGAAGGTGTAAATCATCTTGAGGGGATCGCTTTGAAGAACACCTAGCAGAATTTGGTGGAAAGATGGACACTGTGTCTACTGATCCATGCATTCTGTCTGCTTAACTTGCTCTTCTCATCTGAGGGCTCATGCAAGAGTGTGCTAAACCACTATGTGTTGTTCTTTAGGAAAATAAGAGAGCACTGCACAGGAGCTACCAAGAACACTACTTGTAATTTCAGATTATATGGCATTGCTTAAACATGCTGGCAGAATAATAATTAGAACTCCTGCCATGGAGTTATGACTTAATTAGTAAAGCTTTACAAAGGCATTTTTTATCTAATTATAAAAGAAAAAAGTCATTCATATCTGCAACCATGGTCATGGCTATAAGCTGGCTATTTTATGATGTGGACCTCAGACTCCTGACCTATAGTCACAATCCACGACTCATATGCCACCAGTGGTCATCACAGATCCAACATCAGCCCTCGTTAACTTTATTAATTGCTTGACGCATGGTAAGCAACTTATCACTTGTGATACTGAAATAATTATGATTAACAAAAATAGTATAATATAGAGTTTTATAAGCTATTAGCCCTGTTGCATGTCTTTCCTTCTGAATTATTAATTTTTTTATAAACATTCTCTGTACCAAGATGGCAAGAAAAAATTCAATAATACTACCAAGACAAGACACAAGACTTTGTTCATCCTATGAATACCAAAAGTGGATCACAGAGATCATGACCAAGAAGAATGTGGAAAATAAACTTGGAAGTCCATTCTGATGGTAAAAATAAGGAGAGAATATGAAAAGATTGACAGTTTGTGTATTTATCTATATGTGCATGCTTGAAATATTGGCTATAAATTTAATGGATATGACATGGTCTGAATGATGTCCTACTTAGTATGTATTTTCAGTATTCTTGTTGTATAATTATGTCTCGATTAGAAAATGACTTGTTATCTCATTGAAAAGTAGACTACTCTTATCATATGTCACTAAGATAATGGGTAAACACTAGTTCTTTTATGATGTGGACTTCAGCATCCCAGTCATGATCCACATTCCTACAACACCAGTGGTAATCCCAGATCCAGCATCGGTCTTCGTTTTCTCAATTAATGTATGCATGTTTGTGGGGCAATTGGCCGCTAGTATTACTGAAATATTATGAATTATAGATATTTCAGGATCAGATCCATAACTTGTACTTGAAAGCTCCTCAGACTCTTTAGATGTAATGACTAATTTCATTGTGCATTCTTAATCTGACAATCATATTTTAAACATAGTGCTTCATGCACTAGCTAAATTTTCCCTTTGGTCACAGATGTTCTTCCAGGACATTAAAGAGAAGTTTATCAATAGGAACAGTAATTGAAAGCAACGCAAAACAATACAAGAACACTGAATGTACTTACATTGCGTCTACATTATGAACCCAACGAGATGATGATGAGATCACAATGAAAGGATAATGTGTAAGTCATCTTTGGGGGCAAATCTATCCTGAGAGTACAAAGCAGAAGAGAATATAAAAAGATTGACACTGTGTTCACTCATCCATATACTCTGTTACTTGCTTTACCTATCTCTTATCACTCATATGGTTATGAGTGACATTGAGATGAGTTATTCATGAGGGAGAAATTAGACGCTGTCACCATACCAAGAACATGGACTATGGTTTTAATACATGTGGTATCCTCAGACATACTGTATGAATAAAGTATTATATTCAGTATACCTAATTAGAACTATTATGGAATTCTGTCTAAATAAAACTAGTCAAATGTATGAGGCCTCAACCCTACAGTAAAGAAGTACAGGCAACTAAGCAATTTTGAGATCGGAAAAAATAGTTTTATTCAGGAGGAGCACACCAATTGGGCATCCAGTACTAAATGGTCAGCAATGAAAACCTATAGGAGTAATGTCATATAAACTGAGCAGATTGTAATAAGGAATACTTGTATGTATTGTGTTTTTATATGTGAATATGTATGTATCAGCATGAATGCCAAGGAGGAATGTATGTGGCGACTGACAGGAAAGAGAGAAGGAAAAAATGATATTATTATATAATAATTTTAAGTACCTTAACAACTTTATTCCTACTTTCATCAAGTGTAAGAGTAGATTACCATATAATTCTGCCACTGGAGTCGTGGGTATAAGCTAAATAATTTGTGATGTGGACCTCAGACACAGATTTGAAGTCACGGTCCGACTCATAAGCTACCCACGGTCATCATCGATCCAACATCATACCTATGCTTCTCTATTACTGTTATGTGTTTGTTTAATAAATTAAATAATCATCTATCAGAAATATCTTAGGCAAGATCCTGGAATATACTTCAGGACTTTTCAGGATCTGTTGCCAAACAGTATTATCAGGGTAAAAAAGTTGTAAACATTTTCACCCATATGCCATACTAACAATGTGGCCATAGTTGCATGTCATCAATACAATAGTTTGCTAAAGTTTCCACAGCAAGATATGAATATTGACTATACTCACACTGTATCTATCCTAAGAACACAAACAGCAGATCAAGAAGCTCATGACCAAGGGAGAATGTGTAAATCAGCTTAGGGGTATCTGTCCTGGGAGAATAAGACAAAAAGGAATACAGAAAGATTGATATTCTGACTACAATCCAATGCAATCGATCCACTAGCATTGCCCTACTCTCTGTGCAGCACACTATGATGTGTTCTTGAGGAAACAAATGGCCATGGTTCTCAAGTAACAAAGGACACTGCCCACAAACTTTGTTCACCTGACTTCCTCAAACATCATGTCTGAATGAACTATTATGATAAAAATACCTTATTATTTTTTATGATTTCCAGAGTTATAGTCATGATACATGACTATGCACAACCAATGGTTATCATCAATCCAACATCACCCTCCCTCTTTTTTGTGTGGTTATACACAATTAATAAGGATAATCATCATACTATTAAGATTACTATGAAACACAAAAACCCAAGGACAAAATTCTTAAATATGCTTCACTGTCCTTCATCATCTTTTCAAATCAAGAGCTGGCATTTTGCTACACATTCTTAATTTGAAAAAATGTATTAAATGATGTATTTTGCACACATGTCATATTAACCTTTGGGCTATGACTGGATGTCTCAGATACTAAGTAGTTCTTTAGCAACTCAGTGAAAAAATAAAGGAACATGAACTAACATACACTCAAACTGTGTGTATTTTATAAACTCAACAAACTTATCACAAAGCCCACTAAAAGGGAGAATGTGTCTATCAGCTTGGGGGTCTACATTGTGAGAATGTAAAGCAGAGATTATAAAAGATTACCATTGTTACTCATCTACACTTGGTCCCTTCATGTCCCTAGCCCTGCCTTGTCACTTATCAACATATATGCTATTATTATGTGTCCTGCACAAATAAGTACTAATTATGTCTGTGACCCCATCAATAATATTACCTATGGTTTCACTTCATGTGGCCTCTTCAGTAATTGAATCCCTCATATTTGCTACCAGTAATGGCTATAAATTAGATAATTTATGATGTGAATCTCAGACTTCCAGACCTATAGTCATGATCCACGGCTCATACAGCACCAGCAGTCATCACTGATTCAACATCAGCCTTTCATATTTCAATTAACGTCTACACGGTTATTGAGCAATACTGAGATAATCATGAAACAAAATATCTGAGAGTATACATTATCTCTATAAGAACTTTCTTGTTCATAAGAACTTATTAACTTAGCAAGATTGTATTTCATTCACAAGCTATATTAACATTTGTCCACGATTGTACTTCCAGAAGACACTGGAAAGCTGACTACTCACACAATATATTCTGAACACGAAGAACAAATCATGAAGTTCACGAGCAAGAAAGAATGGGTATATCTGGTTTGAAGCACCAATTCTGAGAGTACAAAGCAAAAAATAATTAAAAGATTGACATTCTCTTAACTCATCTATTGCACTTTGCCTTTCTATGTCATCCTTCTATTTCTACCAATCATATATTGTTATATAATCCTTGTTAGAAAATTGACATGGCTACGACGTTGGTTTCATGAGATATGACAGTAAGCAAGTTTGGTATATATGTTAATACTCTCATTGTGGAATTAAATCTAGTCAAAATTACATTAGCTATATTTTAGTTTACATTTTATATGATTTTAAAAATAGACAATTACCAAGGTCTGTCAGAAGATTATGGGTAGAGGCTAACTATCATATGATATAGACCTCAGGCTGCCAGTCCTGTAATCATGATCTGCTACTCATATGGGACAGATCCAACATCAGACATCCTCACCTGAAATAATTTCTACATATTTATCAAGTTATAGATAGTATGACTATTGAATAATTGGATAATTATGAATCACAAAATCGAAGGACAAAATGACTGACTATACTGACTGAGTATACTCTACTGACTGAGTATACTTTAGGGTCACTTGTTACACTGAGAAACATCTGAACTGAGCAATGTTTATGAAAAACTGTGTTTTATCTGCTTATGATGTTAGACATTTGGCCTTGGTTGCTCTTCAAAAGGGGAAGCATTTAATGAATATAGTCCATAAAAGTAATCCAAACTAATAATTGAACAATGACTATACTCACTCAGTATCTATGCTCTGAATATAAGTTTCACATCACAAAGCTCACAAGAAAAGAAGAATGTAGCAAGTCAGCTTTGGGGACACCATCCTGAGAGTACAGAGCAGAAGAGAATATACAATTGATATTCTGTTTAATTACCCATGCATTATGTTATCCCTATTTTCTTATTACTTATATAATTGCTCAGTGTTATATTAGGTGTTCTTCCTAAGCAATCAAACTGTCACAGTTCTGGCTTTACCATTAACATTGCTAATGATGTTATCCTAAATCAAGAATCTGAACGAACTTGCTATAAAACTGGATATTGACTTGATTCTTTTATATTACAAATGTATACTACTTCTATCTTCTGTTACTAATAGGGTGTATCTGCTATTTCATGATGTGGACCTCAGACTCCCAGACTTGTACTCATGATCCTCGAATCATATAGCACCAGAGGTCATCACAGATCCAACATCAGCCCTCTCCTTCTCTATTAATTTGCACACATTCATTGAGCAATTGATCACTAGTACTATCGAAATAATTATGAATCACAAAAATCTAATGATAAGATTCTTGAGCATACTTAAGAACTCCTTGGGATATTTCAATCTTGAATATTTTATTATAAATTCATAATTTGACAAAATATTATTAAACACTATGTTGAAGCACATTGCATATTAATCTTTTAGTAATGGCTGCTCAACTCAAATGATAAGCAGTCTACATCAATACAGGTATAATATTCCAAAATACCCCAAATCAACACAAGGACACTGACTATACTCACGCTATGCATATATTATGACCCCAAAGTGTTGATTGATCACAGAGCACAGGACCAGTGGACAAGGCACAAATCACATTGGGGGTGTCCATCCTAGGAGTGCAAAGTAGATGAAATTGTAAAGATTGACATTGTATTTACTAATCTATGTATTTTATTTATCCTGTTTCTTTCTTCTTGGCCCTCATCTAAGTGTGTCTTAAACTCGTGTGTCTTCTTAAGAAAACACATAAAGAGCATGGGCTTTAATTACAGTGTATATTGCATCTGAAATATTGATATCAGAAAAACTACTTTAGTTTAGTATATATTAGTATGGCTTAATTAGTAAAGGCTTTACAAAATCTTAATCTGGATATTAATCTAAGATATTATGTGGCGTTTTCAATATATGCATGGCCACTAAAGACAACATGAATGTTGACTGTGCTCACACCGTGTCTATATTATGAATGTAAAGAGTAGAACATGAAGCTCAGATCAAAGTGAAAAATTGCAAATCAACTAAGGGGAAACTCATTCTGAGCGTATAAAGCAGAAAATAGAAATATATTGGCATTCTGTTCACTCATCCATGCTCCCTGCTTGCTTGTCTCACTCCAGTCTTCTTATCACCCATTTACATATCCATTGCACTACAATATGTTCTTACTGAGAAAACAAATCGCTGTTACGCTGACTGTACCAGGAACATTGCCTATAATTTTAACTCATGTGATAGACTCAGCTATCTCATTAGAATGAGTTATTATTTTGGGGATTTGTTTTAATACGCTTGTTAATTAAGTCTTGATCATAAAATGACTTAGAAATTTACTTTATTTATATTTTATCTAACTTTTTAACTATATTTATTTATTTATTAGGAATAAGTATAGATTATTCCTAATATCGGCCAATGACATACTGAGTTTACTTCATGATGTGGGCCTCAGACCCCTGGTCCTACAGGTCTGATACACAGCATATGCCACCATTGCTCATCACTATTCCAACCTCAGCGGCCCTCTTTCATTATGAATCACAAAATAATCTAATGGCAAAATTCTTCAGTATGCATCTAGCCTCTATGGGGTCTTTTCCTCATAGTGAGCATACGCATTATACATTATTGAGTTAGCAAAATTTTGTTAAATATCATGTTCACCCACAAGTCATATTAAGCACTTGACCATGATTGCTCTTAGAGATAGTAACAAGGATGTCATTGATTCAATTAACAGCCTTTAAAAGTAATACAAACAAGAGAGGAATGCTGAATATACTTAATCAAAATCTACTCTACAAACAAAGTGAGAAGTAAGGTGGGGGTAAATCTTCTGAGCGCACAAAGCAGAAGAAATAGAAAATACTCAGCTACTCGCATTGTGTTTACAGGCTCATGCACAAAGCCTGCACTCTCTGGCCCTTTCTTCTTGGCATTCCCCTAAGTGTGTGTTACACTGTCATGTGTTATTTATGAAAAAAGAAATGGCTACTTCTCTGACCCTACCAAGTACCCTATCATTTTCATTTACATGGCAGTCTCAATCATGAAGTGTGAATTAGTATGTAGATTTAGTACTCTTCCTATGCAATTGTATCATCCTTAGAAAATGATTGAACAATTAAATGAAATAGAATAACATCACTTCCCACCTCACTTTAACATCTAAGCTACATATTTTATCATGTGAACCCCCGACTTCCAGACCTGTAGTCACGATCCATGACTCATTTATCCACATCAGCCCTATTCTTCCCTGTGGATTTATGGATATTTATTAAGCCATTGATCACTACTGTGAATGAGAGGTTATAAGTGTACTCCAAAGGTCCTCAGAATCTTATACTGTGATTAGAATCTCTTGTTATACATTGTTAAGGGAAATTTAGTTAAAGGTATTTCACCCACGTGCCACATTAACCTTGAGGCATGGCTGCTCTTCTCAGATCAGTGATTTTTGTCTATTTGTGGACAGCCATTAAAATCAACACAAAACAATAAGAGAACATGGACTATACTCACATGGTATCTACATCTTGAACCCAATGAGTTCAGCATGAAGCTCACGACCAAGGGAGAATTAGTAAATAACCATGGAGGAATCGATTCTGAGAGTATAAAGCAGAAGAGATAATAACAAGATTTATATTCTGTTAACTCATCCAAGTATGTGTTAAGCTAATATGTCTGTTTCTTGATTTAAAACAAACAAACAAACAAACAAAAAACAATAGTCATGGCTCTGACGCATGCCTTTAATTATGGCTCAGATGGAATCTTTAGTACAAATGGGTATATATTATTAGGACCCGTTCGGTGAAATTACATTTTAATTGGAATACATGGTACAGATTTGTATTTCTGATTTTTAACTAATTGGAAGAATAGACTAGCACTCTTACTTGCTTTCAGTGACTGCAGTATAAACTAGATATTCTGATGTGGACCTCAGACTCCCAGACTTGTAGTCATGATCCACGAATCATACACCACCACTGCTCATCATTGATCCAACACCAGCCCTCCTCTGTTCTATTAGTGTCTGTGTGTTTTTGACTCATCATTCAAAATATGAAGATACTTATACATCACAAAATTCTAATAGGAAGGTCCTTGAGTATAAGTCAGACCACGAGCCAAATTTTGTTAAAGGTTGTGCTTCACAAGGTTTGGCCATGACTAACCCTCAATATTCTAGGTAGTGTCCATCAAATAGTCTGAGGACACTGTAAACAACATAAACCAAGACATGGACATTGACAATACCCACACGTTGTCTATTCTACGAACACAGAGGCTGGATCACGAGGTTGAGGTGCAAGTGAGACTGTACAGCATCAGCTTGCAGGGCATCCGCTCTGAAAGTAAACAAGAGCAGGGGATGTAGGAAGATGGACACTCTATTTCCTTATTCATGCATGGCAGCTGCTCTTCTTGCCAAGTTCTACTCATCACTTGTGTAAGGGTTTATTACTCTATGAGATTTTCTTCTTAAGGAAACTAAAGGTCATAGCTGTGACCAACAACAACATTGTCTACAATTTTGTTTTACGTGAATATGCTATCGCATTTTGGGATACATAAATTGTCCTTTTGTGGAATTGTATCATAATTGGAAAATGACTTACTAGTATTTATTTACAGCATAGTAATGTCATCATTATTATTATACTACATTACAATAACATTTTAATTCACCTAATGATAGATATAGACTATTCCTTATATCTGTCAGTAAATCGTGGGACATATACTAGGTACTTTATTTTGTGAACCTCAGATTCCCAGACCTGTAGTTATAATCCTTGACTCATATAGCACTCACAGTCATCATTGACCCAACATCACCATCCTCTCCTCCTTACCAATTTGCATTTATTGAGCAATCAATCTTTATTACAATTGAGGCCATATTGAGTCACAAAAAAAGTAACTACAAGATCCTTGATTACACCTTAAGCCTCCCCAGGAACATTTGCATTACATGCTCTCAAATTGGCAAAAAGAAATTTATACATTGTTTTCATGCATACGTCATATTAACCCTTTGGCCACTGACGCTATTCATAAATGATAAGTAGCCCTTTATCACTACAGAAATACTCCTTAAAAGCACCACAAAACAATATAAGAACACAAGCTATACTCACAAGGTCTATATCTTTCATATAAAAACATCGAACATCAAAACTCAGGACTACGGAATAATATGTAAATCAGCTTGGAGGTATTCGTTCTGAGAGTATAAAGCAGAAGAAATTATAAAAAGATTGACATTCTCTTCACTTATCTGCCCACTCCCTCTTTTCCCTTTCCCAAGTGTTCACTACTCTATAGTATACTCTACTTAAGAAAACAAATGGCTAAGGCTCTGATCCAACATGAGTATTGCCAAAGATTTTAGCTCAAGGGGGCTCCTCAGCCATTGTATGTGAATGAATTACTATTTGGTATTTGTATTTAGCATTACTGCAGTGGAATTCTCTTAATTAGAAAATGACTTCCAAATTCATTTTTATTTATATTTTACTTAATTATCTATGACATCCATCACTCAGATAATAGCATGCACTAGATGTGTTATGATGTGAACCTCAGACTCCCAGACGTGTAGTCATAATCTATGACTCATACAGCACCCACAGTCATCATTGATCCAACATCAGCCCTAGTCTGCTCTACTAATTCAGGCATACTTATTGAACAATTGATCACTGGGACTACTAAGATAATTTTAACTCCCAGAGAAACCAAGGAAAAGATCGTTAAATATAATTCTGAGTTATTATATATCTTTTGCAGTAATAAGGAGCTTTTTCATTTCATAGACTTAATTTGACAACATTTTATCAAACCATGTGTTTCAAACACATAACACATTCAGCATTTGCCATGGCTAGTCTTATTAATACAGTAAATGCCCTTTAGACGCATCACGAAACGACATCATAAGGGAGACTGTACTCACACTGTGTCTATATTACAGGCTGAAACAGCTCATTAGGAGGCTCATGACCAAGGGAGAGTGTGAAAACAGCTTGGGGGCGGAATCCATTCTGAGAGAACAAAACAGAAGAGATCATTAAAAAAAAAAGTGACATTTTGTTCTCTCACTTATGGACTCTGGTTACATGCATTAATACCTCCTTTTTATCACTCACCTAAGTATGTATGACAGTGTCATGTTCTGTTATGGACATGGCTCTGACAATATAAATAAGGTTGCATATTATGTTTCCTCAGTCATCCCTGTCTTCATGGGCAACTAGTGCTCTTGAATATATTAGCGGTATATCTATTAATATATTTACTAATATGTTATTACTACATTTAATGTGGGATTATTAAACCAAACACTTGTTTTACTTTTCTTTTTCCTGTGTATTTTTTCTGTATGCATGCATGTGTATCACATGAACTAGGCAGTTGTGGGCTGCTATGATTAGTGGTTTATCCAAAATTGGATTGCATACAAGAGAAGCAAGTTCTTTTTATCTCCTGAGTCACCTCTCTAGCCCGGAAATTATTACTTTAGTTGGTAAGTGCCTTAGAAAATTAGTTTCACTAATATTTTTGTGTATTTATAGAAAGGTTATTCTTTGCAATGGTCACTGAGATCATGGGTACAGATTAGATGGTTTAGAACAGGCCTAGACTGTGGTGACTCATTCAGCACGCATGATGATCATTGACCACCTACAAACCCTACTGTATTACTTTCTATATGTGTCTCTTCACTAATCCATCATTTTACATGTAGACCCCAGTGAGCTGCAAAGGCATATGAATGAGATCTTCACTGTCGCATCCATTGGGCAAGGCACTGATGCATTGAGTTTATGTCAGCTGTTATGTTGGGAAAGCACCAGTAATAACAAAAGTAGTCTATATGCTCTGGTCACAAAGCTTGAGACCAAAGAAAAATGCAACTAATTGCCAGGTGGCATTTATTCTGAGAGTGCAAAGCAAACCAGATTAAAATACTTTTAATGAACAATATATTGACAATGAAATCTGGACATCACACTCAGAAGTACCAAGATCAATTTGAACGTGTGTGTGTGTGTGTGTGTGTGTGTGTGTGTGTGTGTGTGTGTGTGTGAGAGAGAGAGAGAGTTCAGGAACATCTACATAAGTGCACATGAAGAGGACAGATTTCTCTTGACAAGAGTAATCTACCTTATGCTTTTGACCCATGGTCTTTTATTGGCCTGTACTTGGTTGCTTATGCTAGGCTGGCTACCAAGGCCCAGGGATCCACTGTCTCTTCCTCCTCAAGACTGAGTGTAGCAATCAACACACCTGGATTGTACATAAAATCAAGGACTTATCACCAGCCCACTTTCATTCTCCCTTCAAAGCCAAATGGCACGGGAGGATTCTTCTCCAGACATTTGCTCGTTTTAGTTTTACGTATTTTTCCTTTCTCCCCTTCCAATAATAAGGATAGGGTCCACAATGAAACATGAAGCCAGTGGATTACACGTCCATCTCGACAAAAAATGATAGGGACTAACCTTGGACTCGTTGTATAGTAAATCACTGAGTTGCTTATTAACTTCTTACAACTTTACAGCAGACAAAACAATGACAACCAAAACTAGTCCATGAATCTGTCTAACTACATTTCCTCTCTTAAACAGGGGACAAGTAAGTCCTCTGACTGAACATAGGTAGAAGGAAGTAAATCCTGAAACAATCTCCATAGCTGTCTGTCAAGCATAAATATACGCAGAGCTATCTGGGTGCATCTGGAGTTCTTTATCCCTGTGACTTCAAGGACAAAATAATACTATATTGTGTCAAAATAACTAAATGAATAATACAATAACCATTGCAACCCAATGAATGAGACTGAATCAACAATTGCGCAATTTCACAACAGGACGTCCTCAGTAGCCTCCCCTTCACCTTTATTACTTCAGATAACAATTTGCTTCTTCTATATTTATAATAGGGCCATTATAAGTGTGATTATACAGAAAAAAGAAATAATTTATTTCAGAATATATAATATAGATGAAGGATAGAGAGAGACATGTAGATAGATAAATATGGACAAATGCGTATAAGCTATCAAATGATATTCTACTGTATGTTAAGCAATTCTTTTGGTGATAGAATCTTAGGTAATTTGTATCCATTTAACAATAAGAACAAGAAGTCAAAGTAACACAAGAACATGATATATACTTACATGGCCCCTCATCCTCCCAAGACCCTAGGCTAGCCGTAGACCTCATGAGGCAGATGGAAGGATAAACGGCTTGGGAACATCCACAGAGATAAAAAGAAGACAGCATTATAAACAAAATTATAAAATTTTGATGAATACCATGACCCTTGGGTTGTATTTTTTTGTATTACTTATCCAAGTGTATTAAAGTATGATGCATTCTTTTTGAGAAAATACACAAGAGATAATGGTTCTAATCCTAACAAGAATTTTTGACACCATTTTTTAACAGCTCACAGCATCTTCAGCTAAAGGATTGTTATTACACATTTATTACTAGTGCATTTCTGAACAATATATATTTAGGTACTACTTGGTATTATTTCAGAGAATACCATGTTCTCATATTTTATTCTAATTGTATAAATTATGAAAACAAATGAACATAAATATTATATGTAATGATAACACATTATACTACAACTGACACCTATTCTGGTGTGAATCTCAGACTCCCAGACCTGTAGTCATGATCCCTGGATCATACATTGTCAGTGGTCATCATAGACCCAACACCACCTTTTCCTTTCTCTCAACATTTATTAATAAAAATAGCATTTTTATTGCATAACTATTTCTGTCATTTGTAACAGGTTTATAATGATTCAAAACAAAAGCATAGGTATTGAAGCCCTTCTACAGATTTTCTTCCACCCTGTCTCACTGTCTCTTCTCTCAATTTTGCAAGCACTCAGCACTGTGCTCATGGCCATGATAAATAGACTTCACAGTCATAGTTGACCTGACCTAACAGGAGCCTCTGCATGCCTTTACTGAGACAGGAGTGTCCTTTCAAGGCCACCAAAGCAAAACAAGAACTTTCACTCCACTTACATCAGCTCTCTTGACCCGCACACATGGGGATAGGACAACCATAGACCTCCCAGTCAGGAAACAATGTGTCAGTCCGCATCCATCCAGGAAGGACAAAGCAGGGAGATAATAAAAAGATTAATATTTTTCTAATCATTTCTACGTGTTCCCTGTCACTACTTCTTATTTAGGATTCAAGTTGTGATGGTGGTTTCTAGAAGAATCAAGTAAGAACATTTAAAATGGAGGTGTGGATACTCACTGGGGCTTAATCCATAATTGTTATCCATTAACTATTTTCTCCTGGCTATGAGGGGGGACATGAGATGTGTTATGCTGTGAACCTCAGACAGCAAGTATTGTAGTCATCGTCAATCCATGACTTATAACGCCGCCGAGCATGGTCATCATCGGTCCATACTAGACTCTCTGATCTCTAATGAAGTGTGCATGTTTGTTTAACAATAAAAGTGTCTATGATTTTGTCTTATCTTTTGGGATAACTGAATCCTTTACTCAGATAAGTTGTATACTCTATAATAATATAGAGCATCCAATTGAGGAAAAGAGAAAACAATTTTCAATATTACTCACACAGGTTTGGGGTCTTCTGTAAACACCCAAGAATAAGTGTAGAGTTTGTGAGCGTGGCCCAGTGTTTAAAGAAGACCGAAGTCATTGCGTCTGAGGGATGAGCACTGTGGATGATGAAAATTTGTTGACTTAATTCATGTAGATATTGTAAAATTCTGTAGTTGTTTGTGAGTCTACGATAATAGCTATATCTTTCCACTTAATAAAATTTAAGTCTTTCTGTCAGGTTCATTTAAGCTTGTGATGAGTTTATAACAGTTAGTTTTTAACAAATTAAGAATGTCAACTTTTTATCTCACTAAAGAAAGATCAAGGATGAATGGAGAGGCCAGTAGGAATGAGCACAGAATACAGGATCCACAACTCACACAGATAAGCACCCACTCATTGATTGGCTAAGCATCACAGGTGTTTGTGTTTCCATTAAGAATAGAAAAACAAGTACAAGGAGAGAAATATTGAATGAATGACTCTACAGAGTCTCATTCTAGAGTGAGATAGTTTTAACAAAGTCTGCTAAAAAACAAAAACTGATGGGGACTAACCTTGTGTTGGAACATAGTAAGCTCACTGGCATGGATCTAACACTAACAAGAGTTTCAGACACCATTTTAAGCAGCACACAGAATCCTATGATAAGGGATAATAATTTTCCACATTTATTACTAATGGGTTTCTGAACTTATTTGTATACTGTTAGTATTATATTTTGTTCTAATTGTATAATGGTATGAAAACAAATGACATAAATACTATATGTTAAGATGACATACTCTAAGTACACCTGACATCTCTACCACAAACCTACATTACACGTGTTCTGGTGTGAACCTCAGACTCCCAGACCTGTAGTCATGATCCCTGGATCATACATTGTCAATGGTCATCATGGATCCAACACCATCTTTTTCTCTCTCTTTCACTTTCCGTGTTATCCGTGTCACTTGTTATTGTTATGCAACTCTTCATCACAAAATCTGAGGTATTGAAGCCCTTCTACAGATTTTGTGCCACACTGTCTCCCTGTCTCTTCTCTTAATTTTGGAAGCACTCAGCACTGTGCTCATGGCCATGTTAAATTGACCTCACAGTCATAGTTGACCTGACCTAACAGGAGCCTCTGCATTCCTTTACTGAGACAGGAGTGTCCTTTCAAGGCCACCAAAGCAAAACAAGAACTTTCACTCCACTTACATCAGCTCTCTTGACCCGCACACATGGGGATAGGGCAACCATGGACCTCCCAGTCAGGAAACCATGTGTCAGTCCGCATCCATCCAGGGAGGACAAAGCAGGGAGATAATAAGAAGATTAATATTTTTCTAATCGTTTCTACGTGTTCCCTTTCACTACTTCTTATTTAGGATTCAAGTTGTGATGGTGGTTTCTAGAAGAATCAAGTAAGAACATTTAAAATTGAGGTGTGGACCCTCACTGGGGCTTCATCCATAATTATTATCCATTAACTATTTTCTCCTGGCTATGAGGGGGGACATGAGATGTGTTATGCTGTGAACCTCAGACAGCAAGTATTGTAGTCATCGTCAATCCATGACTTATAACGCCGCCGAGCATGGTCATCATTGGTCCATACTAGCCTCTCTCTCCTCTATAATATTTGCATGTTTTCTCATCTGTAGTATATGACTCTGTTTTGTTATATCATGATAACCAAATCCCTTACTTAGATATATGCTATACTCTATAACAATATAGAGCATCCCTTTGTGGAAAAGAAGACAACAAAGTTGAATGTTACTCACACAAGTTTTGGTCTTCTGTAAACACCGAGGATAAGTGAAGAGTTTGTGAGCATAACCCAGTGTATAAAGCAGACAGAAGCCATTGCTTCTGACAGTTCTTTTGGTAGGGGATGTCCTTCTGTATGCTGTGAATGTATGTTACTCTTAGAGATTGAAGAGTAAAGCTGTTTGCGGAAATGGACTGTCATGATGTAGACCCTCAGGAAGTTTGGATGGACAATTCTGGGAAGAAGAATGCAGAGAGGGAGTCAAGAGGAGCACAAAGGAAGAAACTGGACATTGTCAGGTAAGCCAAGATATCATGGGTATACAAAAATTAAGCAATGGGTTAATAAATAAGAGAGAACTAGCCAATAAGAAGCCTGAGCTATCAGTCAAACAGATTATAAATAATATTTGCCTCTGTATGTTTATTTGGAATTAAATGGATATGGGGTGGGGCAGGATATAAGATTATGACAGCAGGTAATTGTGTGTCTATTCTGAGAATTGCAAGCCAGTTTAAGAACAGACACATGAAATGAATGGATAGAGAGAGACTCAGATTTTTCAATTCAAGTCAGATCATACAAACTGAACCCTCAGTGTGGTTCAGTGTGGTGTATTGTAAGAAAACCCACTGACAAAGACAGTAAGTCACTTCCTAACGTTCCTAACCGTGAGCACAGGAAAAACCGTAATAGTCAGAACTGGTCTGTGCCTGTCCAACTGCACATCACCTGCTTGCTAGGGGACAACTAAATATTCTGAGTGAACCAGGTAGAAGAAAGGAGATCATGATTCAGTCTCCCCTGATCTCTGTCCAGCACACATACACAGAGAGAAATTTGCGTGACATGGGATTCTATATCCCTAGAACTTAAAGGAGTCAGCATAGAAAATATATGATACTACAGAGTGTCTAAATAAATAAACACAATCTCTGTCAAAAATCATGAGGGGTTCAAGTTGTTTTGTTTTGCATTTAATAGAGTCATAAAGGATGGGTTTAAGTGTCCATCTGATTCAATGGAGGAGGACTGCACTACTCTTTACTTTATCTTCATTAATTGAGATAACAATAAGCTTTTTCTATATTTATGAAAGGGCCATTACAGCTGTGACTCCTCTGAAAAAGGTGAAAATAGATGTCAAATTATATTTCATAGATAACAGACAATAGTGATAGTAGGATTAGCAGAAAAAAAATTGATAGAGGAAGCAAGATGGTCAGATAAAAGGAAGTTATCATAATATATTCCTGTGTATGTCATGGAACAATTCCTTAGCAATTCAGTGTCTCATCTTAATTTCATCTTAAAGAGATTAATAAAGTGTGTCAAAGATCTTTGTGTTAGTCATTAAGTAACTTTGTGTTATTCCTGAGTAATTTGTAACTCATGTAACAGTAAGGATAAACAGTCAAGGTAACACAAGAACATGAACTTACATGGCCTCCCATGCTCCCAAGACCCTAGGCTAGACTTGAACATCATGATGCAGATGGAAAAGTAACTTCAGCTTGGGAACATCCACAAAAATGAAAAGAAGAAAGGAGTATAAACAATCATATCCTATACCATGACACTTGTTTCATTTCTTATTTATTTTATTAATCTAAGTTTATTAATCTATGATTCATTCTGTTATAAAATACAAAGGAGGCATGGATCTAAAAATAAGTTTTAGACATCAAATTAAGCAGCACACAGAATCCTATGATAAGGAATACTAACTTTCCACATTTACGACTAATGGGTTTATGAACTGTGTGTGTGTGTTTGTATATATATGTACATATATATACATACACACAGTGTTAGTATTATATTTCATTCATATTGTGTAAAGGAATGAAAACAAATGATGTAAATATTATATATTATGATGACATATTCTAAGTAAACCTGACATCTCTGTCACAAACCTACACAAACTATACGTGTTCTGGTGTGAACCTCAGACTCCCAGACCTGTAGTCATGATCCCTGGATCATACATTGTCAATGGTCATCATGGATCCAACACCATCTTTTTCTCTCTCTTTCACTTTCCGTGTTATCCGTGTCACTTGTTATTGTTATGCAACTCTTCATCACAAAATCTGAGGTATTGAAGCCCTTCTACAGATTTTGTGCCACACTGTCTCCCTGTCTCTTCTCTTAATTTTGGAAGCACTCAGCACTGTGCTCATGGCCATGTTAAATTGACCTCACAGTCATAGTTGACCTGACCTAACAGGAGCCTCTGCATTCCTTTACTGAGACAGGAGTGTCCTTTCAAGGCCACCAAAGCAAAACAAGAACTTTCACTCCACTTACATCAGCTCTCTTGACCCGCACACATGGGGATAGGGCAACCATGGACCTCCCAGTCAGGAAACCATGTGTCAGTCCGCATCCATCCAGGGAGGACAAAGCAGGGAGATAATAAGAAGATTAATATTTTTCTAATCGTTTCTACGTGTTCCCTTTCACTACTTCTTATTTAGGATTCAAGTTGTGATGGTGGTTTCTAGAAGAATCAAGTAAGAACATTTAAAATTGAGGTGTGGACCCTCACTGGGGCTTCATCCATAATTATTATCCATTAACTATTTTCTCCTGGCTATGAGGGGGGACATGAGATGTGTTATGCTGTGAACCTCAGACAGCAAGTATTGTAGTCATCGTCAATCCATGACTTATAACGCCGCCGAGCATGGTCATCATTGGTCCATACTAGCCTCTCTCTCCTCTATAATATTTGCATGTTTTCTCATCTGTAGTATATGACTCTGTTTTGTTATATCATGATAACCAAATCCCTTACTTAGATATATGCTATACTCTATAATAATATAGAGCATCCCTTTGTGGAAAAAAAGACAACAAAGTTGAATGTTACTCACACAAGTTTTGGTCTTCTGTAAACCCCGAGGATATGTGAAGAGTTTGTGAGAGTGGCCCCAGTGTTTAAAGCAGACCGAAGCCATTGCTTCTGAGCGGTGCTCTGTGGATGATGAAAATTAAGTGGATGTTTGTGAATCTGTGGTAGTAGCTATGTGTATTCACAGTTTTTGTGTCTGGATAATTTTAACATGCAAATATTTTTATAAGTTATTTATGATGAAGATTTAAGAAATCAAGGATGTCAAGACCGAGGATGATGATTGAGACCAGCACCTATGATGTAGGGCCCCTCTTTGCCTGAGCATCACAGGTGTTTGTGTGTCCATTGAGAAGTATACACCAGTACAAAGACAGAAATAATCAGTGAATTGACAGGTATGGAACTTCAGTCTACACTCATAAGTTAGTAGCCAGCTCAGCTCAAGAAAGTTGATAGCTCAACCTTGAGCTTGCTGTATAGTAAATAAGCTCACTGGTAAGGACACTGAGTCACTTATTAACTTTCCTACAGTTTTACAGCCTGCAAATTCATAAACAGAAATTCTGATCTGTGAGTTTGTTCTGGTACACAGTCCCTGCTTTTCAGGGGGGAGTAAATTCTAAGTGAACCTATATAGAAGGAAGAAGAGCGTGACTCTGTGTCGGCAGCTGTCATTCAACTGTAACTATACATGGAAACATCTGCATGCATATGGCACAGACACTCTTTAGTAATGTCGTGTTTTTACCTACAATGACCATAAATGTTTCATAAAGGACTGGAAAATCTGTCCCCGTCTCACAACAGAAGGAACTCAATAGCCTCCATTTGTTTTATTAATTGAGATACTATTGTCCTTTATCCATAATTATAATAATGGAAATAGGAAATAAGAAAATATTAATATATAATAGTGGAAAGAATCATATTTTCAGTAATGGAAAGTTTTACTATTTTTTTTAATTTTGTAATTAAATTGCCATTTGGGATTGAAAAAAAGTGGAAAGTAATACAGAAATCACAATTTTTCATTTTGGGCATGTTGTCAGGTCAGACTCATGTAAATACCCTCTTCAACTGGGATTTTGTTTAGTGCGTAATCAAATTAAATAACTATTTTGTTTCTCCCTCAATAAAAAACAAACAAAAACAAACACCAAACAAACAAAAACAAACAAAAAACAGCCCATCTGAATACCACAAACATTCATCCAGATGTTCCTTGCCCTGCAGCATCAGCCTTAATCAATACATTACTAGAATGCAGTGTTTCATAAATACATTACTAATGATCCTTACTGCATAAAATACTTACATGTTTGGTAGAGAAATGACACATTTTGTTTGTGTTCATTTATAGGGTTTTTGGTTGATTTACACACTACTTTAGTGTACAGAAACACAAGACTAAAACTCCTGTTATTTTTGATTGCTAGATTAAGCACATATCCTTAACAGATAATAAATGGGATCTTTCACAATGGACCTCAGAGTTACAGGGCTTAATCAAAGTCCTCCATTCAGACATCCCAGGGTAGCCCTCATTGATCCCTAAGTAATCTTTGACCTCTTTCTTTTTCTTTCAGAGACAGTTTTGTTTATTGACCCATTCATGGCCTCACGGGCAGCAAGAAAATAAATATTCATGAATGTAAAAGAAATAGCCTAGGACAATAAGCCTGTTTGGACCCAAGTTCTCCTCGCAGGCTCTTTTTTCATAGCTTAGCTCCTTCCTGAGCCTTTTCAGGGGCCTTCATTAAAGCACGGATGCCTCAAAGCAATTTGCTGTCCCTTTTCCCTCTGAATGGAGTGCCTCCATTCAGCATGAGGAGGGGTCTAAAACAGCCTTGCAGAGCAACCCAAACATGACACTAACTGCATCTCCAACTCTGCCTCCCATAACCTCAGGTGCCTGGTAAATACTGGAAATGTGGCCACTATTATGGATACATTGATTTTTACACTTCGCATTAATTGTGTGTGTGTGTGTGTGTGTGTGTATGGGGACAGCCATATAGGACATGCAGCATTCTATTCTGTGAGTAGGTAACTTTTAAGTGACCTGCACTACAGAAATAAATCAGTCTGGGAGCAGTATGTGCCTACTGGATCCATCACAGTTGTTTCATACTGCATTTGTATAATTGGTCTGGATATGGGCAAACTTAAATAATGCAATTAGCACTACAGAGAAACCAGTCCTGACTGGCAGAACTCCTTGATTATTATGTATTTATAAAGTTTCTTAATCACAGTGGCAGCAGCAAAACTCTCCATCTCAGAAAGTAATCCAGTCAGCAAGTCTTCTTTCTGTCGTGTCAAATAAAGTTTTCAAATAATGAGCCATTTAGATTTAGACATGAGTTTGGTGCTAAAATATTCATGAACGCGATTCCCATATATCTCAATTGACCAAAGAATATGCCACCTTTACAATTATCTAACTATTCATTTTAAGTGGTAAACTAAAGCAAGTTCAATTCATCACTCAGAAACAAGGACGATCAAAAATTCCAGAAACAGCAGACAATCCTTTCTCCAATTGAAAAACAAGGAAGAATTCACAGTATACTCCCCGAGAATGTACAATTCAGAAAAAAAGTTCAGTGAATCATAAAGTAAAAACTGAAATGAAATCTGGATTCTTTTTGAGGGTAAAATATAATAGGTAATTTGTTCGGTTTTGTTTTTAGTGAGAGGAGAAGCTATCTCATTCAATGCACGCACGCACGCACGCCTTACGGGATTGAGTTTTCTAAGAATGGACAATGAAGTCTATGCTTTAATCAAAGTTTTGACTCCATCCCTGGTGTCTACTCAGGGGCACTCCTCTATTCAAGCACTTAGACCTTTTTTTTTCTCTTGAGTTACTAGGCCTTTCCCCTAAATAGTACCTGTGACACAGCTACATCATTCCCCCTAAACGCAGTCCATACAAAGTGCACACAAGCTCAGTCCTGATCGATGACTGGGGCCTGAGACACAGCTCCTAAATTCTTCTTATTGGAAAAGGTCATGCCACAATGACAGCACACACAATAAGGGGCATTCTCTACACAAGCAGCCAGGATCTCTACCAAGCTGAACATGCCTGGGCCAGCTGTGCTGGAGAGCAGATGGGGACTGTCTACAGTGCTGGTTTGCTCACCAAGGTGTGTTCATCCCACTCATTGGTCTCTTTGACTCCTTACCAAAGCTCTACACTCAGTGTTCTTGGGCTTAACTGGGGGTACTTCCTTCTGTGACTACCCATGAAGCGCCTCATGCTTCCATTATTACTCCTAACCTCCAGAAGTAGACTTAGATCTTCATCATGGGACAATGATCAAATGGGGGAAGAAGGCAAGCGGCCGATTGAATGGAATGTATACATTTCAATAGAATTGGAAGGAGATGTGATCACTTCTTTACTTGAATGCAGACTTTGTCAATTTCCACATCGCAAGACTGATATTTCTAGGCACTAACTCCCTCCATTTTTAATACAAAATTTAAAAAAAAATGAAACATCTCTGACTCTGTCACTCAAAACCAGAAGATATCATTATTCATACCTGCCTAAGTTAACCCGTCTGTCCATTTGTCTGTTGACATGGACAGATGTGCCTATCAAAAAAGGCCAGAGAACTCTTAGGACAGTTTCTGAAGAATGGGATGAATTAATTCATATTCCATTAGCAAGCACCAATAGGCTCCACTGTCAGCAAATCTCTGCATTTCCAAATACATTTATTCAATACCCTGATTCTGAAGAGTAGCCCGGTCTACACCTCAGGACTTGCTGCACTCACAACAGACAACAACAGAGGGGTCAGGTAGTCCTCTTGCATAAAGAAACAGCAATCTTTGCCTCATAAGCCGCTTTCATAAATGGACGGGGCAGAACCCTGTTTGTCTTCTACTAATATATTGATTGACATAGTAATAACTCAACAGACATAAACAATGAAAACCCAAAAGAACATTTCCCATAATCACAGAGGACTGCCCAGCCGCAGACCATTTTTAATGAAAACATTGGATTCAGATACCTTCACACACTCATCATAAATCCAGACCTAGTATATTCTATACTTTTATTTGCTCATATTATTCTTGACTTATTCATGGACTCACTAATAATATCGGCGACATCCATGAATTACGCAAGGAAAGATCCTCAAGGATAGAAACTCATCTTGACAGTACACATCATACAGAGATACAGCCTGTCCTTTCTGCTGTAAGCCTCACCACGGCAAATCTGAATGAACCCAATTCAGTGCACAGTAATAATTGTTGCCATTCGTGGAGCTTTGTCTTGTGGTTCAATGATCTACCATCTGATGAGAAGATTCTCTGTTTCATTAATATTTTCCCCTCAGGGAGGGGACCATGAAAGCAATACAATGGAGATGTGTCTGGAACCGCTGGGATCCAGATCACATTCAAATATTCGGGGAAGGGTTAAAAATGCAATCATATTTTTTTCATTTCAGAAATTTGGCTGTTTTGAAGTGGATTCATCCAGATTATAAACTCACAAATCATTCCCATCACTGTCTCGATCGTGGCCACATTAACCCTGTCCCTCAGGAACCATTCTGTGGGCATGAGGGTAACACTCTTACTTACATCTGTGTCCTCCTTCCTTATGCAAAGGTAAACAGGCAAGATCTTCCCCAGAAGGTAATCATGAAGCCATGGCAGCCAAGCTCACTCTGAGGAGGAAAAGGCAAACATTCAAATGAATTAGTGTCATTTAGTTTCTGAGGAGGAACCACAGTTGGAGATGATCAATTAGCCATAAATGTTGGTTTGCGTTCTGGTCAGAACACTTGGGAAGGAAGCAATCCTTTATATTTATTACCTTATGGGGTTTAGAAGCGAGAGCTGCACTCTATATTTATGAACCTGCACAGGTTTATATTTTAAATAATGTAATGAACACCACTGAACCCAGCAGTTAAAAAAAAAAGAAAAATAATTCTAATTATTAGGACCATCTGGTGTGTTTGTTACCAACATACATAAGAGCAAAGTTGTCCTTTCAGTTAGACATCATGCAAAATTGAAGATGAGAGATTTACCATATGGTATAATCTCTGTGATAGTCCAAGCTTAATTTCCTCAGATAGCTGTGTGCTTATGTGTTCTATGCAGCACAGAGATCAGCCATGCACAACATCACACGCCCATCGCTGCCTCTGTAGCACTGGGATTCCTGGTACACCATCACATAAAACTTTTTTAATTTACACGAGCTCTGGGGATAGAAATCAGTTCTTCATGATTCCAAGTACCTGGCTAACTTAACTATCTCCCCAGCCCCTGTATACTTCAGTCACTGACTGATGTGTTTAATTTCTCATGGGAAAATTTTTCTAGCAGAATTTGAAAGTTTGCCACCACCAAACCAACATGGGAACACTAACAAGATGCCTTCTTGTGGATTTTAGAAGTGGATGGTGTTAAGAATGTTTTCCACTGCTACGTAATTGCTGAGTTAAAAAAAAAATACTGGTTGAGATACAAATTTAGGCCTGTCCCTTCTTAATTGTACTGTGATGGATATGCATCTGTCCACACTGGATTAGCCCTCTGAGTGGTGTTTATGTTTTCCTATGTCACTATGTATTTGACATGGTTTGGGAAGAAAAATGCCTCGATTTTATCAATGGTGGTGTGTGTGCCATCTCGTCATTGCTGTGTCTTAGCATTCTCCCATTACGCACTAGTTACAGAAATGTATGTTCTTTTCCTGGACATGGGAAATCTCACCTTGACCTGCTCCCTTTTTCAATAATCCAATCACAAGACCTCTAAAACAGCTAGTCATCTGAACTGTTAATCTCATTTTGTGTCTTCTGTTAATTAGTTTATTTGAAGTGTGTGTAAGGGGGAATATGTGTAGGGAGGAAAACATGTAGGACTTGGTTCTTCTCCATGAGTGTTTCAGGGATGGTATTCACACTCTGAGGCATAGTCACAAATGCCTTTATATATATAGCAACCCCATCTGCCCTACTATTTTTGTATTTGTTTTTTATTTTGTTTTGTTTGCCACAGCTTCGCTGCAGTAGGTGTTAGGGTTGCAGGCATGTGCCACTATGGCCAGCCTTATCTTTCTTATTTTTCATTCATTGATTTTTTTTCTTTATTCATGCTTTATTTTATTACAGCAATGTGGGTTGTGCCACGAATCCACAAAGATCGGGTTTTGGGGACTCGTCTCTACAGGCTGCAGACACCACTTTGCAATAGTCCTCAGATTTCGTAAGGGTTTAATCACTGTCCTCGGTCAGAAACCCCATGCTCCTCATCATTGGTCCATGCCGGGTGTTTGCTTCACTTATTAACTGCCGGGCTGGTAATTAACAAGACAGAGTCCCCAGAACGAGATCTTTGGGTTGGGGCTCTTTGCTCACCGAGTTCACCACTTCCACAAGGTGCTCCAGTGTGCACTGGGGATTGTTCAGCATCTCTGCTTTGGATCAAATCCATGTCTAGTTTCTGTGTGGTCCTTTTTCTTTCAATTCCTCCATGGGTCAAAGGTGGCTCCATGAAACATAATGAAGCTACCATGTTCCACCTCTGAAACACTCATAGGCTCATGTATTGGGCCATCGCAAAGAGCTACTCCTAGGTATGCTGAGATTGATCACAACACCAGGAGTGCCACTAAAGGTCCTGGAATCACACTGCATGCCCTCAATTGGGCCATACTTGGGGAGTGTTACCTGCTTTAGGTGTGACTATTATTTATTGTGAGACCAATGAGCTAGCATCTATAAGCGAAAGACTGCAAACAGACCATGGACTAATGGTCTCACCTTAATTCTCATCTATGGTCCTTCTTCAGGACAATGGTTCCATATTAAAGAGCTAACTCTGTACCCTACATTCACCACAGGAGGAAAAAGAAGAATTAGAATAGATGTAGGATCTAATGGGTCAAGCAGACCTACATAATAGTAAACTTTACATTTAATATTAAAGTTGGGGTTTAAATATGGTAAGCATGTAAGTCCACTCACTACTCACTAGAGTTTTAAGGTAATTAGGTACATTATTAATCTGGGTTATATCTCATAAACTGTTAGCTGATACACTTTCCCTTTTCTTAATAAATAACAAATACCCAAGCAACTACAGCTACCGATATGCTCAGTATGAAAGAGGGTTACAGCCTGCATCCTGTTTTGCTTCCAGTTAACAAGTGGTCTTGCTTTTCCACAAGCAAAAGCATTAGCTTTCCTTGGCTTATTATACCACCTGTTTACAAATTGACCAATTTGTATGTATCTTATGTATCTTGTCTTTTTTTATGTACCAAGGCTTACCAGAGGTGTAGACTCACACGCCTCTACCAAGAGGTATCCTAGATTCAGGCATGGCTACCTACTCATCAATTAGAATTTCTTGGGTTGGTGTGGTCATGCATGGATCTCTGATCAGTACCCTTCCTGTGGAGAACATGGCCTGTGTTGTTTATCTGAGGGCCTCTAGTTGAAACTGGGTCCTTGTCAAGCCATGTCTTATGAGAAGTATTTGTCCCTTAAAAGCTGGTGGAAACCTCGAGATCATGACACACACCTGACAGAACTGACATGTACAATCCTTCCCTGGACTTCTGCTAGAGAAGGGCTCTATGGAACAAGCATGGCTGCTGCCTTATAGTGTAGTTAAACGTGTAGAATGTTGACTATCTCTGGAGAAATAGACCTTAGCTGAGTTTAATGAAATTAAGCATAATTTCTTGTTACTAAGACATTGCAATTGCAGCCCCATGATTGGTACTCCTTAATTTCAGGTCTTATTCAAAATTTGCTCTTTGGAGGTTGTGTAGCTGGCTTCTGTAGAGGAAGCCCACATAATTCTAGTAGATCGACATGGCCGTTTGCTTACCTGGGGCTTCATAGTCTTTTGTTTGGAAGCACAGAGGTGGTCATCATGGTTAGAACATGATAAAATCTCTGACACGGTGGGGGGAAAGAAAGTATTTGTCAGAATTATCATGTGATAATATGTATTCCTGATTAGGCCCGTGGTGACTTTTCAAAATATAAATTGGGGACTAAAATAATTCCTTCATTTTCAGCACATTAAAATCTACAATGTAAAAGCCCAGGGCTATAAAAAATACTTTTTTTCTGGCTATAGCCACTGCCCTCAAATAATGGCAGGCTATGTGATATTTTTATTTTTACTAAGAAAATCAACAAAATAATGAAGGTTTTGGGGGGGAAGGGAAGTTCGAGACAGGGTTTCTAAGTGCCTTAGCTGTCCTGGAACTCGCTCTGTAGACCAGGCCAGCCTCGAACTTACAAAGATCCACCTGCCTCTGCCTCCCAAGTGCTGGGATTACAGGCGAGCGCCACCACCGCCCAGCTGGATTAACATTCCTAACATGTGTCTGTGTTCATCTGGCAATTACTTTTTTACAGCAAGGAATAGATGTCATTTCTCAAAAGGAAACATCCAAGACCATTTGCCAACATAACACAAAAATTACATACAAATGGCCGTGTACCAACGAAAAATGCCACAAGATTTGACTGTTGGGTAGAGGTAATAATATATTCCTTTGTAATAATTTCCCAATTTCTCCTCTTTTTTATTCATACTTGTAGAAATCCGTAATCTTATTTTAAAATATAACCAAAATTGACATTGTATGTAGCTTTTTGAACGCTACCTACATCTCTGGCTGGTCTGGAAATTGATTTGTAAAGCAGGCTGGCTTGGATTCATGGCTATCCACCTGTCTCTGCCCCACCATGCACTGAGATTAAAGGTGTGAACCACTACCACCCAGCTTGAACTAAAAAATCCTAATAAAGAAACAAACAAAAGAATCTGATTCTTCCTCCACGCACAATAGCTGTTTTATATTCCCAATGGTCCTTAGAACTTTGGAGTTTGATAAAATTTTTGCTGACATGACCTGGGGTTTGAACGCTTTCTTCATTCATTTAAATCATCATCTGCTCACTCACAAACAACATCAAAAAACAACAACAAACAATAAGTCCCAACAATAACAGACATGACATTGTGAACATAAAACCCATGCCTTCCTACAAAGAAAACATCAGTGTCACAGGGGTGGTAAGCCTGCCTGAACCTTAGCAATCCTGTGCTCATTAGAGCAATACTTGTTTCTATTTACTGATCTTTCTGGTATGTTAACTACAGTCCAATAAACAAGCAAGAATTCACCATCCACTATATTCTTAATGATGAAGAACAATGCCATCAGTTTCTCACAGCTGGGTGAAGGGCTATCAGTCAGATTTAATATTATGTTGAAATTGTGTTCACAATAGTGCATAAATTCTGCAATTTCATAAGGAGGCCACAAACAGCTATCTTTTCTATTTCCTTTGTCATTTAAATATTTATGTATAAGTATTTGTCTAGTTGTATCAATTTACTTACAGTGAAACACAGACTTATGAAACTAAATAGTTAAGTAACAAAATCTGAGATGCTCCTAAAAACATTTTCTAAACAAGTGCCATTCTTTTTACATATTTGTTTGACGTGTGTGTTTGTCTTTGTAATGTGTGTCTTTGTGTGTGTGTGTGTGTGTGTGTCTGTCTGTCTGTCTGTCTTTCTTTGGAATTGTGAGTATCTTTGTGTGTTTGTCATTGTCTTTTTGTGTGTCTTTGTCTATGTGTATGTCTCTGTCTCTATCACTGTGTGTTTCTGTCTCTCCCTGTGTGTGTCTTTGTCTGTGTGTGTGTTGTGTGTTTTCTAATCTCTGTTTGTGTATGTCTTAAGTATCTCTTTCTTCGTGGGTGTCTTTTTGTGTGTGTGCTGCATACCTTTCTGGTGTCTTTGTGTTTGTCTTTGTCTCTGTGTATGAGTCTTTGTCTATCTCTGTGTTGTGTCTTTGTCTATGTATGTATCTTTGGGTGTGTTTGCCTTTGTGTCTCCTTATTTGTATGTGTTTGTGTCTTTGTGGATGTATTGCATTGTGTGTGTCTTTGATATGTGTGTGTGTGTGTGTGTGTGTGTGTGTGTGTGTGTCTATGTGAATCTTTCCACGGTTGGTGTCTTTGGTGTGTGTGTGTGTGTGTGTGTGTGTGTGTGTGTGTGTGTGTGTGTGTGTTTGTCTATGTGTATCTTTCCACGGTTGGTTGCCTTTACCTCTGTGTGTCTGTCTGTCACTCTGTGCCTGTGTGTGTGTGTGTTTGCATGTATGTCTGTGTGTTTGTTTGACTTTGACTCAGTGTATGTTTCTTTGTCTCTCTGTGTTTGTGTCTTTGTCTCTATGTATGTGTGTGTATTGTATCTTTGTCTCTGTATGTGTGTTTGTGTCTCTCTGTGTTTATCTTTGTGTGTGTGTTTGTATGTGTCTTTGTTGTATACGTCATTATCTGTCTTTGTGTGTGTCTTTGTCTATCTGTGTATATGTGTTTGTGTGTATGTCTGTCTGTCCCTGTGTGTTTGTGTTTTTGTCTCTCTGTGTGCTGTGTGTCTGTATGCATGTGTGTCTTGGTCTGATTATTTGTGTGTCTTTGTCTTTGTGTGTGTGTCTTTGTTTTGTGTGTCTCAGTGTGTGTTATTTGTCTCTGTGTATGTGTGTCAGTCACTCTTTGTGTATGTATATGTTGTGAGTCTTTGTCTCTGTGTATGTGTGTTATGTGTCTTTCTCTATGTGTGTGAATTTGTGTGTCTTTTTGTATGTGTGTGTGTGTGATTGTCTTTGTTTATGTATGTTTGTGTGCCTTTGCATGTGTTTATCTATGTGTATCTTTGTATGTGTGTGTTTGCTCTTGTCGTGTGAGTGATTGTTCATGGTTTGTTGTCTTTTTCTGTGTATGTCTTCGTCTGTCTCTGTGTATGTGTGCCTTTGTCTCTGTGTGTGCCTTTGTATGTGTGTTTTCATATGTACTTTGTGTGTCTTTGTTGTGTGTTGTTTGTATCTGTGTGTGTTTTGTCTCTGTGCATATCTTTGTGTGTGAGTGTGTGTGTGTGTGTGCACATGGGGAGATCAGAAGACAACCTCCAGAATAGTTCTCTCTTTCAACCATATAGATCATGGGATTGAACTCTGGGTTGGCAACAATACCTTAACCCACTGGCTCTAATGAAGTCTCTTATGGTGGCCCTCAGACTTTCCATCATCGGTGTGGCATGGTTGTCTTTAGTCAGTCCTACCTTTGTTTGTAAGTTCAGCCATCGGGTCATTACCGCTAATAAAGTCAACCTGACAACTAGCCTGACATTGGACTAAGACAAGCCTGATAGCTTATGTTCTAGGGGACTGAGACACTCTGATGGCAGTTGTGAGGACATGTAAACACTCTTCCTACTCACTTTATGACAACCCCAGTTGTGAAATTTTCTTGCCATTCTTTCATTAAATGTGATAAACAACCTCCAAGATGATGCCAGAGGTGTCCACACCTACGGCACACAGCTTTGTGTTATCTTATATTGGATCATGATTGTCTATGTGGCCATTACAACACTATGGAGGGAGGTTTGTGCCTTACAGAAATAGGTTCTGTGATACATTAAGATCTACCGGATCCTATAATGATAGCTCTAGGGAAATTACCCGCTGTGTTCTAAGGACTCTCACTGAGGATAGTTTCACGTGCAGAGAAGGCTTGGTCCCCATCAGCAGCCAGCCATGAACATCAACCTTGCAAAATGATCACATTCTCCCACGCACGCACACACACACACATGTACGTGTGGGCGCACACATGCAGGAAAGCACGCACGCAGCCATGAACGCACACACAAATGCAAGAATGCGCAGGCACACACACACACACACACACACAAATGAATGCACGCACACACATGCGTGTATGCAAGCATGCACAGGCATACACACACATACATACACACGCACACATGAACACACGCACACGCACGTATGCAAGAATGCGCAGTCATACACACACACACACACACACACGAACGCATGCACACCCACAGCCAAGCAACTATTGTGGCTGACATTTCTCTGAAAATTGACAGGACTCCACACAGAAACCCTTAATTCTGACATCATGGAAAGTAACATGTTGCATGCTTTGTTCCTCAGTCACTGCATACATGTCACCAGAAGGAATTTTTTTACTACACTTGAGAGCCCCAACACTTTGACTATAAGCATCAGGAGGAAAGGTGTCGGATCTTCCACATGAACCATGGCAATGCTAGCAAGTTTCGGGTCTAATGACAATGCCTAGTGTTTCGAATTAGGGAGCTCAACCTCTACAACCAGAAAGCATGCTCTAGTCATTCAACATGTTCCCATTTCAATGCGTTCTTGGCCCAGACATTTTTCATTCATGAAATGTATAAATTGCCAGTGACATTCAAAATAAATCTTAATACTGAAAAATTCTGAGAACAAATAATAGCCTCCCATGATTAACAGATTTAGGTTGTGCTGGGTCATATTAACCACAAACTCTGGTTGATTCCCTCTGCAGCTCCTCTAAGCTTTCTTTTATTCATAAGCATTTATTCCCTGGATGTAATTTAGGAAAAACAAGCTATCTACAGAATAAAGATGGCAAGCCAGTCAGCTAATGTGTGAAGTAGGGGGACGCTTGGATCACTGTTTCAGGGTAGACCCTTGGCAATACAAAATGAGGTCCCTTGAAAAAGATAAATGAGGTTAAGGTGTCTGTGGGTAGCAGTACACAGACAGTCTTAATGGTTGCATTTATTTCTCTTCTGCTAGGTGGTGAATTTCAGTTTCTGTTGTATTAAAAATTAAAGAGAACATAAGTCAGTACATAAGAAGTAGAGTTATTTTGGAGTCAATAATGGGAATGTAATAGCAACCAAGTTTGGATTAGTCACCCAATCCCTCATGAATCAGCCTATTAAGATTTAAGCCTGTGGCCTCCATTCCTCGTAAAGGGTGTGTGTACTTCACAGAGCAAAACCAACTTCCGTTCTCCTTGGGGTGTGCTGTACTTCACAGAGTGAGAATACAATGGCTGATGTAATTGTTCAGTAAAAGTGGAGATGTTGATTTCCGCTGCATGGTGAAGGGGATTAGGGACCTTGGTACTTCTAAATTCCATATCCTTAGCGTAGGTGGTTTATGTCAGAGGCATAAATGACCAACACATAAATAAAATAAGAGGATTACTGCAGGACCAGCAACAAAAAAGAAGTAAAATTAAATACAATTAAGGTCAGTTAAAGATGGGAGGCTTTAATTAATCATTAAGGAGACTAAATCAAACCAGACCTTTGCACTGGCAGGAGGACTCTGGGTAAAAGCACTTGCTGAGAAAACCACAGGCCTGTGCTCTATTGCCACATACCATCACAAAAAGGAGAGAAGCAACTTCTAAATACCTGTCCTCAGACCTAAACACACACACACACACACACACACACACACACACACACACACAGACAGACAGACAGACAGACACACACACACAGACACACACACACAGGGGCATATGCACACCCACCCCAAGTAATAAAATAAGAAATTTTAATGTATATTTTCTTTCACAAAACTTCCTGCCCCAGGGTCTACATTCTTTAAGTAATCAACAGAAATAGGAGGTCCTTTCTCATGTTCAAATTTAAGGGTACATTAAAACAAACAAAAGTTGAGGCACTGGACCAGAACTTTAGCTGCGTCAATAGACATTGTGATCTCAGTGTGGAAGGACGTGGTAATAGAATGGACAAGGTCTTTTTTGAGGGCATAGCCTTTGATGAACAGAATTAAATCTGTAAAGCTTCCTACCATAAGCACGGACATCCTCCATGCTTAGACTGCTTTTAATTAGACAATTATTCAAACAATCATTTTCATACAAATAATTAATTCTTGTCTAAATAATACCACTGGCCAGAGCAATCCAAACAGCAACACCATGGTTGACAGCACAGGACATGTCCTTCAGAAAAATGGTCAAAAAGACTTTACCGGCACGTATCATGACACACTGTGTCGGCAGCAACAAGGAATAATAATGTGTATTTCTTTTCTTTTCTTTTTTTTATCTTTGCAAAATTGGCCTACTTTATTCATTTTTGCAGATGTCCCATTAAAATACACTTCACAGGAGGGCAAGGTAATTGACTGGGGCTAACTTGTACAAGAAACACACCTGGCAGCAGAAATAGAAGGTATTCCTTTTCTGACATTTTCCTGAGTTGCAGTTTACTCAAAACTTTGACTCACACATCTCAGAAAACTCAGTGCTCTATATAGCTATGAATTTATATTTTCACTTTGCTCACTGCTTTATTCAATGATGTGCTGATATATATGATAAACTAATACATCAAAAGGCCCAAGAGCAACATCACTGAATAATACATCATTCTGTCAAATGTCCATTTCAAACATAACTAATAGGTCTGGTCACTTTCACCCAGTATGTATATACTTTTTCTTAAGTGATCTTAAGTCCTTTCATCTCCTTTCATCTCTGTATTCCCCAGGGATGCATATTTGCACCCTTTTGCCTTAAAGATGGTGCCATGAACAAGTGATTAAACATGAGCTTAGTACACATCTAGAATTAACAGATAGTTTGTACATTGTTCCCTTTCTCCTCAAGAAAATAATAGCCAAAGTATTACCAGTGAAAAAGTACATAAATAAATCACAGCAAACAAGCAATAGAATATTGAGCAACCCTGAAAATGAATGAAATGCCACTCATCATCTTTTATTGGATTTCACTGACCCTAAATCACATTAATTATAAAGCCCCAGTCTCAGCCCATTCCTGTCAAGGCTTACCACTAGCCTCCGTTGGTTTTTACTTATGAATTATATCCATTTATTACTTTGGAAAAATGCAAGCAACACCCATAAGGCAACCTCCAAACCGAGGAACATAAAATTCAAGCTATTACTCACATAAATCTCTTCAATCTCTTCTTTTCTTACCCACAGACGTAAAAATAAGACCTTTGGCTCCCCAGGATGACTCACTTTGAGATGGTACATCCACTGGGCAAAGTCAAGTGCAAACTTCCAAAAGAAAGAGAAAGACTTAGAGTTAGATATACCAGTGTGTACTTATATCACCTACAGTGGGGTTCGGAGGACAGTTCCATATGTGTATATCACAAATTCTAATAAGGCTGTACCTATTACTGACACTCATCTGTGCCCCCCCCCCTGCTGCTGGTCACTTCCTTGATCCCTTCTAATTTGTTTTGTTATTGTTGTTTTCCATTAGATTCCACACATGGAAGGAAAAGCATGGCCAGCACTATAGACAGCACTCTCTCTGTTGAAACACACATTACATATTTATAAAATATTTATGTATTTATCCTTCCTCCCTAGTAAATCAACATCTAGCGACCTCCTATCACTACTAGAAACGACTGCAGGGACACTTTGCACACCTGTATCTGTGTTTCTGCATGGCTACAGGTCTCACATGGCCCCAGAGGGGCAACACTTTTTTTAAAAAATAGGATTAGAACAAGGGAAGCCAGCATTAAAAAAATTAAAAATTAAAACATCTGTTGCTCCACATTTTGCTTTCCTAGCTGACCCATAGGTGAAAATTTATATTTTCCTCAGAAAATCCTTCACTCCTACATCTGAAGCCACTTGGGTCCAAGAGGCAGATGGTATCACATTTCTATTAGGAAGTTCTACCCCCACTCCAGACCTGCGATGTGTGTTTCTAATAGACTTCAGTTTACTGTTTAATCAAAGGATTGATGCACACACCCAGAACTGCTCATTACTGATTCATGCTCAGTGCATTTTCTTCGTTTATTTATCTGTACGTTACTGTTTCTGCATAAATTATTGATTTTTTTCATTCAGAGTTTCTCTGATTAAAAATCTTAGTGCCCATGATTCATGGAAATTCAAAAACAAAATCTTTCACTAACATAGCAAGTGATTTCCAGGCTCATGCCCATAGATCAGGTAAATGAGATGTTTTTTCCATTGGACCTAAGGCCTGAACTTATAGATCAATCAACCATTCTGCTTCCTGAAACTCTGCATTCAACTGCTTTCTCCAGACAGTGGGGCCACTGAGTGCACCTCAGATTCCACTACTAGAGAAACACACACACACACACACACACACACACACACACACACACACACACACACACACACACACACTGCTCTGGATCTTGCTAGGTTCTTCCTGCACCATATTTAAAAACCTAGATCAGACCCTCTACTGATAGGTAAACTTTGAGCAAACATAACCCAAAAACAGAAGAGAATTTTAGAGCACTGTGGGCATGAACATAACAGGCCCCAGCCTTTGCTTTTAAGGACCTGGGCCGTGCTAAAAATACCTAAATCTCAGTCCTCAGCAACAGCTGATGCCTGGCAGGTTTGGTCTTTTTTTATTTTGTTTTGCTTTTCTAATTGAAAGATTAAATTGTGCACATTAAGTGTTCACATAATTTTTTCAAGGACTTTAAACACCGCAGGATGACTAATTCGAGCTAACTAATGCCTGCATTACCTGATTGTCACATCTGTGCTAAAAACACTTCACCTCCCCCAGTCACCACTTCCTTTCTGTTGTTGACATTGCTTTTGTTGTGTTGCTTTTGCTTCTGATTCATGTAGCTATTTGATTTTGCTTTTTAAATGTAAGATCCCATTATGTGGCCAAAGATGGCACCAAACTCAGAGCAATCCTCCTGTGTTAGTGACCCAGGTGCTAGAATGGTAAGTGTGAGACTTCATGCCTGGCTAACCTTTTATTTCATGTCTGTAGGCAGTTGTCATTTTGATGTCACAATTCACTCCAGGAACCCAAACACTGCTTACATGAGTTCTTTCTCTCCTGGCCCACAGAGCCAGGAGAGAATCTGCAGAGGTAAAAACCTTTAGTAAATTTCCATAATCTTTATCTAAAGGTGGGACAAACATTTTAGAAACAATTAAGATGTTTGGTATAATTTTCAGATTATTTGAATTTTTAAAAGAAGGAAGGTTTAGGAAATTCTGAGGGCCTTGGCCATCTTGCTGATACCTCAGTCTCTGTGTATCAAATCTAGAAAAACTACAGCTTTTACGCATACCCTTGATTATCCAAGAGATGGCTCTTATCTATTGGCCTCTTCAATTAGTATTTTAGGTAATACAATTTGTAGTTCCCTTATATGCAGATCCTCACCTATAATGTGATTATGATTGTATGTATTACATATATAATGTATATTATATGTGTGTATGTTTATAATATAATATGAAGGAGAACAAGATTGAATAATTAAAAAGATAAAGCGCATACTAATGAGTTCATGTAAGTCCTTTGCAAACTCTCTCGATAGCTAACACAGGTTCAATTCAAACTAAGTCCTGAAAGGGTCAGTGTCCACAGAGGATTCCATGAGGGGCCGTGACTTTGCTAGGGGAGCTGAAGTGGATATTACATTACATTATTTGGATTTTCCTGTGGCTGTCAGTCCTTGTAAACTTAGTGTGTTTTACGCTTTAAACATGCAGTTTAGATGTGTGTTTAAAATAATCATAATTTTGAAATTGTTGAGAATTCTGATTCAAAGACTAACACGTCAGGAATTTGAAAACAAGAAAATGACTTTTGTTTGCTCTGTCACAATTCTGAAATGCATTTGTGGGTGAGTAAAACTTAAAATAAATAAGAAAATAAACCTAATCTACACACTTATTCAAGAATTCCTAGCTACAGTGGGGATTTTAGATGTAGGTTTAATCTCAGCTAAGACACTGACTAAACAGTTGTTCAGTGTGGTTAGTGGCCACTATACTGGACAGTATGTGACTACAGAATGAAAATCAAGAAGTATGGATTCCTGATTGACTGACTGATTACATAATCAATCAAACTCAAGAAGTATGGATTCCTGATTGACTGATTGATTACATAATCAATCAGTACCTCCTCGAACTCTCTTTCTATCTCTCCTCTGTCTCTCTCCCTCCCTCCCTCCCTTCCCACCTGCCTCCCTCCCTTCCTCCAGGATGTCACCACATAGTACAGATTAGCATTGAACACATCCTCTGGCCTCAGCTTCTTTCTCATATTGTTGTTATCACTGCACTGGAACCGCTACAATAACATTCTGCTTCTTTTATTTTTTGAGAGAATGTCTTTTTTTGTAGCCCATGATAGTCTCAAACTTGTGGGCAATCCCCTGCCTTAGTTTCAAAAGTGCCACACCTAGTTCTCAATCAACCTTCTTGATAGTACAGGAATTCCGTACTCATCACTAGCCCATGTTTATTCCCCTTAATTTGTCTAGATATCCAAGTACATACAACAAGCTATTATAAACTGGATCAGTGGATTAAATGATCAGTGAAATGTCTGAAAACCTAAGAACAATGTGATCTTACTATGTGTCAATGGAATTAAGTTTATATTGAAATGGGATTAGATATTTTTCATTTTGGAATTATACTTCTATTGATCTGAATTAATCAGAAATCATCATATTGTAATCTTTGTGCCACAGGTAAACTCTAGTATTATCTTGTAGGGCTGGAGAAGGAACCTAGGACCTCACCTACAATAGACAAGAATTCTCTCACATATATACATTCCCAAACTTTTAATATTCAGTAATCATTCATTGAAAAAATTTGATAATATAAAGAATACATTCAAAACAACCACTTAACAGACCACGAACAAATTTGACAGTGCCTTTTTACTTCTTACCCATTAAGATATCTATATCTTCACAGGCTTACATACACTATAGGGTATGAAATCAAGGAAATATTGAAAAGTTAATAAAAGAAATAAGTCCATGAATCAGACATTTTTACCAGTAAAATGAAGCTGTACAGAACAATATTAATTATAATACTTCATTGTAGCAATCAATCATTAGCCTACAATTAACTCATTTCTTTAAATTATGCATTTATTTATTCATCTTTATCATGCTTAAAACTCCTATAAGTCAATCACCAAATAAAACTAGTGGAAAAACCATTAGCCATGCAGGGTTTTTTGGTAAATTAATAAAAAGGTACAAAAGAAAACCTTTCCTCTTCCAACCCACATTTCCAGTGTTCAGCTGTCCTGTGAGGCTAAAAACCACCTAATAGGATGGAAATAACCACAAGACATTATCCTCTCTGCACAAAGACCCTATAGCAGGCTGGGACTTTTCCTAACAAACTCAAGGGTTTGAGTCCCACTGCTATCATCTTCAGTTCATGCCGAGTCTGTTATATTTGATGTGATCATTCCTCTCCTTTAAAAGATACATTCTGTCTTTATTACTTATTGTGCATGTGTACACATCTGTATGTGGTGTGTGTGTGTGTGTGTGTGTGTGTGTGTGTGTGTGTGTGAGAGAGAGAGAGAGAGAGAGAGAGAGAGAGAGAGAGAGAGAGAGAGAGAGAGATGTGTGGTGCGTGCATTGTGTGCGTGTAAGATTGGTGTGTGTGAGAGATGGATGGTATGTGTGTGGTGTATGTGAGCACGCGTGTGTGTGCATGTGTATGTGAGATGTGTGGTGTGTGCGTGTGTGTGAGAGAGAGATGTGTGGTGCATGCATATGTGTGTGTGTATGTGTTTCTGTGAAATGTGTGGTGCGTGTGTGTGTGAGATGTGTGTTGCATTGTGTGTGTGTGCATGTGTGTAAGATGTGTGGTGTGTGCGTGTGAGATGTGTGGTGCGTGTGTATGTCTGTGAGAGAGAGATGTGTGCTGTGTGTGTGTTGTGTGTGTGTGTGTGTGTGTGTGTGTGTGTGTGGTGTGTGTGTGTGTGTGTGTGTGTGTGTGTGTGTGTGTGTGTGTGTGTGTGTGTGTGTGCAGTAGCCAGTTAAGGAATTTTGGTGCCCTGTAACTGGACTTTACAAGTCACTTTGAATGACCTGACATGGGAGCTAGTATCTGAACAGGAAGCTCCCCCACAACTGCTGTGCAATCTCAATCCCCAGCAAGCTCCATTAGTGCAAAGCCATGCATGACTACGTATGGTGGCAATACCTTGCATCTCCTCCTTCTCACTACTAGATCAAAGAATAAATGGCCTGGAGCTTTACTTAGGGCCAAGCGTCTAAACAAATCATATAATGTACACAATAAAATCCCAAGCAGCTGGTTGAGAGAATGAAGCATGCAGCTGTTAATGGTGGTTAGGAGTACATGATTGAATTAAAACCCTTCCATATTTGCACCATTCTCATCACCAATCCATGTTAGGGGAATTCAATACTTTCCTGCACTTATGTAATTATTTGCTTTTAGTACTAAAATTAACATGCCACTGACCATTATGTTTGCATCATTATAAGTATATTGGCTAATTCCTTACTCAACATATTTTTAAGGACCTTTCATTGATACAATTCAAATCATAATTCCAGGGTAATAAGTGTTTTATCTTCCTTTAATTTGGCCTCCAGGTCTCTATCAAGAGAGAATCTATGAGTCTAGTCCTGCCATGGTGGGATTTCATGGGGATGCTTTTCAACGTGCCTTCCTGGGCCCCATCCTTATCCTAGCAAAAAATAGGAATGTTCAACTATTTCACCCATGGCTAGATATCCTTCTTGAGTTTAGGTGCCCCATTAGTCTTTGAAGATCTGGCTCTGCTTTGTTCCTAGCAAGGCAGCTGCTCCCTTGCACCTGTATTGGTCACATAAGACACAGAGAAGGCAACCCTAAAACAAAACACGGATTAAGAGTTGTCATTTAAATGATTGCTAATGAATCTCTAAGAAACAGATGTCAGGCGCCTTGTGGGAGCAAAGGCAAGGATAGATGACCTGTGGGGCAAGTCAGCAGGCAGCACTTGTCCACGGGGAGATGACTATGAGCAGTTGAATAGGGAAGGCATTTGGCTCTAATACCTTTAAAGTCTGGGTAACTGTCTCTGCTTCTGGTCCAAGAAAGCTAAACTCATATTCAAAAGGGAAACTGAGGCAACACAAAAATGATTTTTTAAAAAGTTCCATGACATCTTATCATCTTGACCTTATTCTTGCCCTTTCTTGGTTTAATTGCTGTTTTTCCATACATTTAGTTTATGAATTCCCTTAAACAACTCTAACTCAAAATTTTAAAATAATGAAGACAGGAGCTGTAGAAGAGGCCCAGAGTTGAAAAGCATTTGTTACTCTTGCAGAGAAACTCAAGTCAGTACCCATCATCTATAGCTCCACTTGGGGATCACACGCCCTCTGCCAACTTCCGTGGGCACCAGGCATGAACGTGGTACAAATACAGAGATGCAGGCAAAACACTTACGCACATAAAGTAAATTTTAAAATTGTTTAAAAATATGAAGGCGTTGACTCTCACTTACATTTTATGCACCTTTTGCCTCTTCACAAATATTACATGGTCAAATCAACTACAATGTACCCATTCTTTGTAATGGAAATCAATTTACTGTAGACGCACAAACTAAATCAATTTTCAGACTCGTGTAATACTTGTGTGGAATTGATTAATAACCTTAATATTTGTACAGTATTAGCTCGTTGGCCTGTGATTGGATCACAGAGGTTTCTTTGTTTTTTTAACATTTAAAAAAGCTCATTAAATAAGATATGGGAATCTATGTAACAACTAGAAAGTACCAATTGCATCCTTCCAAAGTCAGGGTGCTATCAGGGCTGAACTGACACACTTCATAAATAGGCACATGTCTAGGCACAGCACGCAGCTGAGGCATTTTTGCTTGAATGCCTCTGAAACTGGGATATAATCTCAGGTCATATGTTTCAGAAGTACACCCAAATTTTCAATATATCTGTAGACATGCTTGAACCCACCACCCGGAAAACAATGAAAACATGAAACACAAGACATATGGGATACATATTGCACGTGTGTGTCCATCCCTAAGAACACACACACTCCGTGTATAGTATGTGTACTCATTCTGTGCTGTGAATGTATGCATGAGGAGGCCAGAAGAAACTGAGTATTATTTCTCACGCACACCTATGTTATTTTGCCACATTGGGTGTCTCACTGGCCTGGAACTCCCCAGGTAAGCTACGCTGGCTCCCTAGGGAACCTCAGACGCTTTGCGTCTCTGCCTTCCCGGGACTGGCATTGTAAGTGTGCGACCATGCCCAGTTGTATGTGGACACCGGGAGATCACAGGCCCTCATGCTTGTAGGGCAAGCGCATTACCAATTAGGCTGTCATCCTAGCCTGAGATACTCCATTTTTGTTTTCTATTTTCTTCATGGGGAAGAGCATACTATATAATTTCTAATTTGGTAATTATTATGCCTAATTAGATTAATTACTACCCTTGGTTTGTGACCATCTCATCATTGAGTAGTGCTTTGGCCATCTTAGAATTTATTTACAAACTCAATCATGTTTAATAATGCAATAAACACCCACCAGCCAAATGCCCAAGTTCAAAACAACAAAAGTAGCCATTACTCACATTGTTGGTCCATGGCTCATTGCCAACAGTGGTAACTGCCAAGGTCTCGTCTCCATCACATTAGGGACTCCATTCTGTGGAACACAAGGCAGAGATTAAAAAGGATGAAGTAGGAAGACTTCCTTCAAGGCCATGAGTGTGCAGGCCACCTAATGTTACTCTCAGATCACGATACCGTCCCAAGCAGGTATGCATTCATTCATTCATTCATTCACTCACTCACTCACTCACTCACTCACAGTTATTGTTCTAATGAATGTCCATAAATTCGCCAGCCCCCAAAAGCAAAAGCAATTCTTTTTGTAAATGTTGACTCCCTACACTTCTGCCCACAAAGGAAACAACAAAGCTCCTTCCTAACAGACTCAGGTACAGAATTGGAAACACTTTGCTCCCAGATACAATCTCATCATCATAGCTTATTCATTTTCCCCATGGCTTTCATACATTTTTAAATACAATAAACACAGATGAACTGAGCACTAACGCAGAACAGACACCTCAGTACATGCAAATGATTCGTAACACAAAAAAAAAAACGGCGGTTAGCAGAGGTCAGTGATGTGCAGCACAGAAGCGAGTCAGAGAGTACACTCGTATTTGTAAGAACATTGAGTTCTCAAAGGACAATGTACAGAGCAGCAACCATAATGAACAGAAATGTCGATTTAGAATTAGCACAGAATGTCCACCTTAGTTATTCCCCGGCCACACAGAAGCGGTACAGCGTGGGGATAGTGGACACAGACATCAAAGCTTTAACCCATACAATTGTTATTTGTCAATCAAAGCATCTTAAAACCGGACAGAAGAGAAAGCCCTCATCACTGGCCTACTTATTAATTGAATTTATGCATAATTTCTTTGGTTACATGTTAATACCATCCTATATTATTTACTGGAGGGAGACCTACCAGGCCTGCGACCTGTCCAGAGAGGCCAGGTGAGGGGCATGGAATGGGAGGAAATTGTTACTGGGCCCTTTTGAGTGTCAGGTGAGCAGACCTGGGTCGGTCTTGGTGTTTTATTTGATGGACTCTCATAGCTGCTGGATCCAAGGCATGAGGACATTATTTCTTGTTCTTTTCTAATTTTTAATAATAAAATTAACAGACCCAAAACATTCTGAGTTCTTTTTATATGTTACCCACTGGTGATGAGCTAACCCCACCCTTGGTTCACAGCACACACTTGTCCTCAGGCCTTATACATGTCTTATTTAACTATTAGAGCCGCTAACAACACGTAGCCTTTCCTCTTGCCCTTATTGTCCAGCTGGTCACCCATTTTTAACAATGGTTCTTCCCTCCTCCTTTTATACACATAATCGAAACACATGTGTGTTCTAAAATATGTTTTTCAAAGGCCTATGGTCTGCTGGAGATACATAGCATGACTTTAGGACACACCCACCCACCCAGATTTAGTGACAGAACTTGAACCCAGACCCTCACACACATGTGCTGCCTCCACTCAAGTCACATTCATGATGAGTGACCTACAAAAACCCCCACAATGCGATGCCCACCCCCAAAATCAGCCTCAACTTCTAACTAGCTGAGTGACATCAAGATAACTGAAGAACCTCTCTGTGCTAGGCTCCCCATCCACAAGACACGTGCAGCACTGGCGCGGGAGTAAAGTAAACCGGTCAAAGCCAGGTAGAATCCCTCCCACGACATCACTGAGCCCCTGGTCCAAATCTTTGCTCCCGCAGCTGCAGCAGCACCCGAGCGATGGCGATAGACAGACAGACAAACCAGGTTCCACCCCAGCAGGCACTCATGAGCTGTGTGACTGCAGAGGCGTGACCTGGTCTCTCTGTCGTAGGATTGTAGCGTGAGGACAGCAACACCTTCCTGGGTCCAACAGGGTGAAGGTCTAGCGACCACCGATGGACCAGGTGGACTGACAAACAGACAACGCACAGCCTCTGCATACTCTGCCAGGCGGCGGCACCCAGCACGTCTATCTGCTCAAACACTCTCCTAAAGGTTAAACAATCACGCACTGCATCTCAGGTCTAGCCATAGGTTTCAGGAAGAATGGCCCTGAGGCCAGACATAATTGGGAGCTGTTCCTTTGTGGGCAAAAATATCAGAGAAAAAAGAAGAAATGCACCCGAAGGGGTGCACGCCTGAAAGTCTAAACACACTGTAGGAAATGAATTCGTCTCTGGGAGCAATCGCATTCACTGCTCTCATTTGTTTCTGTTTGTTTTCCTTTTGATGAGGTCTCCTGAAATGCAGGCGAGCCTGAGAATGGCTTAGAACTCATCTGCCCGCTTTCACCTCTTGAGTGTTTGGATGAAAGGACTGTGCCAGCACACTTACTATTGAAGCCGGGGGTTTCAAACTGAGGCTGCCCGAATGCTAAGCAAGCTGCAGTCTGTGCTACAACGCTGGCCGGCTCTCAACAGACAAGAAATCCTTAAAAGTTCAAAATGTTCCCCTCTGGACCAAAGGGGGCGCCCACTAACCAACCAATACACGACGTTTCCACATTCAGCTCTCAGCACGGGGCCTCAGGTGGTGTGAGAGCCCCCTGAGGGCCCCAGGGGACGTCCACACTGTTCATTCTGCACCCAGCACGGATTAGGCACGGCACATGTTAGCATACATTATTTCATTTCATTCCTACAACAGTGCTGTCAATTAGACATAATAGTGATAATTAGCCAAGAGTTACTGAATGCAGATACTGTACCGAGGAAGCACCGTACAGCCTGCTGTGCACCCGTGGACAGTCCTTGGGTGTGGATACGACTAGGCACCAGACAGCCTCCCTCCCGTTCTGTTCCAGGCTGGATGCTGACAACAGGGTAAAAATCTTCTGAGAATGATCAGCCCTGTGGGGGAAGACAGGAAAAGAGAACTCTCAGACTAAACAAGCACAAGGTGTGGGCCTGACATGGTAACTCCAACCATGGGGGAAAGAAAGCAGCTTGCAGGGGAGAAAGCCCCACAGAGATGGTGAAATTTGGACAAAGATACCAGAAGTACTAATTTATCCATTTGCAAACTGAGACTCAGAGAGGTTAAGTGACTGGCAAGTGGGCACACAGCACGGAGGAGGTTAAACGAGACAGTGAGTACCCAATGTGGGTGATGATTCTTACCAAAAATGTTGAACCCTATCTCAGCAGTTATACTGATTACAAGGAGACTAAAATAATTATTTTTAAAACCCCTTTTAGGGGCAGAAGGGTTTCAGGCACTTTAAACTGGCTTCCAGCTTGCTATGTGGCTATGTGGCTATGTGGCTATGGACTCAGTCAGCCAGCTTTTACTGGTGCTGGGCATGAAACTCCAGGCTTCAGGAATGCTGGGGGAGCATCTGCCCAAGCCCACTACACCCCAGGCTGCTTTTATGCATTTTAAGTGTGCAGTGCACTGCATTTATTATTACTTTCTTTTAAAACTGCGTATGTGTGCATTTGCAGTTGCCTGCAGAATCCAGGAGGGGGTGTTAAATCTATTCGGGGCTGGAGTAATATATTGTGCATGATCTAATTTGCGTTCTGGGCACTGAACGTGGACACTCTGGGAAAGCAGATTCCAGACTCTCAAGTCACGTTAAAGGTCTGTGAAGGAGGAAGTAGAGGCAGGTGGGTCTCTGAAAATTAGAGGACAGGCTGGTTTACCTAGCAAGCTCAGAGACAGCCAGGGCTACATACTAAGTCCCTGTCTTAAAAGAAATATTAACAATTGTGGTGTTTGGGTATTCCATTTTACAACTGGGAAAACTGAGGCACTGGGGTTAATGCTTGCTGACAGAGCCTGCCAGCCTGCAGCACATGCAGCTTTACAAAGCTTGGCTGCTAGACGGGAGCCAGCTCTGCGGAGAGGCCCTTTCTCCGTCTCTATACGCCTTGCCTCGCAACCCCTCGGGCTGAGGAGACATTTTTACACCTGCTCCAGTAGCATTCAGGCAGAATAGAAAGCGCAGGAAAATTCACTTGCTGCACTCTCCCACGGGAAGCCAGAGTACGTGTGGCCCCTGCTTGTGTGATAATTACAGATGGAACGCACTTGAGAGAATGTTGCTTAGAAAATAAACTAAGATTCTATTGGATAAGAAGTTTAGCCCCAAAGGTGCTCCTGACATGAGAGAGTGCTGAGGAAAACAAGAGATTTTTTTCAGGCGTGGCCGGAGAGGAAAAGCAGCCTGTCAGAAGTGTGGGTTTGGAAGGAAAGAGGGGGGTGGGTCTGCGTCTGCCCACGCCAGCACGTTTGGGACAGGCTCTAGCCCTCACCTCCCTCTCCTTTTGATTGACAGTGGAAAATGCCATCATTGAGGGTGGCTGTGATGATGTAGCATAGATAAAAGCACACCAAGTTCAAGAGGAGGGCTGAGCGTGAGGCCAGGGCTCTGGGCTTAGTCATCCAGGAGCCAGTGGAGAGGGAGGCAGCAGTCTGCTCTTCCCCAACACACGTGAGAACAGCAGGGACTGAGAGCTGCCAGTGAGAAGCCCCAGCACATAGCTGGGACTGGGTCCTCGTGACCTACTCGGCCACCTGTTATCTCAGAACCACCTGAGTCCATCCAGCCACTCCACTCGGAGGCAGCTGAGGAGGCAGGAGCTTCAGCAGCAGACTGCACAGAGGGAACTTCTCCTGGGGAGCCGGGGAGCCTTTGATCTTGGTGAGAACCTGCTTGTTCTATCTCCTCCGTCTATGGGTTTTGCATCTGTAGGGAAGCTTTGCTGGCCTGGGTTTTGCATGCCCCCATTTCAGCAGCATTTATCACCCATACAGCTGCCTGACTAGGCACTCATGCATCTTCATGCAGGCACCTACCCATCCGTCAGAACGACCCTCCATCCTTCCACCTCTCTGTTTTGCAGAGGAAGCAGACAAACCTGGGTTGGAGCCCCGGGTCCTGCATACTAGCCGATCTTGAGCACCCTCTCATCTGTAAAATAATGAGCAATCAGATGGAGCTGGGACGGGGATTTAAAAGAGTGGTGGTGGGCTGTCGAGTGTTTGGTCTCAGGAAATTGTTATGAAATGTTCGCTCTCCGTGTTTCTGCTACTGGGCTGGGATTGATGCGGGGAGAAAAGGCACTGCGTTTTGCACGACATGTGGAGAAGATGTTTTAGAATTGCCTGGGATGTTGCGGCTGTGGCTTAAGCACCTTGGGGAGGGGGGTCTGTCCTGGACACACAGCAGAGAGTGCCATCTAGTGGACCAGGACCCTGTGGGGGTCCCTGAACTGAGACCCCTGTGCTTCAGGCTGCCTTGTTGAGATGTGGAACGTGCTGTCTAAATCACTCAGGGGCCCTGGCCTGCCAGGCGCCTTTTGTTTTGTGGACGATAGCCAGCTCTGTCTTGTCTATCCACTCCAACTCTTTTAGAGGTTTCCGGGAAAAACGGATAATTCAAGTAACAGCTGTTGGCTGCCGTGTCTATGTTTTGTTGGATAGGGGCTGGGGGATATGTGTGTACCTGTCTACAGCTTGCCTGATGTCCCTGGGAGGCATGCAGCGCTGCCCCCTTCCCGGGGAGAAAACTGAGGCTTCTGCGGTGGTGTTTGTTTAAATGTCTGGATTTTAAGCTGTACTTACCTTTGGAGACCCCACAGGCCCCTTGAAAGGGCAGGGGTACTTTGGACAGAGATCTGAATGAGGCAATCATAAAAGAAATGTGTGAGTCCATCAGGAGGATTTGGTCACTGCACAGAGATTAGATGTCAGAAAGGAGAAGCAGTTAATTTTGAAGCTGTGACAATGGTGACAAACGTGTTTATAAAAGAATTGTGGCCGTGGAAGAAATCTTTATGTTTTAATGAAGGGAGACAGCCCTTTTGCAGAGATGAATATTATAGGACGCAGAGAACAGACGATATGATCCCTAGAATTAGCTTCAAAACAGTCCAAACGTGGGGACGTGGGCAGTGGGAATTGAGGGAGGGTCCAGAGCACAGATGAAGCAGAGGGATGGATGAATTTGGTGGGCAATGCATGCAGATGATGAAATTAAAACGGTAAAACTGTGGTGTTTAAGAGCACATTGGCTGCTCAGCTTGTGTTGTCTGGGGAGAAAAAAACCTCCACAATAAATGCTGGCTTTCTTTTTAATCAACAAGTTAAAATGAAGGAGAGGAGGGCAGGAGGGGGCTCCAGGAACACATTTAAAAGCTTGGGGGGGCGTGGGTCTCAGTTAAGTCTAGCAGAGTGCTGTGGGGCTGGTTCACAGCTATTTCAGTGGCGTGGGGACAGGAAAAACACTACACAACGGGGTGGACTGGCGGGGAAATGCCAGTGATGAGGGTCCCTGCTGAGGCAGACACCCAGCAGATGCACAGCACCCAGGTCCCTGCTGCTCATCAGGCGCCCCCAGACCCTCCCCTAGGACTAAATATCCCCCAGAATCTCTCCTTAAGGCAGAAGCAGCAGCCTGTGTACCCTCCTGCGGGGAAGGTGCTGCAGCACCAGGCTAGTTAAGAGAACACTGCTGTCACCTGTCACACAGAGGATAACCCTGCTCAGCCACACTGTCTCATGCCCTCGTTTGCTTTATTTTTAATTAACCCTCTTTGGAATGATGCTTTCTCCCCTAAAACTGTTTGCCAAGCTGCCACAGCTGCTTTCAGCCCACTCACTTTGCTATCACTAGTAAGACAGTAAACGGTTTCACCCAGAGACCCCAAGACACCCTGGCCCACTCCCCCCTACGGCTTTCCAACGTCCCCAGAGCCCCCACTTTTCTGGTCCTCCTGTAATAGCAACAGGCTCTCTAATTACTCTCCCCTTGGGATCCCGGGGGCCTGGCCACTGTGCCCTGCCTGCAAGCTTTGTCCCTCATCTTTCATTCCTCGCTCTGAAAACAAACACTGGACAGCTCCGACCCTCAGCCACTTGTCACCACAGATCCTTCTGCAATGCAGCAGACTCCGTAAGGGAGATCTCCATGCAGCCTGAAGCCACACTGCCAGCGACCCCACCCCACCCCACCCCACCCCACCACACACACACACACACACACACACACACACACACACACACACACACACCTGCAGCCTCTGCATCTGCTGCAATTAAAAGGGCAGCCACAGCAAGGCTCCCTCCTGGTCTCCCTTTCCTCATGTAAGCATGCAACACTGCAGCCCTGCAACACTGCAGCCCTGCAACACTGCAGCCCTGCAACACTGCAGCCCTGCAACACTGCAGCCCTGCAACACTGCAGCCCTGGCAGCTCCCTCGTGGCACTTTGCACTTTGGGCGCTGCAGGATCTTGGCTGGGGGGGGGCTAGTTTGGTCCTATGCTGGTTTCTAGCTGTCAGTCTGGGGTCTATGAGCTCCCTCTTGTTCGGGTCAGCCGTTTCAGTGGTTTCCTCAGCCTGGTTTTTACCCCCTTTGCTCATCACTCCTCCCTCTCTGCACCTGGATTCCAAGGGCACAGGGCTTAGCTGTGAATCTCTAATTCTGCGTACAGCAGCCACGAGACGGAGGCTCAAGGATGGCATATAAGATAGACATCAATCTCATTATAGGGGAAGGGCAATTAAGATAGGCTCTACACTATTGCTTAGGTTCTTAGATGGGTCACCCTTATAGATTTTCTGGATATTTATCTAATGCCAGATACGAGACCATTTCCACAGCACTGTGAGCTGGCACAAATCTTAAATGGCCCACCACTAACCTACCCCGCTTCCAAACTGGAAGGTGCTGGATGAAGGATCAAGATGGCATATAAGGTGCTCATTATAGTGGAAGGGCATTTAAAGTACCTCTTCATTATTGCCTAGATTTAGGTGGCTTCATACTTGTACATGTCTGGACATTGCTCTAGTGCCAGATTTTAGAAAACTTCACAGCACGATGAATTGGCAAAATCTTAACTGGCCCCCTCCTAATGTACTCTGCTCCTGCTTCAATCACCTACAGGATGGAGGCTCAAGGATGGCATAAAAGGTAGTCATCAATCTCATCATAGGGGAAGGGCATTTAAGCTAGCTACTCCACTAGCTGGGTAATCCTAGGAGATACCTAGACATTTCTTTGCTGCCAGATTTCAGACCATTTCCACAGCACTGGGATTTGGCACAAATCTTAAGTGGCCTAAATTCTATCCTACCTTATACTCTCTTGGCACAAATATTAAGAGACCAAACTAACTTCTACCCACCTGATGCAGAACTCTATGGGCACAAATCTTCAGTGACGCAACTCTTACCCTACTCTGCCTCTGCTTCCATCTGCTACTGGATGAAGGCTAGAGGATGGCATTCATGCATACATGGTAGTCATCAACCTCATTATAGGGGAAAGGCATTTAAAGTACCCCTCCACTATTGACTAGATGCTTACTTGAGATAATCTCTGTACATTTCTAGATATTTCTGTACCTCCAGATTTTAACCATTTCCACAGCACCACAATTTGGAACAAATCTTAAGTGGCCCAACTCCTACGCTACCTGATGCAGAACTCTGTTGGCACAAATTTTAAGTGACCCCACTCCTACTGGATGAAGGCACTGAGATGGCATATAAGGTAGTAATCAATCACATTTTAGGGGAAAGGCATTTAAAGTAGCCTCTGCACTATTGCTTAAATTCTTAGTTGGATTCAAACTTGTAGATCTCTGAACATTTCTCTACTGCCAGATTTCAGACCATTACCACAGCACTGTGATTTGGCACAAACCTTAATGGGCACAACTACTACCCTACCTGATACAGAATTCTGTTAGCAAAAATTTTATGTGAACCAATTCCTACCCTATTCCTTCTGCTTCCATCAGCTACTGGGTGAAGGTTCGAGGATGGCATGCATACAAGGTAGTCATGAGCCTCATTATAGGGGAAGGGCATTTAAAACCCCTCCACCATTGCTCAGTTTCCTACTTGAGGTAATCCTTATAAATGTCTAGATATTTCTGTACTGCCAGATTTCAAACCATTTTCACAGGACCACAATTTGGAACAAATCTTAAGTGGTCCAACTACTATCCTACTCTGTTTCTGCTCCCATCAGGAAAAAAAATAAGGCACTAGGTAGTCATCAAAGTCGTTATAGGGAAAAGGAATTTAAGGTAGCATCCCCAGTGTTAACTTAGATTCTTAGTTGGGGCCATCCTTGCAGACCTCTGAACATTTCTCTCCTGGCAGATTGCAGAACATTTCCAAGGCACTGTGAGTTGGCATTAATCTTAAGTGGCCTATGTTTCTATCCAACCCTATGCAGAACTCTACTGGCACAAATCTTAAGTGGTCAAACTCCTATTTTACTCTGCTTCTGCTTCCATCAGCTAATGGATGAAGGCTCTAGGATGGCATGTAAGGTAATCATCAATTTCATTATAGGAGAAAGATATTTAGGGTAGCCTCTCCACTACTGCTTAGATTCTTAATTGGGGTCATCCTTGTAAATCTCTAGACATTTCTCTACTTCCAAATTTCAGACCATTTCCACAGCACCGGGAGTTGGCAAAAATCTTAAATGGCTGTACTCTTATCCTACCTGATATGGAACTCTGTTGGAACAAATTTTAAGTTACCCAACTCCTACCCTATTCTGCCTCTGCTTCCATCAGATACTGGATGAAGGTTCGAGGATGACATGCATATAAGGTAGTCATCAACCTCATTACAGGGGAAGGATATTTAAAGTACCCCTCCACCATTGCTTAGACTCTTACTTAGGGTAACCCTTGTAAATTCTTACTGCCAGATTTTAACCATTTCCATAGCATCCCAATTTGGAACAAATCTTAAGTGGCCCAACTCCTACTTCCATCAGCTATTGGATTAAGGCTCTAGGATGGCATAAAAGGTAGTCATCAATCTCATTATAGGGAAAAGGCATTTAAGGTAGCCTCTCCACAATTGCTTAGATTCTTAGTTGGGGTCATCATTGTAGATCTCTGGACATTTCTCTACTTCCAGATTTCAGACCATTCCATGGCACTGTGACTTGGCACAAATCTTAAAAGCCAAATTTCTATCCAACCCTATGTAGAACTCTAGTAGCAAAAATCTTAAGTGGCCAAACTCCTATGCTACTCTGCTTCTGCTTCCATCAGCTACTGGATGAAGACTCTAGGATGGCAGATAAGGTAGTCAACAACCTCATTATAGGGGAAGGAATTTAAGGTGGCCTCTCCTCTATTGCTTAGCTTGATGGTTGTCATCAACCTTGTAGATCTCTGAACATTTCTCTACTTCTAGATTTCAGATCATTTCCACAGCACCAGGAGATGGAAGAAATCTTAAGTGGCTGTACTCCTACCCTACCTGATACAGAACTCTGTTGGAACAGATTTTAAGTGACTAACTCCTACCCTACTCTGCTTCTGCTTCTAGCAGCTACTGGATGAAGGTTCCGGGATGGCGCATAAGGTAGTAATTAACCTCATAATAGGGAAAAGGAATTTAAGGAAGCCTCTAACTATTGCTTAGATCCTTAGTTTGGCTCATACTTGTAGATCTATGGATATTTCTCTACCATTTCCACAGAAATGTGATTTGCCACAATCTTAAGTGACCCAAGTCCTATCCTAACTGAAACAAAATTTTGTAGGCACAAATTTTATGTGACCCAACTCCTACCCTACACTGCACCTGCTTCCAACAGCTACTGGATGATGATTTGAGGATGGCATATAAAGTAGTCATCAAGGTTATTAAAGAGGAAAGGTACTTAAGGTAGCTTAGAATCCTAGTTGGGATACTCTTTGTACACACATTTCTCTAGTGTCACATTTGAGACCATTTCCATAGCACTGTGATTTGGCACAAATCTTAAGTGGTCTAACTTCTATCCTAGCTGATACTCCTTTGGTACAAATATTAATTGACCTAACTCTTAACCTACTTGATGCAGAACTGTTGACACAAATCTTAAGTAGTCCAACTTCTACCCTACTCTGCTTCTGCTTCCATAAGCTACTGGGTGAATGTCAAGGATGGCATATAAAGTTGGTATCAATCTCATTATATGGGAAGGACATTTAAAGTAACCTCTCCACTATTGCTTAGATACTTAGTTGGGATAATCTTTTTAGACATCTGAACATTTCTCTAGTGCCTGATTTCAGACTATTTACACAGCACTGTGATTTTGCACATCTTAAGTGACTTAACTTCTATCATAGCTGATACACACTTGTTTCTCACAAATTTTATGAGACCTAACTTGTACCTTATTCTGCTTCTGCTTCTATCAGCCATGGTATGAAGGCTTAAGGATGACATATAAGGTAGTCATCAATCACATTTTAGGGAGGGGCATTTAAGGTAGCCTCTGCACTATTGCTTTGATTCTTAGTAGGGTTCATACTTGTAGATCTGTGGATATTTCTCTACTGCCAGATCAGACCATTTCCACAGCACCATGAGGTGGCACAAACCTTAAGTGGCCCAACTCCTACCCTACCTGCTGCAGACCTCTGGTGGAACAAATCTTAAATGGGAAAAGGCTTACTCTACTCTGCTTCTGCTTTCATCAGATACAAGACGAAGGCTCTAGGATGGCATATAGGATAGTCATCAAGCACATTTTTGGGTAAGGGCATTTAACGTAGTCTCTCTACTACTGCAAAGATTTTTAGGTGGGGTCATCCTTGTGGATCTATTTACATTTCGCTAGTGGCAGATTTCAGGCCACTTCCATGGCACTGGGAGTTGGCACAAATCTTAAGTGGCTCTGTTCCTACCCTACCTGGTGCAGAACTCTGTAGGCACAGATTTTAAGGGACCCAACTTCTATCCTATTCTGCTTCTGCTTCTACCACCTCCTGTATGAAGGCTCAAGAATGACATATAAGGTAGTCATCAATCTCATTACAGGGGAAGGGAAATTAAGGTAGCCCCTCCGCTGTTGCTTAGATTCTTAGTTGGGTTCACATTGTAGATCTCTGGACATTTCTCTACTTCCGGATTTCAGATCATTTCCACAGCACTGTGACTTGTCAAAAATCTTAAGTGGCCCAAGTCATATCCTACCAGAAGCAATCCTCTGTGGTCTAAGTGGCCAAACTCCCTTGCAGATCTCTGGACATTTCTCTACATACAGATTTCAGAACATTTCCATGGCTGGAATATACTGGAATAAATCTCTATCCAACCCTTTGCAGAACTCTATTGGCAAAAATCTTAAGTGGCCAAACTCCTATGCTACTCTGCTTCTGCTTCCATCAGCTACTGGATGAAGACTCTAGGATGGCAGATAAGGTAGTCATCAACCTCATTATAGGGGAAGGGAATTTAAGGTGGCCTCTCCTCTATTGCTTAGCTTCATGGTTGTCATCAACCTTGTAGATCTCTGAACATTTCTCTACTTCCAGATTTCAGATCATTTCCACAGCAGCAGGTCATGGCATAAATCTTAAGTGGATACTACTACTACCCTACCTGATACAGAACTATATTGGAACAGATTTTAAGTGACTAACTCCTACCCTACTCTGCTTCTGCTTCTAGCAGCTACTGGATGAAGGTTCCGGGATGGTGCATAAGGGAGTAATTAACCTCATAATAGGGAAAAGGAATTTAAGGAAGCCTCTATTGCTTAGATTCTTAGTTTGGTTTATAGTTGTAGATCTCTGTATATTTCTTACTGACAGATTTCAGACCATTACCATGGGACCATGAATTGGCACTAATCTTAATTGGCCTAACTTTCTATCCAACCCTATACAGAACTCTATTGACACAAATCTTAAGTGGCGAAACTCCTGTCCTACCTGATGCAGAACTCTGTTGGCATAAATCGTAAGTGTCCCAAATTCTATCCTACTCTGCTCCTGCTTCCATCAGCTAATGGATGAAGGCTCTAGGATAACGTATAAGGTAGTCATCAATCTCATTATAGGGGAGGGATATTCAGGGTAGCCTCTCCACTATTTCTTAGATTCTTAGTTAGTGTCATCCTTGTAGATTTCAGACCATTTCCAAAGCATCGGGAGTTGGCAAAATCTTAAATGGCTCTACTCCTGTCTTACCTGATATGGAACTCTGTTGGAATAAATTTTAGTTTACCCAACTCCTACCCTACTCAGTTTCTGCTTTGATCAGCTACTGGATGAAGGGTCTAGGATGGCATAAAAGGTAGTCATCAATCTCATTATAGGGATAAGGCATTTAAGGTAGCTCCCCCCCCCCCCACTATTGCTTAGATTATTAGTTGGAGTCATCACTATAGATCTCTGGACATTTCTCTACTACAGGATTTCAGACCATGGCATGGCACCGTGACATGGCACAAATCTTAAGTGCCAAACTTCTATCCAACCCTATGCAGAACTCTATTGACACAAATTTTAAGTGGTGAAACTCCTGTACTATCTGACTCAGAACTCTGTTGAAACAAATTTTAAGTGACCTAACTCCTACCCTACTCTGCTTCTGCCTCCAGCAGCTACGGGTTGAAGGTTTTAGGATGGGACATAAGGTAGTAATCGACATCATTTGAGGGAAAAGGAATTTAATGTAGCCTCTGATTACTGCTTACATTATTTTGGTTTCAGACCATTGCCATGGCGCCATGATTGGCACTGATATTAAGTGGCCCAACTTTCTATGCAACCCTATGCATAATTCTATTGGCACAAATCTTAACTGGAAAAACTCCTATTCTACCTGATACAGAACTCTGTTGGCACAAAACAGTGGCCCAACTTCTATCCTACTCTGCTTCTGCTTCCAACAGCTAATGGATGAAGGCTCTAGAATGGCATATAAGATAGTCATCAACCTCATTACAGGGGAAGGGTATTTAAAGTACCCCTCCTCTATTGCTTACATTCTTACTTAGGGTAACCCTTGTAAATCTCTCGATATTTCTGTACTGCCAGATTTTAACCACTTCCACGGCGTCACAATTTGGAACAAATCTTAAGTGGCCCAACTCCTACTTCTATCAGCTACTGGATGAAGGCTCTAGGATGGCATAAAAGGTAGTCATAAATCTCATTATAGAGAAAAGGCAATTAAGGTAGCCTCCCCACTATTGCTTAGATACTTAGTTGGAGTCATCACTATAGACCGCTGGACATTTCTCTACTACCAGATATCCAACCATTCCATGGCACTGTGACTTGGCACAAATTTCAAGTGCCAAACTTCTATCCAACTGAGGCAGAACTCCATTGGCAAAAATCTTAAGTGGTCAAACTCCCATCCCACCCTGCTTCTGCTTCCATAAGCTTACTGATGAAAACTCTAGGATAGCATATAAGGTAGGCATCAATCTCATTATAGGGGAAGGGACTTTAAAATAGCTCCTTCTCTATTGCTTAGCTTCATGGTTGGCATTAACATTGCAGATCTGTGGACATTTCCCTACTTCCAGATTTCAGACCATTTCCTGAGGACCAGGAGATGACACAAATGTAATTGGCTTTATTAATACCCTAACTGATACAAAATTGAAACAAATTTGAAGTGATATAACTCCTACCCTACTCTGCTTCTGTCCCCAGCAGCTATTGGTTGAAGGTTTTAGGATGGGACATAAGGTAGTAATTAACATCATTTGATGGAAAAGGAATTTAAGATAGCCTCTAACTATTGATTACATTCTTATTTTGGGTTTAGACCATTGCCACGGTGCCATGACTTGGTAGTCATCAACCTCATTACAGGGGAAGAGTATTTAAAGTACCCCTCCACTATTGCTTAGATTCTTACTTAGGGCAACCCTTGTAAATGTCTAGATATTTCTGTACTGCCAGATTTTAAGCACTTCCACAGCATCACAATTTGGAACAAATCTTAAGTGGCCCAACTCCTACTTCCATCAGCTACTGGATGAAGACTCTAGGATGGTATATATGGTAGTCATCAACCTCATTATAGGGGAAGGGAATTTAAGGTAGGCTTAAATTCCTCTATTGCTTAGCTTCCTGGTTGTCATCAACCTTGTAGATCTCTGGGCATTTCTCTACTTCCAGATTTCAGACCATTTCAAAAGGACGAGAAGATGAAAGAAATCTTAAGTGGCTGTACTCCTACCCTTCTTTGATACAGAACTTTGTTGGAACAAATTTTAAGTGACCTAACTTCTACCATACTTGGCTTCTACCTCCCGCTGTTACTGGTTGAAAGTCCTAGGATAACTCATATGGTTGTAATCAACATAATTTTAGGGAAAAGGAATTTAAGGCAGCCTCTAACTATTGCTTAGATTCGTATTAGTAGATCTGGAGTTGACAAAAATTTAAATGGCTCTAATCGTATCCTGCCTGATATGGAACTCTGTTGAAACAAATTTTAAGTTACCCAACTCCTACCCTACTCTGTTTCTGCTTCCATCAGCTACTAGATAAAGGATCTAGGATAGCATATAAGGTAGTCATCAATCTTATTATAGGGGACAGGAAACTAAGGTATCCTCTCCACTATTGCTTAGATTCTTTGTTGGGTTCACACTTGTAAATCTTGGGACATTTCTCTATTGCCAGAATTCAGACCATCCACAGCATTCTAAATTAGAAAAAAATCATAAGTGGCCAAACTCCTATCCTACCTGAATCAAAACTTTGCTCTGTACTACTTTGTAGAGGACACCTAACTTTTTCCTTCCCCCCATGACACAGAAGGTGAGCTGCCTGAGTTCCAGCTGAATACAGCTCTGATGATCCCTCCTAAAAGGCATCACCCTCCCTGTGGAGTGGGGCGGGTCAGATGGGAGGGGCTCGGGGGCATGGGAGGGAGAGAGGGATGAAGAGGGAACTATGATCAATGTGTAAATTAAGAAAAAATTATGTGTGTGTGTGTGTGTGTGTGTGTGTGTGTGTGTATAATTAAAAACTGGTCAAAAAAAAAAGAAGAAGAAGAAGAATATAGCATATAGCACTGAGCACTGACAAGCAAACAAGCATCTGACAACCAGAGAAAAAAATTGTGCAAGTGATAGCATCTCTTAGGATGATAGTTGGTGTCCTGGTCTGTCACACGGGAGTATGTTCTTTTTCTCTCTCACAAAAGGCAAATTGAGATGGGAGGAGTCTCAGGGTCCCAGTTTGTTCTGAGGAAGGAGTATGGGGTTTCACCACCAGAAAGAGTCAGGATAGGGCATTTCCTGAGATGAGGGGCTACCTAAGAATGTTTGTGCTCCTATCTCTAAGGCCCAGCCACTCAGAGATAATTCTTTCCACCAAGCAGCTCAGCAGAACCCTTGAACATTTGTTCTAAGTCGCCATTCACAGAAGCAAACCCCAGTGCCCGCTAAGCATACGCATACACACACACACACACACACACACACACACACACACACACACACACACAAAATTTTGTTACACATGAGGTTAATATCATTTTTGTAAGCCTCTGTCCATAGGTGCTTGCATGTAGCTTTGAAATTGGGGTTCAAATGGATTGGTCCATGAAAGTGCTGAGATCTCAAGTACAGTGGGAGGTGCTTATAACTAATCAGTCCAGCCCCTGCCTATAGGTACTTGCATGTAACCTTGAACTTGGGTTTCAAATGGATTGATGCATGAAGGTGCTGGGATCTCAAATACAGTGGGAGGTGCTTATAACTAACCAATCCAACCTCTGTCCACCCATATCATCCCGAGCATTCGGCACAGCCTTGCTTGGCAGTCTTCAGCAGCAGGGTGTGGTGGGGAGCCTTGGAGAGCCTTGCATTTCTTCCTGGCTCAACCTCACACCAGCTGAGAGACGGTAAGTATGGGACTTGGCCTTTCTGTGCCTTGTCTTCTTCGTCAATACACTGTAGATCAGAAGAGTCCTATTTGTGTGCTTCTCCAGATGAAGTCTGGGCAGACCGCCCAGCTAAGTCAGAACTGCTTCCAGGGTGTCTAAACAAAACCCAACTGCTATCAACAACCCTTGGCTCCATTTTTGTGTGAAAATCTTGTTCCTATCCCTGGTTTTTACGTTTTTTAACTTTTAGTTTTTTTCTCCTTCAGAATGATTGCAGTACGAAGACAGGAAGCCGACTGACCGACCGACCGATCGACCGACCGACTGACTGACAGACCGAGCGATCGGCCGACCGGCCAACTGACATCATCACTTAATCCCTAGCCTCACTCTAGGGACTTAGGAGGTAAGTGTGCTGCAGTGTCTGGGAGTATGAATGAGTGGAGAGTTAGCCATTTCCCAGTCAAAGGGATGCCCTGAGCCTTCCGGCTTCTTTTCCTAAGCCTCCCTAACTTAATTTGACCCTTGGGAGTGACAGGAAATAAACATTTCTCTCTGCCTTTCTGTTTTCCCCAAATGCTGTTATATATCATGCAAATGTGGTGTAGGCTCTCCATGGCATTCCTGCTGTTTCTCCCATGAGTTCTGCAGCTAAGGGCTGCCTGTGACTGGCTTGATTTGTGCAATTAAGCCAACAGAGGGGTCTCTGCCAGGAGTTTTTGCAGTGTGTATGCAGCTTGGGGTCTAGAAAAGTCAGACTCTTTTCCCTCACATTGCCCTCCTCCTGGGTCCCACTGAAACTGAGGACTCGGTTTGGTGAGGTTCAAGCTGCTGAGAGAAAAACTCTCATCTCCATTTCACAGGGAAAGGTGCAGCACTCTGAAAACTAAAGGGAATTGTGTGGTTGCACAGCCACAAATGTTGAGTGAAGCCTAGTGGTGCGGTGGTCCTCCACCCCCAGCCCCGCTGCAGGCGCTTCTGCAACTCCCACTCTTGCACATCATCCAGAACCAATCAGGCAGTTACCATCCACCATTTCAGCAGAAAAAAAGAATGAAAGAAAGGAAGGAAGGAAGGAAGGAAGGAAGGAAGGAAGGAAGGAAGGAAGGAAGGAAAAAGGAAGAAAGAAAGAAAGAAAGAAAGAAAGAAAGAAAGAAAGAAAGAAAGAAAGAAAGAAAGAAGGAAAAAAAGAATGAATGAATGACAGGGCTTTGCATTAAGAGGCTTCTCCCTATCAGCTGGTGAAGGTGCCATAAAAAGTGGAAGGGAGAGGGAGAGACACAGGAAAGATGGCTCAGAGCTGCTTAACAGATAGAAACCAAGCAATTACCCCCTGGGGGGCAGATAAATGCACTACTCTGGGCTGCTGAACGAACAATAACAGGGCAAGGGGCTCTGCCCCGGGTACAGAGAACCACGGGAGAGGCAAATCCAGACTGGTGTAGCCACCCAAGCTAGTCTCGCGGGTGAGTGTGGAGTGCTTTGGTATTCAGCACTGCACAGAGGGACCCTGAGGAGGAGAGGGAGGGAGCTTGCATCCTCTGAAGACCTGAGGGCAGTGCACAAGCTGACAGCTGTGGAGCCCCAAAGGTTGATACACAAGAGAGGGCAGGGATGAGCAGAGTGTCTCAGTATACAAGCCCCCCAAGCATCCTACTGGGGAGAAGGCGTTCCCTGTTACTGGAGGATCCTGAGCAGAGGGGCAGGCAGGTATGTGATGGGAGGCTGCAGCAGTGTTGTCTAGCTGGCTAGCAGTCCAAAGCTCCCACTGCTCCATGCTGAGCAAACAAGTTTGGCTGGCTAGAGAGGAACGAGATGGGGTCAGGGTAGGGATGCATGGCCTTTGCCTTCACCTTGACACGGCTTACACCACAAAGGAACACCGATGGTTGACATATTAACTTAGTCACGGAAGGAGAGACGCTGAGATTGGGGGGGAAGTTCTGGGGATAGTGGGGGTGGTGGGGGCTGTCCTACATCCAACTCCCTGTGTAGGGAGGGCTGCGAGGAGAAGCCAAGGGTCTTCAGTAGCTGATTTCAGGTCAGGGATGCTAGCCTGAGTCACCTGTAAGACTAGAGGGGCTGCACTTGAGGAGCCAACTGGATTCAGGAACAGCAAACCACCATGGTGGAGGCGGTGACACATGGCTGCTGCAGCAAGACCTGTAAAGTATGAGAGAGGCTTGTGCAAGCACCCTCTCCAGGGGCAGGCCTAAGGAGTCCACACTGATGGACGCGGTCCGTGACGGTACAGTAGGTTCCCAGGGCTGATAGATGGTTGGCACTTTGAGCAGAGGGACACACCAGTGCTCTACAGTCTCTATTGGGTGCGCCTGAAAATGTTCCTAGTGTATGCTCTCAGAGTAAGTGTGTTGTGTGAGAGTGTCCATTCAGGGGACAGCTGAGGTGCTGGCTGGAGTGTCTTGTCTTATCACCTGGTTAAAGTTGAGCAACTCACATGTCCATAGAGAGAGATATGTTAAAGGGAACAGGGGGAAAAATTGAAAATGGCAAGATTTTTTGAGCAAAGACCAGCTACCAAAAATCAAGTGTCAAGGCCGCTTGGCTGCTCAGACCCACCAAGTGGGGGCAGCATCGCGTTGCGGTGAAAGAGCCAAGACAGACAGGCTGGCTGGTCACTTCTGGGTTTAGGCTGCAAGGCTTGGGCATGCTGTTTGCACTCAGAGATCCTTAGTGTAGGGGTGTCTTATGGGTTGTACTGTTGTTTTGTTGTTTTTGCCTATTAAAGATTTTATTTGGAGCTACAGATGTAGACATTTGACATTTGGCGAGGTTGCATTTACATATGTCATTGTGAGATGTGTATGAAGAAGGCGAGCACATAAGCACACACACACACACACACACACACACACACACACACCACACTCACAGACACACATATCACACACACATATAGGCACACCACACACATCATACACACAGACAAGTACATAGACTCATACATTTCACACAGAAACATACATAGCACACACAAACACATCACACAATACACACAAAGACACATACGTATCATACACAAATAACACAATTCACACACACATCACACACATACACAGAAACACATCACACAGACACAACACAGACACATGCACACATCACAAACACACAGACACACAAAAAACACACAGACAGACACACTTACATATCACACACACATATAGGCAGATCACACATACAAACACACAGACACATACAGAGACACATACATATCACACAGACAAACATACCCAACACACAGAGAGAGACACATCACACACATACACAGAGACACATACATATCATACACAAGTAACATCACAGAGACAGACACTTCATACACACACATCACAGAAACCCAGAAACACACATCACACACAGACACAACACACAGACACATGCACACATATCACAAACACAGACACACAACAGACACACATATCACATACACATATAGGCAGATCACACATACATCATACACACAAACACATACAGAGACACATACATATCCCACACAGACACGCATACACATCACACACAGAGACAGACATATCACAACACGTATCACATACTCACATCACACAAAGTCAAACACATCACACACATACACAGAAACAGAGACACATACATATCACACAAATTACACATATACATTACACACACAGACACAGGCACACATATCACACACACACACAACACAGACACACAACACAGACACACGCACACACATCACACACAGACACACAACACACAGACATACGCACACATATCACACCCATAACACAGACACACAAGACACACAGACATAACACACAGACACAACACGCAGACACATGCACACATCACACACACACACACACACACACACACACACACAGGTTTGTGAATAAGCATTTCTGGTTAGAGGTCACTGAAGACACTGATGGGGCTCAGAAGTGATTCACTGTTAATTAAGTCAACCAAAGTCACACCCAAGAGACGGGGTCAGAGGGTACCAAGCCCTTTAGCCGCTGCTGGGTGGGGAGGAAACTCCGCCCAGGGAAGCACTGCTCAAAGCCTGAAATAACAGGCTTGTGGGGGCTGAGAAATGGGTTTCTGTGGAAAGCAGGACCACACATGGAGGAGATGTTCCGCCTGACCAGTGAAGAGACCACACATTGAAGAGAGAGGACCCTTTATGCAGGCAACCGAGGAGGGTCCCTTCCTTCCCGAGAAGGGGCGGCAGGCAAGTCGCACTTCCCTAAGCGGCATTGGAGCCCAAACACAGCTGCTGCCGGCCGCTGCTGCGCCGCCGCAGCCGCCGCTGCTGAGCACACAGAAGGCTCAAGGTGGCGGCAGCAGCTGTGACAGCTGTGACACTGGGAAGCTAAGCTTTGTGAGGGTCATGGCGAAATCACCACCACGATTCCGCTGGAGCCATCCTTGCCAAAGGCATTAAAACAGAAGCCTGTGGGCAATGGAACTTCCTCTATTTATTATTTATGTATGTGAAAATGAGATACACTATCCACCAAGCGACAAGAGACCCGATTAATGCAGCAGGACAGCTGGGAACAGCACAGGACCCCTTGGGGGAGGGTCTGCAAGGGAACAGGAGCGTGAGCAGGGGAACCAGGGCGGTTTATGCATTCTGGGGGCTGTTTTGTTTGCTTCTGTGAATCTTGTTCTCTGAAAAGGCTAGGCTGCCTCTACGAGGGAAGGCAGGCCAGGGCGGGGGAGTGAGTGGGGCGGAGGGGAGCACCTGGCTGGGCTGGGCTGGGCAAATTAGGAATTTTACTGGGTACCATGCATGTGTCACTGCGATGATTTCTTTGAATAATTTTCTCACTGACGTCTCAATGGGCCTGTGTGAGAGAGATTTCAGATTTAAAAAGAAAGAAAGGAACCAAAGCACACAGATGCTTCTGGGCTAGTTAAGGACACACAGCTTGTAGCTCCATTAGAGAGCTAAGGATGACTATTGCAATTTCTGAGCCTGCTCCCATGCCAGGAAAGAAAGGACACCAACCTCATTTCACCCTACACGCACAGACCAAGGCCTTTGTCCCTAGAGACAACGTTAACTCAAAGACAGACAGATCCACTCTCAGCCCTGTATGTTCCAGCCCTGAACCTGTCGTCAAATGCTGGGACAGGAGGGCAAGGAGTAAGCTCTAAGACAGATGCATTACCACGCTGTAGTTACACTGTGAAATCCGTCATGGTGTCCTCAGCCCATTAGTATGAGATGTGTGTGCAGGTGTATGCACATGTGTGTAGCAATACACGTGCAGTATTCCGGCGATATGCAGACTCACCAGCACCATGCATCATGCGACACAGAGGGGTCTCAGAAGGCAGACTCACCAAATTCAGAAGGGGGTTCTGAAAGGAACAAAGGAATGGTGATTAATATCTCACCCCTTCAGAGAATCACAGGGAAAAGATGTAAAATAGAAAATGCTATGGGCAAGGCATCACGGTTCCACAGAGCATGGTCTGAGGAACTCTGGATGTAGGTGGGGTTTACTGTGGGGGGGGGGGGGTCAAAGCAGTTCATCACCTTAAGCACAATATGGCCAGTGGGGACATAGGCTGGGAGAGCATGAGGACTTCCGTATCGGCTTTTTCCTCTTTTCTTTTCCCTTTCCCCTTGGACAACATCCCAGAAGCTGTGGGAAGTCACCTAGAGAACTGGATTGGAAGGCAAGATTGTCAAAATGGTAATTTAGAAATCTGTGTAAAACGTTTACTCAGCTATACCCCCGCCCATAAGGAGTTGGGGTAAACATAATCAGGGATATCTTAGCTACCAGAATGTTCTCAGTGGTGATATCAGCAATGGCATAAAATGAAAACAGCTAAACAGCTTAGGTCTTTTTAATCGGCCATGGGCTGAGTGGGATCACATTAATTAAAATGTGGGTGTGTGGCATGCCCTTCTCACTGATCTGTTTAGATACCACCTATATTTATGTATTCATGGCTTTACTTTTTACATAATAAAATGAGCAATTGGGAACCCATGACCTCCCCTGATGAGTAGGATTTTGACCATGCTTCTATCTGCACACATTCTCTGGAGAACAGTACAGCTGTGATTTTCAATAATAGGAAGCAGTGTAAGCCACGGCGTTGCATACATACACCAGAATATTAAACCACTCTTAAAAATGAGGGAAACAGCTAGAACAATTGTCATTTAATGGACCTCTGCATTTTACAAAGAACGAGATTAATCATGACCCTTTGTTCATGGATATTTCGTGTCATTGGTCCAGGGCATATCGCCTTTTATTCTCTATGTATTCATATATTCATTTGTGTTCATGTCATAAATACTCGTGAGCTCACTACACAAATCTATAGCAGTCGGTAATTACTTACACCTGCCAAGATAAAGGACCCCAGATTTCAGTGTAGCAGCGAGGTGGTGAAATCATCCACGGGGTGTGCCATTCAGGGATCTGAGGTGCTGGGTGTCATAAGGAAGGCTGTGGATCTTTGTTATTGCCAAGCACATTCTGGAAGAAAAAAATAAGGTGATGCAAAATGCAAAAGGAAAAAATGCAGGCTCCAAAATAGCCCCTGTACAAAAGAAACAGTCTGGAGGTATGTTTACAGACACATAAAAATATACAGTAAAATGCAGGTAACCGGGAGGACTATGGCCCTAATTAAGGAGGGGGCTGAGAAAGGGTTAAGTGCTATGTCAATTTGATTTTTGCAGACCCTGTATTAATTAGCAGTGCATTTCCTGTATAATTATAATACACATTTTGTATAGTGGCTTTTCTCTGGGTTTATTTTTTATTTTGGCTTTCACAAACAGAAAACAAAAGCAATGAGCATTTTAGCTGACAAATTACAAGTCAGTCATCGGTTCCCAAAGCAAGGTCTGTACACAGAGACTGGAGATTTTGTTTTTCGCTTCTTTTGTGCTTTGTTTTTTTAAATAAACTTTATTTTATGTGTGCCAACACTGAAGCCTTAGCACCAAGCAGGCTGTCAGTGACATGTAGCTGGCAGGTGTAAATCGAAGGCTATGATTTCACCACCATGGTCTCTCAACCATCCATGTCTACAATGTACTCACAGGGGAGGAGGCCAAGAAAGCTAATGCTCTGGCCCGTGTTCTAGGGGATTAGTTGTATGGAATGAGAACTCTGAGGGAATGTGACTTGAGATAGCTGTTGGCAGAGGGGACATGGGTCTCTAGAGAAATGCAGACACAGCAGCCCGAGTGTGTCAACAGCAGAGCCTGCTTACTGGCAAGGAGCCGGGACTTGCTGCGTGCCCTCAGTTGGACCCTCAAGCAGCACACACCGCTGCGGTCCGGTACCTGCAGAGTGTAGCCCAGACTGTGGGTCCCACAGCAGCACAGCTAACCTGTTCAGGTAGTGCGTAGTACCCTGAACTCCACTGGGGTCCCCGCTTTCCAAGGCGCCTGGAGTTTTGCTTGCAGATTAAGCGTCAGACCAGCTAGTGAGGCCCCTGCAGCTGTCACAGGCTGTCAGATTCTTGGAACAAACACAGGGCTGAGTGTGTGACAAAGATAACATGATTATACCCACATCTTCACAGAAAGGCTTGAGGCTCCGAGACCCCCCAAAACAAAATAGATTAACCCTCTCTAAACTCAGCACTCTGAAACCTTATCCACCTTTGCCTTGCAAAGCCACTGTTTCATCTGAGGAAATGAAGGCCACTTTCCCACCGTGGTTTTAGGCTGAAAGTTAAAAAAAAAAAAAAAAAAACAAAACAAACAAAAAAAAAAAAAACGAAGGCTGCCCTCATAGCCAGCCCGTAAACAACTCTCTCACAATTTAGGTCTCACAATTTTGGACTGCAGCCCAGGGTAGCTTCCAGGTGGGCACAGCCTGAAGAAGGCTGTGTAAAGCCAGGAAAACACGCCAGGGGTCCCCAACACTGCCTTCCTGTTTTACCCTTTCCTAAGTTTTCATCTCAATTCCAAAATGATGAGAAGGGCTTTCAAATTGGTCCAGAGTAGGAAGCCCTCCTAGAAGAGTCACCTTTGCATGTGGCAAGGACTACTACCTGTCAGGCATTTTTTTATTTTGCTTATTTCATCTATCAAGACTTGGGCATTTCTGCGTCAATCTTACAGAAGTGGGAAGCAGCTTCAGTCAGGGTTCCAAGGTCGCCCACATCCTCAAAGGGCAAACTGTCCTCCCTGACCCTATGCAAGCCTCTAGCCCCTATCAGGGGTGCGATAGTGGCCCTCCTCATACCTAATACCTCAAGGTATTAAAAACCTCCCTTTGTCACACATACAGAGATAGGGATACTAGCTGGTTAGGGCTGTGTACCCTCCACTCCTCTAGAAAGATCCCTCCACCCAAAAGAACATAAAACATTAGAGAAACGTACATACATGCCTGGCAGGGTGCCGAGTCTGAGCTGCTGGCTCTTCAAGGTTAGGACAGACCACCTGGGGATGGACCAGGGTCCCCTCAGTAATCACTGGCTCCCTGCCCCTAAGGAGCAGGGAGCCCCAGCTGCAAAATGAAGGGCTTCTGTTAGTTCCATTCTGGAAAATCGACAAATTTGCAAATTCTCTAAATTAACATGTTAGAAGGAAGAGAGAACATTCTACAGACCTTTTTTCCTGATCCGGGCTAGGCATCTAGCCCCTTCCTAGGAGAAAGGAGCCATCTTGTCTCTAGGCTACCTAGGAAAAGGAGAAGAGAAACCACTAAATGGGAGAGTCAGGAGTCCCCTGCTTCCCTGCACTTTTGACCCAAGCCTCATTGTCACCAGTAGACCCCCTGTGTGCCTGAAGCAGATGAGACTGCCAGTATAATCAAAGAGATTACTGTGGGCTGGATTCTGCTAAGGGGGGAGCATCCCAGAAATATCCTGATAGTTGACTTCAGCATGAAAGGTCACTGGAAGGGAATTCTGGGTGCCAAACTAACATCAAATCTTTCTATACTTGCTGGAGAACAAAGCAGGGATCCTCCATGAGGTGATGGCTTGCCAAGTTCCCAGGAGCACACCTCAAAGCAAAAGCTGAATACACAACCATCAGCCCTGGCATAGGAAAGCTGAGCCCTGAACTGGGTGGGCTTGGCTTTCAATAAAACCATCAGGCCCGCAGAAACAGCAAGCAGTGCGATCCCACACCTCGTCAAACTCTTCTAAAGAGATGCCCACATAGATTATCCTAAGGAGTAAAAGAATCTAAGTGTGTGAACAACCACCAGACATGCTTTGCACATGGGAAATACACAGAAAGGCAGGGGAGGTGTCTCAAAACAGGGACCCTGACCTGGGGATGAGGTGAGGGGACTGGGGAGTTCCCACCAGACGTTGCCTCATTGCTAAGAAAATGCATTTATCCAACAGGCTCCTGTCCAGCGGGACCACAGCAGATCCACTTGGACACTTGCGGCCAAGGTAAGCAGGGGTAGGGGTCCCATGCTGGCCTCTGCCAAGTGGAGGGGGGGCATGTGGTCAATGGATAGGGTGTGGCCCTGCTCAGGACACAAGGTTAAAGGGTTAGTTTGGACTCAGCACCTCTATTCAAATACTCGAGCTGCTATAATTAGTGGAATCTCAGCCAGCTGTCTTAGCCTGTCCTGTCCTTCTGCTGACACCAAATAAGACAAAACGGGTTGGGAATGACAGCATTAGCCTTTTGGGGAGATGGAGGTAGACACTAAGGCCCCCACTTGGGTGTCTGGCTGCCTGTCAGACCACGAGACTGACCGCATCAACAGCATGGAATGAAGGCAGCCTTTGGCCACGAGGCCCTCCAGGTCCCCAAATGGCAACTGCTTGATCCCTCTTTGGGCACCTGTCTGTGCCATTTAAGATGGGAGGGGGAGTAACCTGGCTCATAGCCCTGTCCCTGTCTCTGACTTGGCCTTCCTAATTGCTGGATGTCAGCACCAAGCCTTCTAAAAGTCAGTTTAACTCTGCAAGGGGTGCAATGCCCCTCCATTGATGGCATTACAGCTAGGATCGAGAGCAGCAAAAGGCAGGTTTCACTATGATTGAAAAATTGTAGTTAGTGCTGTCTGCAGCATATGGGCCACAGGTGTGTCTAGATCGCCCTATGTCTTCTGCATGGCCATACCCTGTCCCTAATAGTAATAGTTATCCATCACTCTTGACAACGGGCAAGAGTGGGCTCACTGGACTGGTTCTGTGTTCTTGCAACTGATGATCAAGGATCGTGGACAGCAGGTCCACCTTTTGACGCTGGTGTATTATTTTCAATGCAGGGCTTCTTCCTGTCATGGGTCTAACGGGAAAATTAAAGCTGACAGTGTATGTGCAACGCTGTCTGAATCTCGACCCCTGCAATCAGAGTGGGTGTAGCAATAATCAGATAAGCCCTAGGAACAAGAACAGGCCTAGACACACGCACAGGTTTTCACGGTTCACAACGGGAACAAATCCTTCCCTTTCTAAATGGGCCAAGTGGGCTGCAGGGCGGCTGGCCTCTCTCCCAGGCCCTAGCCCTACCTCTCACAATCCTTAGGGTGGGATCTACCTGCTTGAAGTCACCACCTCCAAGATTCAAAATGCCCCCCACTCCTACACCTGCAGCCGTCAAGGTGCATCCATGTAGCCGTCACAGCACCAGGCAAGGCGAAGGAGCTTGACAGAGCCAGGCAGAAGCTGTAAAATCAAGGCACACAGTCAGAAGAAGCCAACCTGTGCGTTAAACCCTGGCATGGTTCGGGGGAGTACAATACGAACAAAACTAGGACCCTAATTGCTCAGAGCAGCTATTAGCACTGGGAGAGGGTAAGGGTCTCTGATCTCTTCTCATTCAGCCTGGGTGGAGAGCCCCAGGGGTACCACTTAGAAAGCAGAGAAGAAACAGCCAAAGGGAAACTGAGGGCCAGGGAAAGAAGGTCACACAAAAAGTCAGGGCCCAGCGGGGCGAGCAGATGCGCAGGCTCCATCCCTATCCAGGCTTCATCTCTGCCCAGGCGCCTTGAAAGGAAAGTTTAGGCAGAAGAGCAGCTGATTGGCTGCTGAGGAAGGGTTTGCTCCTGCACAATTCCACAGCCCCTCCCGGAGTGACACTCCCCCCCTCCACGGTTATTCTGGGAGAGTGATCCAGCTGCCCCCCAAGCTGCCAGTTAAACAGGCATGGGCCAGGACACAATGCTGCTGTGTCAAGGGCACTGCTCTGCCTGTGGATGGTTAGGGGAAAAACAGGCTGAGGGTCCTCTGCTAGAGGCTAGCCACTCCGGTAGCAAAGCCAAGACTGAAACAGTCCTCCATGTCTCTAATTCACTTTCTGCGTGAGTCACGGGATTTTCTCTTTAAACAAACTAAGTAGCCCCATCGTAGAGATGAAAGCCTGATGAGCAATGACTGCTGTCCAGACCAGCGAGGGGTGGGGGGAGTTTGCTTGTTTTCCTGAGCAGAGGGTGAAGGGTCTCCCCACTCAGTTATTCAGAGCTCTAAGTCTGGGCAGACTCAGTAGCAGGAACCTAGAGAGGAGCTGGGGCCGGCCTGCTCTCTGTGGATTCTAAGGGCCTGTGGCTGTGGCATGTGAATAAGGAGAGGGACCCACACACTCCTTTATAGCAGGGAACACAACAGGGATCCCAAGGCTCTGCCTGCCAAGGACACATCTTCACCGCGACATTCATCTAACAAAGTAAATGAATAACATAGTTTGTGTCCCTCATTGTCCTGGGACTCCATTCCTATCCGTGGACGCCAAACGGCCAGGGAATATAGGAATGATGGAAAGATATTTATTCTGAGCCCGCTTGGTTCAGAGTTAGGTGCCGCTGGGTGTCTCAGACAAGTCCAAAATCACAGGGGTCTTCTTTAATCGATGCCCTTCCAGCAGCACAGACCCTAGCTATGATGGGGCCATGGCTGCCCTCATCTCCCCAGGCTGACATCACCCTCCTCCTAGGCTCCCAAGGGGGCTCCCGCCTCCTCCTCTGTCCTCACCTTTCCCCTAATTCCTCCACCCCTACCCTCCAGCCCCTGCCCAACACTCAACTTGGCTCCTAAATATCTTCTCATCTCCTCTTCCAAGCTCTATTTTTAAAATCAGATTTCCTTTACGGTGCAGAGAAAGGTATTCGCTGAGGGATTTGCCCCCCCGGCCCCCCCTCCACTGAACCCTTCATAGATGCTCCGTGGCAGCCCTGTCCCCATGGGCCACTTGCTCAGAGGCAAGCAAGGAGCTGACCCGACAGTCTCCAGGACACTGAGAGTGGTGAGGCCGGGGTGTCTGTCTTGAGTGTTGTGGGATAGAGGGTCCCAAGACCCGATGGGTAACTGCAGCCGTGAAGGACAGAAAATGTTCCTTGCATGCAGCTGAGAGGCATGCAGGGTGGCCGGTGGGAAGCCTGGGTGGTTGTCAAAAGCTGTCAGAGAGAACAAGGGTAGCATTCAACATGCCTAAGTCCCCCCAGAGGGGCAGATCCCTGAGCTGGGCCACCTGGTGTGGAGGGGCTCTCCCTGGAGGAGCTCTCACTCACCTCCACAAGGGCCTGAATATCCAGGGTGCGAGATTCATATCCTGGTTGCTGGTTTCTGCGGGATTGCATAGTGGCACCTCTCTCCATTTCTTGGGGGGGGGGGTCCAAGAAGGCTGCCTAAGGCAGAAAAAAAAAACAAGAAAAGCCTGCTGGGTAAACTAATGGACTGAAGATTTTAAAAAGTACAAAGCTCTGGGAAACACCAAAGTCAAATTGAGTTTAGGATGCGGGGACCTAAGAGTGGGTCTATCAAGAGAAATGCCTAAACATAAACAAGAGACAAAGCTATGGACGGCTAAGATCTTTTATTTCATGCAAAACAATTTAAGCTCTAGATTCCCAGCCATATGGAGCAATCTATGTGTTTTTAACACCAGATATACTTGCCAATGGCTCCGTTCAGCACAGGGGCACTTGGCTTTAATGACATGGACATGAAACTTAAACGGTAGGAAGCTCAGAATCCCATGATTAAACGACAGTGTCACTCACAAATAGTGGGACTTTTTAACATTGTTGGAAACGTGTGTGAAGATGTTAAGCAGGAGTTTTGTGAATCGATTTGCGTTTCTGCAGTAGAAATCTGGACTTTATTTTGAGGGGTGATGGGATCAAAATTGCTATCACACTATGGGCTTTGGGCTTCCGCCAAAAGGCTTTAAAAAACTTAATGGTGAGATTGTTTGCTTGTGGGAGATAAGCCTTTAGAAAGCATGATAAAACATATTTTATGGCTAACAGCTTTGGACTTTATTATTACAAGCAACAAGAAACACTGAGAAATCGTAAATAGGAAAGTTAACAGGCACACATTTAAGGATCGTGCCCAAACATTCTGACTTTATATGTTGAATGTTTCACTCTCAGGGCATGCCAAGGAGATATGATTAATGCTGACACTGAGGAAAGGTTTTAATTAGAGGAGTTAGACGACCGAGGTAGAGACTGTGCAGAGAAATTTGGAATTTATTTAGAGGCTCTGAAGTGATGAGCTTTTTGCACATGCTTAAAAGTTGTATTTATCCAGTTCTAACGGAGTGACATGCTGAGGTTTTTTTATTTTGCCTGATAGATACAGCATAGCATGGCTATGAAATCAAATTCTCACTGTATGCCAAGAATCTGGACTTTTTATGTCGTGCACAATTAAGAGACATTGTGGGATTTTAAGGTGGAGTTACGAGATCAGATTTAATGAACTGTGCTAAGATATGTGAATTTCATTCTAAGGGACGACATATCAGATTATAATATCACTCCCATAGGTTTGGATGTAAGCCAATAAAGGGCTTAAAAGTGTGATGGGGGAAGATTTGTCTGTTGGTTTTTCCTTTTTCCTTTTTTGTTTAAATTGACCAGCCCAGAGGTAAGTGACATGATAAGATACTGCATTATCTGTTATGTATCTGGAATTTTATGTTACAAAGAAACTTTGCGACGTTTTAAATCTGGGGATGACTCCTGATGGTTTAGGAATTCGGTTGAGAGGAGAGTGGATATTAGATCATGGTTAGAGATGCTTCCTATTTGCACATCGAAGGCACTGTGGCATCCTCAGTGAGTGGTGAGGTACCATTTTTAACCCTTGTGTGTGTGTTTGGGGGGGGGGGGTGCTTGGAGTTTGGACAACGAAGGTTTTTAAGGAGTAAAGCGGTCAAGCGTTTTGCCTCCCAAGGAATTTGATGATTTAAAACATGTTTTGTGCTAAGGTGTGTAGATTTGATGAGCTGTTCGGTGCATGGGTGAATGGCCACTTGCCCTTGTGCTGGGGGCATGCAGTGAGGCTTGTGTGCTAAGAAGCTGGTCCACTACAGCATGGGCTGAGATGTTAGAGGACATTCACATGGTATGTCAGGTTTAGACACGGTTCTGAGGAATGCAAGGATAGACTGTCATGCCATGCTGAGGGATTTGGGCTCCTGCCATGGTGAGATTTTAGGAGGATGACATCATGAACTTTGTGTGTTGGAGGGGCTCAGTCTGCTGAGAAATGTGTGACTCTAGAAGAACTCCCAGGCTTGGTCTACAGGTAAGGCAGAGACTGACTCGGTGATGATAAGTGGAAGGTACATGCGCCAGTGCTGGCTTGCTACAAGCTGTCTGAGCTTTTGTTATCTTGTAAGAGCTTAATGTGAAAGCAGTCAAAGGTTTCTGGGGTGGCCTGTGATCCTGGGAATTCTGTATTGATTCGCTGCCAATTAAATCAGGTGGTTAAAGATTAATTTATGCTAGGCAATTAGAACTTCATAGTAAAGAGTGGAAATTTGTGTATGTTAAATAGGACATCATGAGATAAACATTGTTTATCATGCTAAAAGTTTAAATTCTGATAGCTATTTAGAACACTAGATTTTGGGGTTGAATGCTTGAAAGCAGAAAGAGTCAATTATCTACATGAACAAACTTATTGATCTTTTAAATGAAGGCTTTTTATTAAAGTATATCTCTAATTTTTTAAGCAGATTGCTACAAATTTAAATTTTAAACCTACATCTATGACCAAGCTTATTGATCTTTTAAGTGAAGGCTTTTTATTAAGGGGGTATAGCTCTAATTTTTTAAGCAGATTGCTACAAATTTAAATTTTAAACCTACATCTACAGTGGAAACCTGCTTAGATGTTCATGTCCAACAGATGAACCTGTAGATGAGCTAATCAAATTTTACATTTCAATAACAGTGCATGCCATAGAGGACTTTCATGAACAGGAAATGATTCGACTGATCCAGTATGCTGTGCATGTTTCTGAGATGGCTGTTTTACCTAATTTGTTCACCAGGGTTAGAAACTGTGATCTCTACCTCGGTGGATGACAAGTCCAATGTGTGCCTTGTGCTAATGCCTTTCAATTTTAGCCAGAGAAAGGTTTTTGGTTAAGTTTACATGTCAGATGTGTTTATACAAAAGGTTTGGATTTATTGTTGCAGACAGTAAATAACCAGTGAGAGACTTTAATCAGAGGGATTGCATGATCAAATTTAAGTGTCATGTTAACAAGGGTATGTCTAATTCTGAGAAAGTGCAGATCCGAATTTTTTTATCCTACTGGAAGGTATTGAGCCAATGGGAGTTTTACATAAGGACTAAATGGAGGTTTTTGTTTATTTGCAGTTTTTATGCGGGTGGGGTTCTTGGTTTTGTTGTTGTTTGTTTGTTTGCTTTACTAGCTCAGTCTAGTGGCTCCCATAAAGATTATTGAGATGATACAGAAGGTGTTGAATTTATAAAGACAATAGCTATATGGCTGAGATATTGAATAGCTTAATTTGTTTTGCAAACCAACACATCCATTTAAATTCAATTTCGGCGCATTAAATCCTCCCATTGCCAGATTTTCTAAAATTCCAAGACAATCAGATTTCAAAGGTCGCATGCCCTCCCTCAGCCAGCTTCGTACTTCTGATAGATACCCCCTGCACAGGAGGAAATGAGCAGTGACACAGAAGAGGGGCTACTTTCAAGAATGAGACGCCTGTCCCTGCCTGAGCAGAAGGGAAACTTGGAAAGATAGGATCCGGGAAGCATGCAAAAATGTTTGCATGAGCAGAATTGAGGCCAGATGTTGGAAGCTCCAGGAGCCCTGCAGACCATGGCAATCCTGGGAGGGCGGATTTTAGAGAGGCTGGGAAGCGTGTGCGGAACCCCCAGTTCTGCACTGAGAGAACATGGCTTTGGCTGAACATCAAATTGAGAAAGAGAAAACCACCCCATTACATCCCCAAAGTGTGACTTAAAATGAAGCAAGTTTACAACACACAGTAGGCATTTTATACACATTTATGGTGAGAAAATTAAAACCAAAGTCATGCTCTCTCCCACCTACTTCTAGATGTAGTCTGGAGGGAGAAATAAGAGCTATTTTTGGCTTCTGACCCAACTGGCAGTGTAGTGGCCAAGTGCCCAATTTCTCCTCTTTCCCAAGAGTTTGTGAGATAGCAAGCATCTCCCTGCAGAATCCCACCTCAAACCAAGCATGCTGGGCTGGCTTTAGACCACCAAGCCTGCCAATAATGGCTCTGAGTGGCATTGAGTTGTGACCTTATGACTTTCGGGTGACTAGAGGCAGGAAGGGAAACTGACCAGGTTTGGATGCCAGGGCAAAATGGGTCAGAAGTGTGCCCTGCCAGGAGCTTGCTTGCCACAGAGGATGCTGTGGGCCAGTTGCTCCACTAAATTTATGGACTGTGAATTTCTCCTTCCAGTGGAAGAAGTAGGCGGGTGGGGCAGTCAGACTCTGACTCCGCCCAGGAGATAGGTCAGGGGTTGAGCCTCTCCCCTAGGGGTGCCAAGTGACCAGAGGAGGCTGTATTGAATACAGGGAGAATTTCTCTGGTTTTTCTCTAATTCTAATCACTTGGGCATCTGGTTTGTCCTTGAGAATCTGATCCAGACATCTTGAGACACTAAATTGCTGCTTTTCCTTCTGCTTTTTCTCTCTTCTGCCCCTAGGTTCTGAGCTCAACAGCCGTGGTCTCTGACCAAACACATCACAATCTTACCCGTCTTCAGAGCGCAGTCCTTTCCAACCGACGACATGATAGAACCCTCTGAAGACTCATTTGAGACGATGATGGAGCTTAAGAATCCATCATCAAAACAAATGGAGTCCTCCGAGGGCTCATCCAACACCGTTGAGGAGACACCCAGCGACAGCGCAGGCCAGGCGCAGGCAGAGGCGGGCTCAGCCAGCGGCCCAGCCCAGGAGCCACCCAGTGGCTTGGTGAAGGAAGTGGAGGAGCTGCCCACTGATCTACTCCAAGACATGGAGAAGTCATCCAGTGGTCCATGTGTGAAAACAGAGGATCCACCGAACGACCTACTCCAAGACTTGGAGGAGTCACCCAGCGCCCCATGCGGTGAGACCGAGGATGCGCCGCGCGCTGCACTCGAAGACCAAGACTTGGAGGAGTCACCCAGCGCCCCATGCGGTGAGACCGAGGATGCGCCCCGCGCTCCACTCGAAGACCAAGACTTGGAGGAGTCACCCAGCGCCCCATGCGGTGAGACCGAGGATGCGCCGCACGCTGCACTCGAAGACCAAGACTTGGAGGAGTCACCCAGCGCCCCATGCGGTGAGACCGAGGATGCGCCGCGCGCTCCACTCGAAGACCAAGACTTGGAGGAGTCACCCAGCGCCCCATGCGGTGAGACCGAGGATGCGCCGCGCGCTCCACTCGAAGACCAAGACTTGGAGGAGTCACCCAGCGCCCCATGCGGTGAGACCGAGGATGCGCCGCGCGCTCCACTCGAAGACCAAGACTTGGAGGAGTCACCCAGCGCCCCATGCGGTGAGACCGAGGATGCGCCGCACGCTCCACTCGAAGACCTGGAGGAGCCCTGCGGCGTTCCACATGCGGGAGATGAGGATGACCCAATCAGCGACACGTCTGATGGCCTGTATGCAGTGTCAGCCGACTCCTCTGAGACCCCCACATACGGAGAGTACTGCACTAACCTGGAAGGGGTATTCGGAGAGGGTCAGGAGGAGAACTCTCCAGAAGAAGTCATGTCCAGGATGGGGTCCATCATCTCGCTGTTCCTCCGAATGCAAGACGCCAGACAACAACAGATAGTGGCAGAGGAAATCTTGACGGATGCCATCGATGAAGGCCGGCTTCCGTCCATCAGGCCCTTCACTGGAGATCGCAGAGATTACCATGAGTTCATTGTGCTCTGCCAGATGACCATGCAGAACTACCCAGCAATGTTCTCCAGTGATCACATACGAGTGAAGTTTTTCATCCACCACATGACTAGCCTAGCCTTAGAATGGGCCAACACCCTGATAGAGCAGAACAGCCCCCTGCTGCACGACTTCTCAGCCTTCCTCGAGGCCTTGTCAGACAAGTTCGAGTACCGGCAGACACTGCGTGTGGCGGAAGACGCCATGTTCAGTATCAGGCAGGGGAACCGCAGTGTTGCTGATTACATCAATGAGTTCCTGAGTCTGGTACCCACCTTGGGCTGGCCAGATGAAGTCCTGCAGGCCCACCTGTGCCAGGGGCTTAATGAAGACATCAGGCACTATCTGTTCAGGATCCCTCAGCCACAGTCCCTGCACAACCTCATGGTGCTGGTCCTGCAGATAGAAGATAAACTGGCAGAGAGAAGAGCAGTGCTCAGGCTGCCCCCTGAGTCCCGCCCAAGGAACATGACCTGGATCGACTCACCTGTCCCGGAGAGGTGGAGGGTGAGCAGCTGGCTGCCATACGCGTTCCATCCAGACATTGATCGTGCCCACCTGTTCCTATTGCTCATGGTGAGGGTGAGCCCCTACCACAGTGTTGCAGTGCAGGCCCTGTTGGACTCAGGAGCAGAGGGGAACTACATGGATGAGAAGTTTGCCCAAGAACACTACGTGGAGCTCTATGAGAGGCCCTATCCACAGACAATCCAAACCGCAGACGGCTCCCTGATTGGAAACGAACCCACGTGGCTGTACACGGAACCCCTGATGTGTGTCCAGCAGAACCATTACGAATACATCGAATTTGACATCGTACCTTCGCCTCACTTCTCTGTGGTCTTGGGCATCAAGTGGCTCCGAACCCACGCACCTGACGTTGACTGGATCAAAGGCCGCTGCACCTTCCACTCTCCCTACTGCCTGAAGAATTGCTTCAACCCACCCCCACCATGCATCGCACTGGAGCAGTACAGCATGAGCCTGCTACCCGGATTGCCACACCCGTACTCAGACCTGGCCGACGTGTTTAACCCGAAGGAGGCAGATGATGAGACTTCCGACCAGCCAAGCTCAGACGGATCCGATGATCTTTCTGAATCAGAGCCCTCTGAGCTTCAGCAGGCTGGAGACAGTGATCGAAACGATGTCTTTTACGAGTGTCGTTCCAAGGCGCCTTGGGTGTCTGTGAGTGCCAGGATGCAAGAAAAAGCCAGGCAGCAAGAGGAGTACTGGATACTGTATGACATGCTGACTGACAGACAGGACTACATACAGATGATACCAGAACTGTTTGACCAGTTACATGGAGCTGCATGGTTCACAAAGCTGGAGCTGCGTAGGGACATTAAGGAAGCTGATGTCAACTACAGCGTCTCACGCACAGAAGACACATGGAGAGCAACATTTGGTTTGACCGTTCACCAGATGAGATGCTACCGGCCCTTCACAATGTGCTCATTCGCTGATGAGTCAGATAACGAGATTCACTTCGTCCTAAAAGACATCCTCGGCTTCTATGTGATTGCCCGTGGCCAAGAGGTCCTGGTCTACTCAATGAGCCAGGAGGAACACTTAGAGCACGTCCGCCAAGTCCTGCTCCGCTTCCGCAACAACAACATCTACTGCTCACTGGACGGAAGCCAGTTCCATCGCCAGACCGCAGAAATCATGGGCTTTGTCCTAACCCCCAAAGGGGTGAAACTCAACAAGACTCTCATGAATCTCATCATGGGGTGCCCTGTCCCAGGCAACAGGAAGTGCCTGCAAACCATCATCGAACTCGTCTACCCCTACCGCCACTTCGTGGAGCACTTCGCCATCATCGCGGACCCCCTGCTGCGGCAGTTGCTGAGTTCAGAGCCCTACTACTGGGGAGAAGAAGAGCAAGAGGCTTTCGAGTGCCTGAAGAGGGCTTTCCGCAAGGCGCCCCTTCTCTACCACCCCAAGCCTCAGAACCCCTTCTACTTGGAAACAGGAGTCTCCGGCCCATTCCTGTATGCCTCCCTGGTCCAAACTGATGAGGAAACTGGCAAAAAAGCTACCTGCGCTTTCTACTCACGACACCTCTCCCCAATGGAGGTGGAATACCCTCGAGTGGAGCTGAGGATCCTTCCAATCCGGGCTTCCTTCATGGTGTGGTGCCGCTACCTGGAGAACACCGAGGAGCCCATCATGATCCTTCTCAACACAGAGGATCTAGCCTCCCTGAATAATGACAGGCTCACCGTTCTTCTCCCCGGGCATTGGGTCTTCTTCTTCTCTCACTTCCGTTTCGATGTCATGGAGCTGCCTGATGACGATGACCCCCGAGCTCTGTTCCAAAGGAGAGGCCAGTACCAGAGAGTACTCCGAGGGAGGCTCATGCGGCCACTGCTGCTTCTTGCCATGAGAGCAGCCCAAAGGAACACCTCCTCTAACTTCGAATCCGAGTCTATGTCTGTGTCCGCGTCTGAGTCCGAGTCTGGGTCCGAGTCTGAGTCTGAGTCTGAGTCTGAGTCTGACGACTCTGGGTCTGTGTCTGGGTCCGGGTACGAGTCCGAGTCTGAATCCGAGTCCGAGGACAGTGACGACATCTCATACGAAGACTCTGAAGATCTCCATCGGCAGTCCTTGGTGCAGGAGCTACTGGCTACCATCCCGATAAACCAGATCCTCAATGGCTTCCTGGCCCACTTCAGTGTGGCGCAGATCCGGGCTATTGTCCTAAATTTCTTCCACAGCCTTCTCTACTGGAAGAGTATCCTGAGTGTGGCAGCGCTCCTGGTGATGATGAGGGTGAGGCAGCACCTCTCTCCACTGCCTGGCCCATCTTTGGAAGTGGACAGGCCTCAGCCCCGACACACACTCCGACTCATCCTGGACTCGTCCCTCATTGCAGGTAGTGGCATGGCCACAGCCATTGCTCAGTTGTTCAGCCAGATGCCCCCTCTTATGGGTGCCAACACTCTCCCAGCTCGACAACTGGCTGAGCTGTTCCTGAGTCCCAGGTGCTGGCATCGAAATGCGCTGCATTCTGGGCCCCGACGGGGGCTGCGGTTCACACCTGGGTTCTGGTTGACCCTGTGTGAGTTCTTCGGGGTCAGAGTCAACCCTGAGGATGACATCTTTCCTGCCCCACACCAGCACCGGTACTTGGAGCTGCACGTCGTTGGTGATGAAGATGTCGTCTTGCGAGAAGCCCTGCAAGACGACCTGCAACGTTACCGTCATCGGGGCCTGCATGACGGCCTGCAAGACACCTCGCAGGACGCGCAGGGCAACGACGTGCGAGAAGACATGCTTGGCGACCCAGAAGCGGTCACCTTCCGCCCACGAAATCTACTGGACCCAGAGGTCCTAGATTTCCTCAACAACCGCCTACTCTACATCCTTGGTGCCGATGGCCGGCTTACTCTGCTCAGCAGAGACGAGGTGGCCCGGGCCCTGGCCCGATTCCTGGCCATGGCCTCCAGAATGGTCCCGCCTTCCCCAGCCAGGGAACGGGCAAGGCTGCGACAACTATCGGACTCATCAGATGATGAGCTTGACTGAAAATACAACCAAGTGTCTGACAACCTTCCTTGTGCCTCAGCCAGCTTCGCTCAAATGTAGCGCCCCCTTTGCCACTCCTGACCCTAGGGGAATCCACTTGTGAAGGGCCACAACTCCACTCATCAACCAGCAAACATCATCTGTGCTAAAGGACTAGCCAACTGTCAGCGTCCCAGAGCCAGCCAAGACTGTGCAACCCTGTCCTAAATGACCATGACCGGGCCCCAGGCCCACAGCCGGGTGTGAGATCAACGAGAGGAGAAAGCAGTGATGAGCAACAATGACCCTGTCACCCCAGGCCAGATGCAAAGCAGACAGAGCAGATGCAGCCAAGCAAGCAGATGCCAGGGACCCTCCCACCACCCGAGTGGCGTGCGGCCACCTGTGCATCCTGGGACACTGACCTCGGGTGCTCCTCTGACTTCTACCTCCACTCCGGTGCTCCAACTCCCCTGGGCTCCACCCCTCCCCACTCCCCACCTCCCGAGGTGCTGTAGTGCCATGCTTCCCCCACCCCAGCAAACCCCGCAAGCAAGCCCACCCGCCTCTACCCATCTGGTGTGGTTCCCATGACACTTCATCTCACCCTGAACTCTGAACTCTGGACTCTGCTTACCTGGACAGAGCTGCTCCACGGGGCATCTGACGTGCCAGTGTGACTTACCTGATAGACTTGACCACCTTGAAGGTCCCTGAGACTTGGGGGACACCAGCAAAGGTGGTAGCACCAAGTGGGGCTCCCTTTCCCAAAACTGACAGATGGACAGTATAGGGGCCAGAGACCCCACATAAAAGAGGGAGCCCCAAGGACACTGGAGAAGCCCCGGACACCCAGCCTACTGTGCCAAGGAGCCAAGTGCTCTGGCCAGCCCATTGTTCTGTCACCTCCCTGCACTTTCCCATGCTCCTGCTGCTTTTGCCCCACAAATAAAGAGAATGAAAGAATATCTGGCTATGTGGTTTGTCCTAAAGGGGAAGGTTTGATAGCAGGAGGCAGGTTAAGGGAACAGTGAGGCTGGGGGAGAAAGGATAGAGTATACACAGAGGGTTGGGGATGAGCAAGAACAAGGCTGGGAGGGGCACGGGCAGCAATCCTGGACTCTCTCCTGAAACAGCCCCCTTCTTCTCCTAAAGAAAAGGAAGCCTCTCCACTCTGACCCTCAGGCTCATCCCAAGGGGACCAACAACTGAGAAAGAGGCACGGGGACTCATGGGAGATGAGGGAGGGTGACCAGGAATCCCAGTCTTCCTCTGGCCACATTGCGAAGTGAGCAGTGGCCAGGCTGTGTCCTATACCCACAGCTAAGGGAACTCCACCAGCACTGCCTTGGAACCAATCCCAGGGTTGTCCCCAAAGAAGAAGGCCTGGCCCCCTGACCTAAAAATGGCTATCCTGAGGGTACATTGGTCTGGGGATAGGAAGGAGGTCCTGGGGGGGGGGACTGAAGTAGGGGAAGAAGCCTTTCCTCTCTCACCAAGTCTGCACCCTTCTCAGAAGCACCATCTACACAGGTAGTCTGCGAAAATGCCAGGGTACACAACTAAGGACCTCTCTCTCCAAGTGTGAATTTAAAGATTGCATAGAGATGCAATGAACAGGGCCCACACTTCCCTTAGATAACAGCTCTGCCCTTTACACCCTGCCAGGGAATCTGACCTGGAGTTAACCCCAATAGACCCCCCCCTAGTCCTGAAAATGGATCAAGGACCTGAATACACAGTGTGACAACCCGGTGTGATCCCACCTGTGACAGGATAACTGAGCTGGGGGCCCTGAGAAATACCCCCAAAAGCCCAAGACCCTTTCCTCCACAGCCACCCTCCCCAGCCCACACTGCTTTTGCTGTGCCCTTGTGACTACTGCCTAGCCCCCTCAAAAAGGAATTTACCCCTGACGGCATCACCAGGAGATCATGGGGAGGATCCCAGGTTCAAGGTCAGGGGTCAGCCTCACCTTAGCACTTGTGCCTGCTCTTCAGGAAGTTGCCAAAGCCACCCCCAGCCCCGTCCCCAGGACCTTGTAAACAGGACAAAATATGATGCACCTCCAATTTCCCTATCAATCATGCAGAGCTGTGGGGGCTTCTGTAAGATTTCAAAGGGGACACGAATAAAGTCCTGAGGGCAGCAAACAGCAAGTCCCCAGCTTCCATTTTATCCAGGGAATTGTGGGTGTCATCTGTTCAGAAATCGTGGTACAGAAAGAGCTGCAGACAGGCAGGCCTGGAGAACCAGCCTCCTTCCTGGCTTTTAGCCTTTCGCCTTGGGCCTTTCTACCCACACAACCTAAGGTCTCAGAACCCAACACATGACCCCACATACAGCTGAAATCACAACGGCCCCCAAAAACAGACGCTGTTGCTGTCTATCTATCTACAACAGCTCCAAACGACACAGTATAGGTCACGGTCAGAGGCTCAGCTGCAACAAGCCCAGCATTACCTCAGAAAACTGCTTACAGAAGTCTCTGGCTCTAAGTGACTTCCCACTGGCCCGCCTTTCTATTCCCTAAGGGGGGAGCCTAGGAGGAGTGGTCAGTTTCAAGATGAGGCCTTCATCGGGGCCTTTGGATCCTAAAGTACTCCCTGCCCCGCTTGATACTCTGCTTGGAATTCCTAAAAGGGCCCGTGACCTTGAGGAGGGACTGGGGGAGGACGAACACCCCAGTCCTGTACCATAGCTTAATTTTCCTGGGGACACCACACACAAAGCTGAGCCTCAAAAACAAAATTCTGTCCCTGCTTGGTGATGACCTCTCTGGGTGCTGTGCATATCCAGGTAACACTTATTTCCCTGCTGTCAGGGGCCACGGGACCTTCATACTGAGTGGGAGTAGAGGTGAGAGAGAAAACAGTGGGCCAGAAGCCTGCCAAGAGGCTGGCAATGATGTTGATCACAGGGGTGGGCGCATTTACCCACAGCCCACAGACTATGAAGAACCAATAAATGCCCACTGGCCTGCCAATCTACCCAGCAGGGGCTTTGTCCCCATTTACAGGAGAAGAAGGCAGCCCGGGCTCTAAAGAAAACCGGCCCGTGCTAAAGCAGTAGGTTATCAGGTTATCCGTGGAGCCACTTAGAAAAGAATAAAAAAGCACAACACAAACCTTTTTTTTTCTCCTGGGGAAGAGAAAAGCAAAGAAAGAAATTGGTGTGATAGTTCCTGCTAGGTGATGATGACATCACCCCCACCACTGTAAAGGTGAAAGCCCAGACCAGACCCTGGCTGCTGACTCCACCCACTGAGGAAGTGCCTCACTTCCCAGCTTCAGTCCCCATCCAGAGAGCTCTGAGAGCATCCGGGAACAAAGAAGAGCACAAGGCCCTCCCTTGGCCACCCTGCTTGTCCCCTCCCTTGCCTCCGTCCTCCCCTTATAAGATGCCCTTGCAGGCTCCAGGCCAGACATATCAGTTCCAGAGCTGGTGACAGCACAGACTCCAGCTACTCACTAGCAGGACTGGATTTGCCACTCTCTCTTACAGCATGGGTCACGGTCACATTAGGGATCCCCAGGCAGGACGGTGAGCCAAGAGTTTTACCAGCTCCTAACCAGGCTGGAGCAGAAGAAAAAGATCCCTAAATGCCTAGGGAACCTGGAGTGGCCCCATGGTAAGAAAGGGAAAGGTGACAGGCAAACTGTCACCAATCCCTAACTGCTCCTACCCACCTTGAGCCCTGCTGCTGGACACAGGGGACTGCGTGTTATGGTCTGTGACAATCAGACATGATCTGAGACCTGAAGAGCCAGCCTCATCGGGACTTCCATGCACCTGTGTGAGCTCGGGGACCAGCACAACAATCCTGACACCTTGAAAGATGCAAGGTACACAGGTAGGGGGAAGGAGGGGCGGTGAGGAAGGGGACAGGGAAGGGAATGAGGTGGTGGAAACGGGTGGGAAAGGGAAAGGTGGGGGGCTGGGCCCTCCCTGTCCTGCTTGAGTGCTTTCACAGCCTCAAGGCTCCCCCATCCAGGGAACTCCTGTGTGCCTGGGCTGGCTGCCATAGCTGGTTAGTGTGGTTAACAGTGGTAGAGCTGTGGGATGAGATGGGCCCCCTCCCTGTGCAGGCAATGACCTGAGCTACTGGACCAGAAGCCCACACTCTATGCCAGCTGTTCGCCACGCTCTTGAAGTGTCTATGGGCACCCAGCCTGGGCAGGGGCATGACAGAGGGAGAACTAGATGACTCTGACAGCTGAGGGAATCCACGGGCTGAGGTGAATGAGATGAGACGTCTCCAGAAGGGCTCAAGGAGAGAGTAAGAGGCCGCCTGTAAGGGACCTCAGCCTCCTGGTCATAATAAATTAATCCTGGATAGAGGCAGAGGCCCCTCAAGGAGACCCTGTTCTGGGAGCACTGGTAAGGCTCAGCCCTGCTCTGTTCCAGCCCTGCCCCCTGCCCTGTAAACAAAGACACCTTCTCTCTGGGATCCACCCCTTTGTCCTGTGAGCTGGGTCCCCTCAGAGGGCGCCCAGGAGAAAACAGCTCCTGGAATCCCAGTGGGAGAAGCCCCAGGGTAGGCCCAGGATCGACCTCTGACCTGTCTACCCTTGGCCACAGAGTCAGGGGGTGACCCTTGGCCCAGCCCCAGGGAATATCCCACCAGGGACATAGCTCCCCCCTCCAAGGAAGGGCCTCAGAGATGGCCCAGCCCCAGGCATTCCCCTCCAGGAACATGGGGAGCTGTGGAGATGGGAGAAGCATGCCAGGAAATAGCAAGCTAGAAGACACATCCCTGTGGAGCCCGCGGTGCAGAGGAGGGTCTGGAGCCTACACGCGGTTGAAGGGGGTGAAGAAAGGCATCATATAGGAGCTGAATGGCTATGCAATCAACTCCTGCATGACGCCGTTCCCACCCCCCAACTTCTGACTACGATGCTGCGATGGGACCCTCCTCCTGCACAGAAGCAATGCAGTGAGCCGAGCGATGACAGGTAGGACATACACCCACTGCCAGTAGGTAAGACAGGGGACAGCAAGGGGCAGCCAGCCCTAAGGCAACGTTTGTGGCACCGTGGAACTATCTAACCTCCAGGTCCAACCCAACCACTTGTAAATTAAATTCATCGGGAGACTGAAGCCCATGCAGGTGATGGAGGGAGGGGAGGAGGGGGAAGGGGAGGGCAAGGAGGCCTCCTGCTGCCGCAGGAGTGTCAAATGCACTGCTAAGGTCCGTTCTGTCCAGCCACAGCTCTTCCCAGGCACACATCCAATGGACTCCTCTGGAACCCTGGAAGGAAATCATGGGAACCAGCAGAAGCTTACACACCCAGAGATGGAACCCAGAGACAGCTGCTCAGAGTGGTGAGACGGGCTGCAGGCACAGGCCAAGTCCCCTGGGGCTTTGAGGGTGAGGGAAAGGCTTTCAGATTGGCTCTGGTCTCGCGCTTCTGAGAATGACTGAAATGGCCATCTTCCTTTGCTTGCCTGTGTGCTTATGTTTGTTTTTGAAACAGGGTCTCACTGAGGAACCCAGAGTGACCTTGAGGTCTCCATCTTCCTGCCTGAGGCCTCCAGAGTTGAGATGACAGGCCTGTCTGACCATGTCCAGCTTGAATGACACACATGCATCAGGTTGCATATGAATAAAGTACAAAAAAAACCATTTCCTGTTCCTGTGTTATTTCTCAACTGCCACATCCACGGTCCCCAGTGTAAGCCCTTGCCTCTCTCACACACACACCCACAGCCTCCAAGGCCATGGATGCTTGTCCCAGCACAGTCTAGGGCAGCAAGGGCAATCAGCAAACATTTCTGAGGAGGAGGAAAGTTAGGATGGGCGGGGCCAGGGGGGTTGAGTGCAATACTGTGAGGGACTCGGTGTAACTCAGATTTAAAAAAAAAAAAAATAAAAAAGAGCTGCATGCCACATCCAAGTGACACTGGGGTGGGAGAGGGGCTGTGGTGGTGTGTGGGGCAGGGAGGAGTTCAGTGTGACACAGAGAAATGGTTCCATGCAGCAGGGGACATACAAGGTGACCAATGATGTGTGGGGACACAGTTCCGTGACAGAGGGGAGGGGGGAGGGTCTCAAAGGACACTTGTGGGGGGCAGGCTGTGTGGCTCATGGGGAGCAGGGGGTCTCACGGTGTCACATGTAGGAGTGGCTAGGAGTGGCTAGGAGTGGCTATGTCATAGGGAAGAGTTGAAAACCCTGATGTGCCACATGAAGAGGGGGGGTTCGTGTTGTATGTGCGGGAACACAGCCCTCACATGATATATACAGGAGGGGTTAACATGGCACCTACAGGGACTAAGGTTGCGAGATGTATGGGAGAGGCATGTACTTCAATGACAATGACATGTTGGGAGGGAATACAGGATGCATGGAGAGGTACAGATTTGACCTGTGGGGGTGGGTTAGATGAGACGTGAGGAAGGGGGCTCAGAATGACTTCTGTATAGAAGGAGTTCCTTAATACATATGCAGGAAGGGCTCATGAGCCCTGAGAAAGAGGAGCTCTATGTGGCACATCCTCACTCGGGGAAAAGGGGGTTAAATATGACACTTGCAGAGGAAAGTGTCCATTGACCCATGGGATCAAAGGAGTAAATGTGACACATATAAGCTATGTTACCTTGTGACATGTAGGTCATGAATGCCTCAGTGTGTCACATGCAGAGGTGGGGCCCTGTGAATGGGGAGATGAATGCCTCAGTGTCACATGCAGAGGTGGGGTCCTGTGAATGGGGATACGAATGCCTCAGTGTGTTACATGCAGAGGTGGGGCCCTGTGAATGGGGAGATGAATGTCTCAGTGTCACATGCAGAGGTGGGGCCCTGTGAATGGGGGAGATGAATGCCTCAGTGTTCCATGCAGAGGTGGGGCCCTGTGAATGGGGGAGATGAATGCCTCAGTGTGTTACATGCAGAGGTGAGGCCCTGTGAATGGAGATGAATGCCTCTGTGTGTAACATGCAGAGGTGAGGCCCTGTGAATGGAGATGAATGCCTCAGTGTGTTACATGCAGAGGTGAGGCCCTGTGAATGGAGATGAATGCCTCAGTGTGTTACATGCAGAGGTGGGGCCCTGTGAATGGGGGAGACGGATGATTCCATGTGTTACATGCAGAGGCGGGGCCCTGTGAATGGGGGGGACAAATGCCTCAGTGTGTTACATGCAGAGGTGGGGCCCTGTGAATGGGGGAGATGAATGCCTCAGTGTGTTACATGCAGAGGTGGGGTCCCATGAATGGGGGAGATGAATGCCTCAGTGTTCCATGCAGCGGTGAGGTCCTGTGAATGACGAATGCCTCAGTGTCACATGCAGAGGTGGGGTCCTGTGAATGGGGGAGATTAGGGTGGGATTAGGGTTACCATGACATGTGATATAGAGAGGTATTCTAGTCCAGGACACATGGAGAGACGTAACTAAGCCTGACACATAGGTGGGCATATGTTAAACATAGCATATGTTGAGGAGATGTGCTCTCTATATAGGATGCATGGGTGGGGCTAGGCTAAGCATGATGACACATATGAGAAGAGGGGAACTACAGGATACATGGGAGGAGATGCCTAAGCATTCCAGGTATGGGGAGGAGAGGCACACTAAAAGACACACGTGTGAGGCCAGGCAGGGAAAGGCGCCCTACAGTACATATCAGTAAGGCTAGGGTAAGCATGACCCTCATGGAGGAATCTTCTCTGCAAGTTTAACCTAAACACATGAAGGGAAGAGACGTGAACTCGGTATGAGGCCAGCATGAGACATATAAGAAGAAATATAACACATGAACAGACAATCTTGGGAGGGCAGCATGATGGGAGAAATTATCCATGAAGTGGATAGTTCTGGCGGGACAAACAGATGCTCCGTGTAAAGATATGGAAAATAAACTTACTGTGACCCAGGAGTGGGAGGTAAGATGAAGGTGACACATGAAGAGAAACTCAGAGTATGTGACTCATGACTCTTGCATGTGGGGGTGGGAGGAACTCTGTGTGTGACATGTGTGTACAAAGTTCTGTTTTGACATACAGTAGGGTCTGGATGAGAAACAGTGTAGGAAAAGAGATACACATGTCTTGTGAGAGGGTAAGGATCTCAGAATTGTGAGTGTCACTAGTGAGAGGGGGTGTGGCATGACACAAGGGAGGAATGAGGAGCTGTGGGACACGTGACTAAGGGACCCAAGTGACACACAGAAGAGCAAGGGCTCTACGTGAAACACCAGTAGGTAAGAAAGGGGCTTGCTACAACACTAGAGGTGTTGTAGTGTCACACGCAGGCGGCCCATGGGTCAGAACGGAGCTATGTGGCACATTCCATCATGCATGAAGGAGTGGGAGAGGGACTCTGTGTGGCAGGGGACTGAGGGGAGGAGGTCCATGGGACACAAGCGAGGGGAAAGAGCTTTGGTGTGTCACAGGGGAAGGTGATGTCACACCTGTCACGTGTGACAGGAGTGGACACACAAGAGGAGAAAAGAGTCCGTGTGTCTGTCAGGGGAAGGGGGAGATCTTGGCAGGAAAGCATGGGGAAGATACTCTGTTGAGAAGCATGGGGTAGAGCTCAGCGTGACACACGGGTGTGTGAGGGGTGTGACGTGACACAGGCAGGGGAGCTCTCTCTGCATGACACATGGGAAGGCTGTGCTTTATGTTACATGTGGATGCAAGAGCAGCTTCCTACGAGAGGTGGAGAAAGGGGTTGGTGTGACATCTGACACTCGGTGGGTGTGATATGTGAGAAACGCGGGGGTGGGGGGAGCAGGTGTGGACCACTGCTGGAAGGGGGGACTCGTGACACGCACAAGCACAGGGTCAGCATGCACGACCCATAAGCAGAGGCGGGCCCAGTGTGTCAGAGCAGGGGGTAAAGCACTTGGTGTGGCGCTCAGCTTGCAAAGCAGCTCGGCATGACTCTGAGTGCATGACTCAGTGGATGTGGAAGTGAGGAGAGGGGCTCCAGGTGACACAGGCGGAGGCTTCATTATCACTTGAGCGGGGGCTGTGGAATGACACATCGCAGGAGTGGGAGTTTGATTTAAAACACAGGGGGCTTGTGTGACACACGGATGGAGGGGTTCTATGTGACACGCAGGGTGGGAGGAAACACGCACGCGGCCTGTCAGGAGTTTGCATTAGAAGCACAAAGGGAGGGCTACCTGTTACTTGGCAGCAGGGGTGACAAGGGTCAAGGAGAGGGTGTGACATGTCAGGGGAAAGACGGTGACCACAGTGAAGGAGGGAGGAAGTCTGAGCTCAGATGCGGGAGGGAGGGACTCATGAGCCTGGGCTCCATTGGACATCGGCAGACTCAGTGTGAATCATTAATAAAAACAGAAGTTGGAGAAGATGCAGCTTTTACCGGCTGTGATGGGAGTGGGCAGAGCGTCGTGCGAACCCTGGACACAGTAGGTTGGCTATGTGGCATTCAAGTGGGAGAGACATGACGGTGATAGAGGGACTCAATGTGACATACAGGACTGGGGGGGGAGCTCGGTGTGCTGTATCAGGAGGGAGGAGTCCTTGTCACACACGGGGGGGGGGGAACCTTTGCAACACACCACTAGAGATAGACTCATGGGTGGATAGCTGTCTCTGTGTAATACTCGGAGAAGAACGTAGGTCAACGTGACTCGAGAGTGAGGACAGAGAAGCCAAACAAGTCAAGGGAGTAGGGTCTGAAGAGGATTTAGGGGGATTAAGTGTGACGTAACTAGAAGAGGTCCTCGGGACACATTGGAAGGACTTCGTTTGATATGTATGTACAGGTTTAGAGCGACCATATGGTGACAGCTGTGGAGGAGGAGCTCCATATACCTCACCGCTAACAGGGGTTAGTTAGTGTGGTGCCTGGATGTGTGTATCTCAAGTGGAGGAAAGAGACACAAGAGTGAGGCGAGGCAGTGTGACAGGAATGAGAGGCCCATGATAAACAGTCAGCACCTGAGGTGGGCTTGGTATGAGACACGGAGGGAGGGATTCATTGTGGAAGGATTCATGGAGGTGACAGAGGTTAAGCATGATGCAGAGAGACTGACACACATGGGTAGGAGGGACAGAATGTGCGTATGCATGGGAAGACTTTTCGGGCTGACTGAACCTTCAGGTGGCTCACTGTGGGACACACGGGTGGGAAATGGGTACGTGTGACATGAGGAGAGGTGGGGGCTTAGAGCAGAGTACACTGGCGGGTTCTGTATGACTTAGGAGCTGAAGAGTGGCTTCCCTTTCGTGAGCATCCAGAGATTGCCCTCCATATTGCAATATACTGTCCTGGGTTGAAGGAAGGCACAGAAGCCACATCAGTCCCCTAGGCCACAAGACATCAACATATCCAATCCAATTCAAGTTCTAAATAACAGAAAACATTCAAGGAAAGGGCCTACGAAGGACACACAGGTTCAGCCCCAACAGTACGCTCCTGGGACACTAGAACAGCCCCTGAGGAGCACCACAGACCCCCAATGTTAAGCACATGCCAAACCTTAAAGAAATTTTAAGACCTGTAAGCCCAGCACCGTAAGACCTAGGCACTTCTAAAAATGGATCTTAAAAAACACATGACCAAGTTTAAAAATAAAAAAACTTAATAGCAATAGAGCAATTCATATCCCCACCACCAACATCATTTTGTAGTACCAAAGTACACAGGTAATAATAGGCAGGGCTCTACCCTTAACCAAGCTGACACCCAGGGGTGGAACCCAAGGACCAGGTGCAAATACGAAGAAACAGGGCTGCTAGGGACAGGACCCCGGGAGTGACCCATCTGGGCGGTCTCAACACTGATGGTACCACTTCTGGGGCAGGCCACCCATGGCAAACAAAGCAGGGGCATACGGCCTCTCCTTGCATACTCTTTTGGCAATACCTGGATGGAACCTGTACCCACAACCCCTTTCTGCATCCACATCCCCCAGCAGCCTTGACACAGGCTCTTTTGCCATCCAGCGGCTTGCATGTATGCGTCTCCCCGAGGTGCGGACTCCCAAGGGCAACGCCCATCTACACGATGCCTGGCACAGGGCCTGGCACACAGTAGACCTTCACTGACTATGCAAACAAATGAATGAAAGCCTACCATGTACAAGGCCCTGGCGGCCAGAATGAGCCCAGAAGCGAGGATGATGGAGGTGAGGTAGGTGATGGAGGCCAGAGATGAGATGCTGTACCCAAGATGATGACAGAGGCCAGGTAGAGGTGGTGAAAGTCATGATGATGAAGTCCATGGTGACAGACAGGCATGAAATGGACCCCCAAAACAAGCAGGTAGGAGGGAAAAGCCAGGACACAAAGCTGAGCTCAGAAACCCCTATCTGCAGGTCAGCGAGGGCCACCTGTATGGTCCGGTCCCGATCGTACCCACTCAAACGACAGGTCATCAACCCTCTATGATGTTCGGAGAATTTCTGAGCCTGGGTGTCATACCAGGCAGGAACAGCAAATGCCCTGAACAAGGCCTGGTGAAGAGTCTGGTTACGGATCCCCGTTTGGAATTCTAAAGTCACATACCCAAGCCCATTTTAAAACTTATGACTATTGTGTACGAGAGAATGTGGGTGCATGGTGTGGAGGAGTTCAGGACAATTTTCCTGAGAGGCTTCTCGCTCCTTCTCCATCAGGTTCTGGGGATTGAACTCGGGTCATCAGATACGCACAAGTTGAAAAGTTAGCAATAATGTGGCCTCCAGCATATTAGCCAATAGATTTGTGACTGTTTTGTCAGAACTTTTCAGCTACACCTGAGTTTGTTTGTCCATGCCAAACCTTACTGGCATATCACCCAGCAAAATGCTTTCTCAGAAAGGCTCCGATGTCATCAGTGACCTTCAGCTCAAATCACTGTGTTCATAGTCATCAGAAAAACAAGCATGTTATTCGGTGCTTTCTGAATTTCATTACCTGCACTGTCAAGAGTGCAGGGAACTTACCTGGTCCAGTGGATGCTGTCGCATCTTGGTGGACCTTCCGGGTAAGGCTGCAGACTGTTGAAGATGTGACGCAGTGGTCCAATCAGGATGCCCCATCTGGTCCTCAGGTTCCCAGGCCAGCACCACAGGGTGACAGATACCCTGGGAAGTGGCTAGGGAGGGTGGTGTAAGGAGGTGGGCCCATTCCTGTTCAGCCAACTACCCCAGAAACTGGGGAGGGGGGTCAGGGGTTGGAGAGCTGACAGGGGCAGGAGATGGAGGGTGGACACGTTGGCCCACTGCACATAGGGAAGAGAGGTCAATGGAGGGGGCTACGGGCAGGTCATGGGAGAAATATCGCCTCATGAATGCAGGAAAGGGCTATCTCAGCCATATGGGCAGGAAGAAGGGGGAGTGGGGGCAGGGAGGTGGTAGGGACTGGCCACCACTATAACTCTGCAGTGGCACTAGCCATACAGATTGGCTGCTGGACAAAGCCAGGAGGTGCCGTGGGTGTACTGGGGCAAGTGCACGTGGCGTCTGCACCTAGGGGATCTGGGGTTTGGGAGAGGCCCACTCAGTCCCTTCTCACTTCCAATCTCTCATCACCACCCACTGTACTCACACTCACATAGACAGGTGCGCACTCAGGCAGGCACATAAGCTAACACACGTGCGCACACATGCACGCGCACACACACACCTTCACACCTAAACAAACCAGGGCCCCAAAATGCTAAGTTCCCTGAAAGGAGTCCAACGCCCACTCAAGCCTAACACACAGACCAGCGGGCATGGGAGCTTACTTATGCCTTCCCAGTCAGGCACCACTCATCGCTGCGGCTGTACAAGAACTGGGTAATGGGTGGTGGGGACAGCCCCTAGCCAAGGTTGCTAAGTAGCAAAATCCCTCAGCAGAGGAACTTTCATAGGCTGTGTGAACATGGGGCTTTGTGAGCCATAAGGCCCAGCCTTTGGAGGGATCACAATGGCTTCTAAGTACAGTGAGCCTACTTAGGAGCATTATTCTAAAGTCTCAGATAAGTAGGAAGTCTGTCCCTAGCGCTTGGGGAAGAGATCCTGCTTACACTAGAGCTATCTGGGAATGTATGGTTTGGTCCTGACTCCCTCTCAGAGCCTAGGGTCTCCGTCTACGATGTGTGTGTGCAGGCACTCACACACACCACACCATACCACACACAACGTGCATGTGTGCGTGAACACACACCATACCACCACACACCAAACACCACACACACCATACCACCACACACACACACACACACACACACACACGCACGCACGCACGCACGCACGCACACACGCGCACTCACACTTTCTACCATCAGCCAACTCCAGGCAAACAATAAAGTGCTTTGTAAAGTGCAGGTATATAGACAGTGATTTTGATACCACCAACTCCCTCCCCCTCCCACAAAACCCCCCTCCACACCCAGGGCCCCTGACCAGCTTCATAGCTACTTTCGATCCAGTGGACCCACGTTACTACCTAGGCACCCTCCACAATGTCACCTGCATAAATATTCTGTATAGAGTAGGAGTTAATACCTGCCAGAAACTAAGCTAACATCAAATCCCTACCATCATGCCCAGGATGATTGATTCATGGTCTTAGGGGAACCGGGAAGTCAGAGAGTCAGCTATGAGACCTCGGGGTATCTAGGAGGACACTATCACCAGCAAAGAGTCCTAACCAGTGTCACCATAGGGCAGTCAGGGGCCGCCAACTTTTGTTGAATTCAGCCTGCCTTTCCATGACTGTCCTCCACACCTATATGTCCAACCTCTGTAAAGGGCTTTCTAGAAGAATACATCGGACTTCCACATCACCAAATTGGACACTGTGTGGGAGAGGTGGGTGCGGAATCTGGGGCTGGGTCCAAAGGACTTTGCCAGAATGAGAAGAGGAAAACTTGGAAGCTTCTACTAGGAAAGCAAGTATGTAAAAACTTGAGAGTACTTGGGATAGATCCTCACCACCTGCCCACCCTCTGCACTCCAGGTCAGCCTCTGGAACGGAAGCTGCCAGAAAGGACAAGAGGAAAATTACAGTCATCTGGAGAAAATTGGGGCCCAACCCTCTCCAAACCACAAGCCCTCCACGGCTGAGATGGGAATATCAGAGAAGTTGGGACCCAGCTCAGCTCCTCCTAAGAAAGACAAACACTATGATTTTCCTCTCCTGGAGTCATCATCTACCTCCCTGCCTCTGTCTGTGGTGTCCAGTGCTATCATTCATGAAGCCCATCATACCTTGGGGTTAGTCATCGGGACCACACCCGCAGACTGAGAATACTCAGGGTCATAGAACCAGGTGGATAGAGAGGATGGATGAGTGACCCTGCCGCAGCCTGGGAAATATGAGTAACGTAGCAAACAGAGGCTAGAGGGAGTGAGGGGTGAGCAGAGCTTCAGCAAATACCCTGTAGTGCCTAGACAGGGAGAAAGGGCCCTACTCTCATATAGTCCTGCTCTTTGTCCCTCACCCTCTCTCTCTTTCTCTCAGTTTGGGGACCAGAACCTCATACATGCTAGGCAATTCCCCATCACTGAGGCTATACCCCAGCCCCGGCTTCTACCTCAAGTCAGAAGATGCTCCTGATGATCTTGAAGTCCACTGTTGCCGGAACACCACAGTACCACCTGAGTCTGGCGCGTACAGATGAGGAGTGGCGGCTCTGCAGATGTACACGTTCTCCATCTCCTGAGCTGGGCTCACCAGTCTTTCCTTGGGCCTTAAAATCTGTCGTGGAGACGTCTAGCTCAGCGGCGATCCCAAAAACCACCAGTTCCTGGAAGTCTTCTGAAATAACTCGGCCAGATAGATGAGAGCAGGGATGGGACAAAGATGCTATAGCTCTTTCATCCCATCCCAGGTGGAGAGTTCTAGTTGCTCAGAGTTCTTTTGTACACAGTCCAAATTCAAGTGAATGTCCAGGAACAAGTGCCAAAATGATGGTGGTGTCACAGGGATGTTTCTCAGGAATTCTTGCTAGCTGCCTCCTTTCCTCCACACTCCAGTGTCACGTTGGCAGATACACTAATGGAACTATGTAGGAATAGCCTAACTGATGAGATGGAGTCCCCAGAAGTCCCTGATGTATAGGCTGTACAGTTGGCCTATCTAGAATGACATTTAAGGCGCTCTCTTCCAAACGGCTATATCACTTCATCACAGACTGGAGCCTTCCATGGTGTTCTTACAGTTTCTGAATGTCACTGTTTTGTTCCATATGTATTTAGTTGTCACCTCTCAAGCTCAGTGTACAGTACAGTTTCAACCATGTTCCTAGATGGCAAGAGATATTACCAAGCAAGGCCTCATCTGAAAGTCAGTGTCCATGTCCCAAAGTGTCTAATGTCCAGTGTCCAGATTTGGGGCGGTCTCCTTTGTGGATTATGCATGTTTTATAGTCATCACAGTGGTTTTGACCTGTCTCCAGACTAAAAATTAGTGAACTTCCATTGTTGGGGGGAGTCAGTCCTTTTCTAACCATCCCCAAGGTCACAGCTTGACACCAGGCTGGTGAGTGGGCGTTTAGCACCTTGCATTGGGAAAGAAGTTAAGCTGCAGAAACTAGCTTGGGTTACATTTAAGGGTCCACCCAACTTGGCATTCCTGTGGGGTCAAGGCGGGTTTATGTCCAGCCATGAGCCCAGCACAACTAAAAGGCACAAAATGGTGCTTTGCTGTAGCATTGCCTACTATAGAGTGGGCATCATTGAAAGTTATTTATGACATCAGCTCTCATGTTCTTAAGACACTTGAGTTCTGCTACCAGGAGTCCCATTTCCACATCTCTTCTTCTGCCAAAGTTGGAACCATCTTTCATGCTAGTGACACTTGTGGTGAACATCGTGGACCACAATAAAAGCACTGTCATCTGCCCTCTCCAGTCTCGTCAAACATAGGACACACTCAGCCCTGTCCCAGGAAAGCCCTTAGTCTTCAAGTTCTCTCTCACGTTCTGGATATTTCAGTTTTTCTCCAAAACTGGAGCTTTACTTTCAGCCCTAGAACACCAAAGAAGTCCCTCCTTGTGGACATCTAAGTTTTCACTGGAGGTTGAAGATAACATCCTCCACTCTAGAACACAAAGGTCTCTTTCTGGGAATTTGAACTTCACCAGAGGCAAAGATGAAAGAAAACTCCACTGTAGAAGAACAAAGAGGCCTCTTGCTGGGCGTCTGAGCTTCCTCACCAGAGCCCTATCTTTAAAACAATATGGAATTCTCTCTTTCAGACACCTGGGCTCCATCCTCATCCGAGCCCTGTCTTTAAAACAATATGGAATTCCCTCTTTCAGACACCTGAGCCCCATTGGATATTGAAAGTAAAACTCTAGACCTAGAAAATCAAGTCTCTATTTCTAGATATCTGTGCTTCGCTGAAAACAGGCTGGATTCTTGGCTTTAGAACATGAAAAGGATGAATAGTCCTGTACCTCTGATAATCACTGGCTTCTATAAATGTAGACCTTATTGTAGAAAGCTGAATAAGTCTCCTTCTGCATGTCAAAGCTTAAAACCTTGAGCTGGAATTTTGTTAAGAGGACCCTCTTGCTGAACTTCTGTGCTTTAAAAAAATGAAAGAGTCTTTGTTCTAGAACATCATGCAGGCCCATCTTTCTGGATAATTGGACATCTCAAAGGCTAGAGGTGGGGCCAGGATTCTGGAACATAGTGCCAGTCTCCCTCTCTGGACATCTGGACATCAAAGGCTGAAGATGGATGGAGTTCTGCTTCTAGAACATTATGAAGTTTTCTTATTCTGTACATTGAAGACTAAAGGTGGAGTACGGGTTCGAGCATATCGTGGAGGTCACTCTTTCTGAACATCTGGATCTCAAAGGTTGAGAATAGAGTCCTTGTTTTAGAAAATAATGAAGGCTCCCTCTTTTTGGGCATCGGGAAATCAAAGTCTAGAGGTAGAGTCCAGGTTCTAACTGGACATCAGCGTTTCACTGGAGACTATAGCCATAAAAGGTTGGAGGTGAAGTCTGGGTTCTAGAATATCATGTAAGACCCTCTTCCTGAACATCAGACATCAAATAATGGTGGTGCCCCCTTTCTATAAATCTGAGCTTCAAATACCAGAGATGGAGCCCCGTGTCTAGAATATCAAAGCGGTGCCTCTTCCTGGACATCTGAGTTTCATCAAAGACGAAAGGTGCAGTTCTCTAAAAGCATCCATCGTCCTGGAGATCTGTGCCTCACTGGAAGCTAGTGCCAGGATCTGAGCGCTAGAGTATCAAGAGTGTCAGTCTTTCTGGGCATCTGGATTTCATTGGAGATGGCATCTTGAGTCTCTAAAATTGAAGAGAGCCCTCTTTCTACACAAGTAAGCTTCACTGGAGACTGGAGCCAGAGTCCTAGAGATAGAATATCAATATTGGAGCTTCTTCAGAAATTATAGACTGAGTTCTGCTTCTATATCGTCAATTATGTTCCTTTCTCTGGGACATTTGGGCTTCCTGAGAGACTGGAGATGGATTCTGAGCTCTGGAACATCAAATCAGTCCCATCTTCCAGATGTTTTTGCTGCACTGGCAGCTAGATTATGGCTTCAGCTCTAGGATATGAATGAGTTCTTTAGGCACCTGAGTTGCATTAGAGGATACCGCTGGAGCCTAGCACTTCTGAATTCTACTGAAGACCAGGAGTCTCATCTCTAAAGCACCAAGGAAGTCCCTTTTAGTGAGTCTATGAAGTCCATCAGAGACTAAAGCAGAGCTGAGATACCAAAAGACTAACTAGAGGTCCAAAGTCTGTCAGAGGCTAGAGCTAGGGTCCTGGATGAGGAGTGTCAGTGTCTGAACTTCATCAGAGGCTAGATTGGAACTCGGCTGTACTATCAACAAGGGCCTGCACGTAGAGACTTTAACAAAACTTGAGGTTTGTCAAAAGCTGGAGTTGAGGCATTTTCTCTGGTATATCAAAAAAGTCCTTTTTTTTCTGGACACCTGAGCTCCATCAGAAGCTGAACTGGAGGTCTTTTCTATGGAGCACACATTCTGGAAGCCTGGGCTTCATAAGAAGGCTCAGATCACCCAGGAAGGGCTCTTCTGGACTTGTGGACTCTCTTGGCTAGGCACAACTTCTGAGTGCATGTCTTTTCACTGTGGCATGCACTGGACATCTAGAGTGGGGTCCTGGATCTGGAACATCATGGAAGACTCTTTCTGGACATCAGAGCTTTACTGGAGACTGGAGGCATAAAAGGCTGGATGGAGGTGAAGTCTTGGCTCTGGAACATCATGGAAGGCTCTTTCTGGACATCAGAGCTTTACTGGAGACTGAAATCTTTAAAGGCTGGAGGTGAAGTCCTGGTTATAGACATCATGGAAGACTCTCTTTCTGAAAATCAGGACATCAAACGATGGAGGTGGAATACTGCTTCTAGAACATCATGGAAGACTCTGGACATCAGGACATCAAAGGATGGAGGCGGAGTCCTGGACTCATCCACCATATATAACACAGTCCCCAACCATAGTCCTCAATGGCTGGTATTGGTTTTCCAGGCTGGGCCATGTCCAGTTATTTAAGATTGTGCTTTCAGTAGAAGGACCATGCTCAGTTCTGTGTGTTGCAATTGCATTTTCTGAAGCGCTCTTCCTCAATGTGCTTCTCTGGGAGAATGACGAAGTGGAGAAAAGAGGGAAGACAAAAAGGGGAGGAAGAGAAGAAAGAGGAAGAGGAGGGAGAAGAATCAGAAGAAGAAAAAGGAAAGAGATGAATAGGGAAGAGACAGAGGAAGAAAAGTAGAGGTAAGAATAGAAAGGGGAGGAAGAGATGGGAAGAGGGAGAAGGGAGGGAAAATGGTGGTAACAGTGGCAGCAGCTCTTGGAGTAGTGACGGTAGTAAATGCTGGTCGTGTGGCAACTGTGGTGGTGGTGGTGGCCGTGGTCGGTAGAAACTCTGGTGGTGGGAGCCATGTGGTAGCTGTGGTGATTGTGGCCATCTTCTTCCTCTTAGTTGGGATGATGTTCATTCAAGTCATCTGCTCTATAAGATCCAGGACCTAGCAGCATTCAGCTACATTCCCCATCCCCCTTGCTCCCACTCCCTCCTCTCATTCCCAGACTGCTCAGGCAGCCTGACAGTCCCCCCCCAATCACCCCCAAAGGTCATTAGTGGGGCTCACCTCCCCAACCTCAATCAGCATACCTGATACCAGGGCAAAGGCATGTCTGAGCACACACAGAGCCCATTCAGGAACCAGTTTTGTAGACGCTGTGTTGGCCCAAGGCCTAGTTGGACCAACAGACCGGGTCATGATGACTTCTCAGCTAAGGCCCTGGCATGGCCCCGTGGAATATGGAGAGCACGGGGGGTGCACAGAACTCAGCCCCGGAGCAACATTTTCTCTGGAGCTCCAAGGACCGGAGCTGTGAGCCCCTCAGGCTCCAAAGCCAGACCTCCCACAACTCCTGCTTGGTCTCTTGAGCGCAGAAGAGTTCTTCTAAGCCAACAAGCACAGGCCCTTCATCAGGCCCCATGCATCCACTGCTTGAGTACACGCTGGCGTTTGATGACGTTTCCCCTCCCCATTACACTGGAAAAGGAAGCCCCAGCAAGACGCCCACCCTTCCTTGTATTAGTAGCACATTCATCACCGCTGTAGTTAAAACAAGACACATTTATTGAAAGCACCATGAGCCACCAGGCCCCATGCTTCAAAGCACATTGCATCTGCCTCACAACAGCCCTGTGAGGTAGGAATCTGAGTCCATCTCATAAATGTGGGCGCCACAGCAAAGGCTCAACAGCCTTTCCCCCCAAGTCTCAGGGTCCATGGACAGGGATCAAGGCCACATGCCCGACACCCAGGTCAGTGCAGTTCATCAGTCAGTAGGCGGGTCTCTCTATTCAAGGGGAGGCCTGGGTCCAGAGTCTTGGGTCCAGCAAGTCCCACAGGAAATGTGCAAGGCGTCCCCGTGGCTGTGGAAGCTGAGAGAGACACAGCTGCAGATGGAGACCATCTGCTACCCATCCCCGTGGCTGACAAGAGTTCTCAATGCACCAGGCAGGCGAGGGACTGGAGGGGACAAGCCAGCCCTGTGCTCAGAAATCCTGAGCTAGGCAGAAGTCCAGACTCCTGGGCAGCCATGGGGGCGGAGCAACACCTAGCCACCAGCTCCTGCCCTCACTAATCCATCCCAGGACTGTCCACCTTTTTCACACCACCCTAAGGCATCTAGCCAATCCCCTAGCTGCTACACTTTGTCGCCCTCCTGGAGGGCCTTCTAAATGTTTTTCCTAGGTTCTCCCACTTGGACCTCAACGTCCCCCAGCAAAACGACTGAATCGTAATATAAAGTAAGCCCTTCCCTACATCTCTGTCTCCCCAGAGCTGGTAGATGGTACCTTCCGGACCCCCACTCTGCTAGTTTCACATGGACCTAAAGTTTCAGAAAACCAGGGTACATCTGTACCCAGTGCCCACGGCCACCTCCACATTGTGTGGTAGCAGATATGAACACCTGCATACCAAGCAACAAAACACTCATTGTCACATAAATAATCTCACTGGAGACCGCAATAATCACACCAGGTTGGTTTGAGTATTTTTAAGTTACAGCAAACAGCCAAGGCTACATGGTCAGCAAGGGGCTAGGGTGGATTAGAACCTTGGCCTTGTTTGTGATGAGCCACCATATATATGGTGGGGCTCCTAGCCATTCCTTAAACAGTTACCGATGACTCCCATTTGTGCGGATAGGGAAATTGAGACTTGGGATGGTTACAGTGATCCTGGGTCGAAAGTCCAAATGGACTTGGAACCCCACAGCACATGTGTCCATGGAGCACTCAGGAGAAAACACGAAACCAAGGTCTGGGGTCCAATCTCCTCTATCCACAGGCTGACAGGTGCTCAAGGCAAGATCCCAAACTTTACAAGTAACTTACAAGTCAATGCTGATTGTCACCAATGGTGGGGAAAAAGGATTTAGGGGTGAAATAGCCTCTTTTCACCCAAAGAGAGGAGGGCCTCTGAGAAGATTTGGGTACAGCCAGTAAGCCCTAGAATTTAGGAATTGCCAAACTAACCCTTTTCATAGTCACCGAGGCCAAAACTTGAATGAGGACATTTTACCTCACAAAACGTTTTATTCTACACACATAAACATCTCAAAAGCTGTGTTTCCACCAGAAGGGACATCTGTAGACACTGTGGAGGAAGCCCCTTACAGAAGGCCTCTAGGTCACCCACCCATTCACATCCACTGAGCTGTCCCTGCTTCCTCCATCATGCAGCAATTAATCAGGCACCCACTAGCATAAGAGGCCCAGAGCTTGGAATTCAAGTACAGCTTAGCCAAGATTTAAATATTCCCTGCTGGGCAGGGTTTCCCTTGTTACCTCCATGCTACCTAAGACAGTCAACCACAAACCTGGCCTGCAAGGGGCTAAAGGCTCATCTGAGATCAGGCACCTGGACACCGACTCATACTTACCTGAGCAAAGGGCCCTCCCTATCTGTCCCTACTATGGGACCCCAAAGCACATAAGCAAAGCTCCCAGCAAGATGCCAATGACAAGGGACGGACAACAATGGCCACACTGCAGGGGGAGAAGGCAGAATCAGGAGCTTGGCAGAAGATATGATAAGACAGCAGCAAGGTAACCAGAGGGAACAATGAAAATATGGGGTCCTTCACCAGAGGACACAGTGGCAACACCAAGAACATACTGGCATCTGGGGCTGAGATGCCGTGGCTTTGAAAGCCAGCAGCAAAGAGGCGCAAAGCGGGAATGGGGCTTCTGTGAAGAGGGTGGAAAAGTGACCAGGAGGATAGAGTACCGCTCACCCACATTCCCAGGACAGGGCCTGGAAGTGGCATTAATTAGTGTGGAAAGATCATGGCAGGAAGTAAGGTAAGATCCCAATGCTTCTACCCAGGCCTCCATCCCTCCTCCCTCCATGCCTCACCCTCCCAGGGTACTACTGAGAGGGCCATGAGTTACAAGTGGGCAGGAGAGGCAGGGGTGAGCCTACATGAGCCTGAGAAACTGGGTGAGGTTTTACTTGGTGGAGTAGAAAGAGTCTTTCACACAGGACTGTGTGAATATTGTCCCTGACTCTCAGTCTGCTCATCTACAGAATGGGGCCATTCTGAAGCCAGCATTGAAGTGTGTGAGACCTAAGCTAGGCCAAAAGCAAGGTTGGATAGAGGGGAAAATTCTTTTCATCTCCTGGCTAGGAAAGAAAAGGAGGGTGAAGAGAGCAGGCGTTCAGACCTCCCAGCTAAAAATGATGGCAAGCATAAAAAGGACCTCAAAGATGCCATTATTCACAAGCCCCTCTCTTGGCTCTTGGTTCTTGCCACTGGCCCAGGGGTATATATGCACACACAGAGAAACACAAGCTTGCAGAAGCATCTCCCTCCCAGCACACAGCACCTCTCATAGAGCCCCAAAGCACAGTGGCCCAGCCAGCTTTGGCCTGCACATAACAGCAACATCAGCCACCAGAATGGAAAGGGAGGGGCGGGGAACCACAGAGGAATGTAGAAGCCCACATGCATTAACCACACAAGCGTTTAGCCTGGACCACACAATCAGCCACTCAGCCTGCCTCACATACTGGACCGACTGTTGGAAAGACAAGCTCAGCTTAAGGTCCACACTGACTCTTTATTCAGTGACTACAAATAAAGGCATAGGCTGTGATTTTGAGCCAACCCCATCAGGCCACCATTCCTGGTGACAGCCAGCATGTACATCACGCTGTCACAGTGGTTCAGCCCTTGACCATCACAACAACCCTGTGAGGTAGGCTGTCCAGTGACACATACCGGAGAGAAAAGACCTTAGGTCAAAGGAGGGAGATTCATACAGTACAACGGCTCTCCCAGGCAACACCTGGGTGGATGCTAAAAGAAACAGACTCATCTGAAAGCTAAAACTCCTTTACTTGGCATATAAAACAGTAAGGCACTGTGCAAACGCCCACTACATTACAACAGTGGTTAGTTAACGGGGAAAAGAGAAATACAATGGGATGTTTAGAAATGGGTTCCAATACATTCCCCGAGACCATAAACACGCCTTGGGACCAGGTACAGTTGTTAGGTGCCCACCTATCTACTCATACAAAATACCAGAAGGTAGGTGAGGCCCTCCCCTGGCCAGGCACTGCGGTAGGCAGCAGGTCTCATGCAATTTGACCTGTTGCTGTCGGTGGGAGAGAAGACATTGGGAAGGAGACAGTGGCGTCTGACAGACCATGCCAAACACTCTCCTGAGAGGGGACTTTTGGAAAGGGATGAAATCAGGTGCCATACACAGGCCTGACTCAGAGAAATGGTCCTCAGTCAGAGCTAAAAGGCATCCACCTTCGTAGAGGTGGGTGTGGATGTATCCAAGGGGGGAGCAAGAGCAGAGGCACTACCTAAAGAGTCCCCAACCCATGTTGTCAAAGTCCCTAGTTTATATAAAAATGGCACAAAATTGATCAAAAAACAAAAACCTATTTGCCACTATAGCAGAGCAAGGGGACCAGTCCCCCCACCCCCACCCCCAGGGCTAGGGTTCCTCATGCTCTGCCACACCCCCAGGGACATATACACTGCCTTCTAGAGTCATAGTCAGAAATCCAGTTACACCAGTCCTCACAACAGCCCTGAGAGGTGGGTACCATAGTCTCCACCACAGAAGACAGTCAAGCTCTCAGATAAGGGAGAGCCTCCACACAATTTGTCCAGCTCCAGGTCCTGGCTTTGCTGATCCCTATTCCTTCCCATCCCAGGCACAGGAGTCAGAAGAGGCCTGTGCCTCTTCCCCTCCCGCACAGGAAGCTGGAGAAAGGCTCCCCCTAGCCTGGGTCCCCGTCAAAGGCACAGGGCACCTGCCCACCCGGGTCTGCCAATGGATTGCTCAAAAAGAACCCCTGCCTTGGACACGATCCTTGTCACCTGTACAAGCAATCACCTCCTGCAATTTTCTCTGAGAAGAGCAGAGCATTAGCTGAGCTCAAAAGTGGCCAGAACGACTCTCAGCTCCTTCCTGCAGAGGGTCTGGGTGTCTCACAGCCCTGAAAGCCTGTTCACAGCCAGGGCTGGCTGTTCAGTGCATATGCCCACTCCCTGTGGGGCCTCTCAAGGGTATGGGCTATGATTTCTGAGCACCCAGGGAACACAGTTTGCTGATTACTAATCAGCCTACTTTTGTGAGGAACAAAGTTGAAGAAAGCAATCAACCTTGCAACAGAACTTAGACCTGAAGTTTTGAGTTGAAATCAAGGAGCCCGTCGTATTACACACACAAACATGGCTGTCTTGCGAATGCCCCCATCCTTCTACCAAAGGCAGAAGTAGAGGGAGTCCTTGTGAGCCAGCTCTAGTATAGCACCAGCTCATTTTTTAAGATGCTTGCTGACTATAGAAGAATGAATGAAGGGGTGAACAAATGCACGCACGAGCTACAACCACTGCCATCTGGTGGAGGAGGCCGCAAGGCTGAAGGCAAAGCTCATGATGGGGACCATGCACCAAGCAGGATGGAGCCTGGGGAGGCAGCTCTGCTTATGGTGGGAAAGGTGGGCCCCAGGCCATTCTGGGAACCTGACCCTCCTGGATCACAGTAGAGGTGTGTGATGTGTGAGAAGCATCATGGAGAAAAAGCTGTGGTAATGGGATTCAGCTGCGACGTGCTTGGAGCAGTGACCTAGGAGTTGGAGGCTACAGAAGTGGGGGTGCTTCATGACCACAGCCCATGGTGCCACACAGCTTGCCCAGGGTGAAAGTGTTTGCTTTTCAGGAGAGGGAGAAGCCAAAAGCACCAGGTCAAGAGATGGAGGCCCAATGCATGGATGGATGGATGGATGGATGGGTGGATGGATGGATGGATGGAAGGATGGATGGATGGATGGATGGATGGATGGATGGATGGATGGATGGACGGACGCATGGACGGACGCATGGATGGATGCATGGATGGATGCATGGATGGATGCATGGATGCTAGATGGATGGGTGGATGGATTAAAATCATGTTGAAAATCACCAGGGGCTTCCCAAGCTTTATGTTGAGGTAAGCATGGGGTGAGAGGGTTGAACACAGGCAGACATGCTAAGTGCTATAGTAGAGAGGTGGGAGAGTGTTCCAGAAAGTAGAGATGAGCTCCGCTTGAATACACACCCAACTGAACTGGCCGTAACTGCCTTGTGAGGAGGTCATAAGGAGAGGAGTCAAGGCCACAGGAAGGCGTTGCTCCCAGGACTAACCCTGAGGCAGTTCACAACAGTCCTGAACTGAATTTCTCATTCCTTCCTGAGGGGAATGAGGCTCTCAAGTGCAGTCCAGAGCTAAGGGATGCATGCAGACACATCCCAGAACATGAAGAACCCAATTCCTGTAAGAACTGGTTCCAGAGTCTGAATACTAGAGGACTAGGAGGACAGGCAGGAAGGCAGAACAAGACATAGGACTGAAGCCACAAGAGTGCTGTGTAGGATCAGAGCTGTAAAGGCATGGGGCACCCAGATGCAAAGCAAAAATATCCCCCTGCCTGCTGGTGGGAGGTCTAATATAGCCCTCCCTATGTCCCAGAGTGAGTAAATTCTAGTCAGACTGACCTGGAAGGTCAGACGCTTTTCCTTCACGTCTATGAAAGGCCCCTCCCAACAGTAAGAGGAGCCCCTACCTCCTCGAAGGATACCCCTGATGGATCGATCCCCTTAGGAAGCCGTGACCCACTGGACTTGGACAAACAGTTCACAGAAGATTAAGATACAACATGTTAACAAACATGGGTGAAAAATATTCAGCCTTCATTGGTAATTAGAACAAGTTTTAAAACGCATGTGAAATCATTTTTTAACAGAGAAAAGGCTGGCAGATACCTTAAATACTAATAAATCATTGGACATGATAAAATAATATAGGCCTTCTGAAATCAATCAACAGCCACACAAACACCCCTAACCATTCACCCAGGAAGCTCAGCCACACAGAATCCATTCATCCACACATTCATCCACTAATCCATTCATCTATCCTCTCATCTGCCTGTCAACCGCTCAGTCACCTATCTACCTACCCTTCCACACACCGGGCAATCATTCACATACATCCTACAAGAAACACAGATCACCCCTGAAAGCTCCTTGCCCTGAATGGGCTCACAGTCTAGCAGAAGGAGGCGACATGGAAAGACGAAGGCCATGGTGAGATGGAGGGACAGGCTTGGGAAGGCTGGAAAAGCTGGTCATGCAAAGCCATTAATTGTGATGTCATTTGTAATATTAAAAAAAAAAAAAAAAAAAGATGACCATGCACCAGCGACAGTCAGATGGGTAGACCATGATGTCATAGCCATTCGGTGGAGTCTCGCCCCCCAAGCAGGAAAGTGTGAGACTATGGAGCAAAGAAAACATGGACAACAAGATGTTCATTGCAACAGACAGGGAGCGACAAAACACTGAACGATGACAATGATGCTTTTAAAAAGGGATGCTCATTAAAAGAACAAGAAAAAGAACTTAGGGAGCAGAGAGAAAGATGGAGCAATGTAGGGCACTATTGGGGGTGCACTTCCCCCTGCTCTAAGTCACACAACTTTACATTGACACCTTAACTCAGAAACACATCAGGGGCTTTGCCCCAGGGATGGGCTGGGGGTTGCGGGGGAGCCAAGGAGAGCTGTGGGCCCCACGTCATCAGGGAAAGCACTCTGTGTAGTGCACGTGAGTGTCAATCAGAGGACAAAATTTGCTTGTTTCATCATGTTGGAAGAATTACAATTATGTCTAAGATAGCCCTGAACAGGCAGAGGAGCTGGGACCCCAACTTGGGAGCACATGCAGACCAACCTACCCACACATACGCTTTATTCTGGGGAACCCTACTCACAGAGCCCCAGAACTAGAGACATTTGGAATTCCAGATCCAATTGACTCAAAACAGCCCGATCTCCCCTTCGTTAGTCCCAAGGCGACACAGCAAGTCACCTACCCAAGCCCTCATGCCCTCCAAAGCATCAGTGGGTCCCATTGGCCCAGTGTAACCCAGGATGCTCCCTCCAAGCTCCTGACAAGAATGTTAAGACAAGGCCCACCTAGAGACCCATCCCATGCTGCCCATAGCCTCCATGTGGTCATACACTTCTCCTCCTCACCCGACCCCCATGCCTGCCATCATGCAGCCATGCCCAACTCTCTAGCACCTACATGTGTGTCCCATGCAAAACATCCGCACTGGTGCTTTTCTCCTGAGCATCTCCACCCTCCCCTCTCACAGGGTCACTCAGGCTTGTCTGGACAATCTTCAGGGGCCAGGTCAGCAGATGTTCCCATGGTTGATAAGCGCCGAGGCAGAGCCTGGAGCCCAGATTCTGAAAGAGCAGGCCAACAGACCCCTGCGGCCCCAGCTCCACGTCAGGCCCACGTGGCGTTGCTCACGTGGCCCAGACACGTGGTGCTGGGGGCACAGAAGGGGGCTTCTGATATGTGAAGTCCGTGGGAGGCGGTTGCCATCTATCCAGGGCCTACACTAAAACGATTGGAACTAGAAGCATAGGGAGTGGCCATCTTTCTTCTTCAGTCAGCGCCCTCCAGGATATCCTGCCTGCAGGCCTAATAACTTGAGGGAGACTCTTAACCCCAGGGCCCCGTTTCCTTGATGTTGTCTCAGGCCTCCAGTAACTCAGGTGTAGCAACAGCCCCGCCCACCCCACCTGTCATGTCTGTCAGGCCTGGACATGGCTCTCACCAGAACCCCCTTGCCATAACCTCTCAGTCCACCCTGTTCCCAGGTCTGCACATGCTCCCTCGGCCCAGCCACGCTATTCCTCTCCTGCTTGGGCACTTAGTAAGAATCAGCATTTTTCCTTCGTGTCCCCAATAGAAATTGAGAAGCCAAGGGAGACTGTACTCCTTTTTAATATAAAGACACAGGTACACAACTGCACAAATCTTGTCCATAACAGAAGAAAAAAATGGACATAAGCAGAGAGCCCCAGGGGGGGGGGTGTGGTACCAGAATAAACAACTCTCCAAGACTTCCCCGCACAGCCCATGGGAGCAAGCCAGAAGACAGTTTCAATATACAGTACAAATGCGCTTTTTACTGGTTACAGAACACATCTTTAAACATTCTAGAAGACAGGCCTTGAAACGGGCTCGAGGGGTGGCATGTCTAGGGGCTGGGACCCAGGATCATGTCTGGAACCCTGCTTAGAACTGTGAGCTGAGGTGGGCACATGGCAGAGAGCCACAGGGAGCAATCTTACAGCTCACCCTCACTCCCCTGCACCAGACCCTGGGTGTAACTCACACCCAACACGGCATGCAACAGGCAAGGCCTCCTGCCCCTGACCTCCTCCTGCCCCTGACCTCCTCCTGCCCCTTGGTCCCCTCAAAGAAAGCTCACAAGAGACCCTTGCCCAGGGAGGAGTCAAGTTACCCACTGGGTTTAGCATTCATCTGCAGGGCCTGGACTTAAACCCTTCCCACCTGTCTATGGATAGGGCACTGTGCAAAGATGTATCTTCTTGGGATGTAGGATGTGACAGACAATGGAATGGCCCACACAACCAGGAAATGGCAATGATGTTCTAAGGTCTTCCTCAGCCAGCTGCTCCCTGCCAGTTAGGCTGTGGACAACAGCCATCCATTACCATCTCAATCAGGGAACGGGGCACCAACCTCCTCCCTCTCTCTCCGCCTCCCCCTTTCCTTCTTTTCCTTCTATATTTTTGTCATCTACTTCTTCCTCACAAAAGCCTTCGTTAAGATTTGATTCCTTTGGGGACACAATAGCCCCGCTTTAAATGGACCCCAACCATCAGATCTTGGAAGCCCTCTCTTCCTTTTCCCCAGCTTTCTGCTCTCTCTTGATGGTCTCATGTGCAGAATGTCACAAGGCATGCCAAGCCCAGCCAAGTCTCTGCCCTGTCTCTCATATCTCCCTTTCCTTGTCCTTCCTGTGTCTTACTTTGAAATATTTTTAACCTATTAATTTCCTGTGAACATAATTGTATTGTTCAAAAGCCCACGCAAAACAAACGTCGCCTCCCTCATGTATCTGTGCTTGCAATCTTCTTCCCTGTCTGGTCTCCTTTTACACTTAAGTATTTACTGTTATTTATGACCCTCCACTGCATGTATTTTATTACAGTGGAAGGTGTTTTCTTGTTTGGGGGCCATAGCGTTCTTCGATTTTTCACACATTCTTTGAAAGGTATAATGTATTTATCTATTTAAGGACTATGCATGGAAACTCATTACTATTTCTGTTCAGACAGCCTCTCTTAATTACCCATTTATCATGTTGCTTGTTTTATTATCTTTCTTTCCTTTTTGCCTCTTTTTTTTTTTAATTCTTTCCATTCTCCCTCCCTGTAAGAACCTGGGTCTGGATTACCTCCTCTATCTTTCGGATTAATGAGACCCTTGTCACTAATCCTCCCAGATCTTTCTCTTATGAGGGACCCACACATCGCTTCCTTTCTCACTGGATTCTCATTTCCTCCTCCTTTATTTTCCCTCATTGTGCCTTTTCCCTTCTCTCCTTCCCCCTTGCATCCTTTTACTCAGGGAGCTCAGGTGCCCACAATAAGATGAGCAAAGCTCCCATGGGCAACTCCTTCCCAGCCGCTCTAGCCGTTCCCATTTCTAATTCAGTCATTCGTGTATCCATTCACTCTTTCTGTCACCCTTTATTCCAATATTTATTCTTTTATTTATGGACCTCAGGTGCACAGATTCATGTTAAGCACGGTCTGAGGGTCCCCAGCCTTCTGCACGCGGGTCTGCCTGCGGCTCTTTTGTTCCTTTAACTCCTTGTGCTGCGCTTTGGTCCGGGAGACATTTAGCAATCTCAGAAGGCCAGTTTTGAATTAATCATAATTCTTGCTGTTCTCTGACTCCCTCGTCCCTGTATGGCCCTCTCAGGCACATGTCGCCATGTATATTCATTTATGTCCTCATTGCGTCTCTCTGAACTGTCTTATTTCTGTGTTCCCTTGCACACTCTGCCCTTACAGAGCAGGAGTGCAGCCGTAATTAAAGCCATCATTTCTTGCTGATTTTTTCCATGGTCGCTCCTTAACTTGTTTCTTTCCAATATTTGTTCTTTTATAGACAAGTCTCCACTCCTATTAATTTAATACACCCAACAGATAATATGTATTCGTGCTATTTAAATACTTATCTCCCACGTGTCTGTCCATCTACATTTTTTTTTCTTACGTCTCATCCTTTTTTCCACCTTCTAATTTATCTGGCTCTTTGTTCCGTCTCCATCATCATTATCATCACCACCATTTACAACCTCTTGGCCATAATTTTGTTCTTTGTGTTTGTTTGTTTTGCAGGGATGAGATGGAACCCAGAGCTTGGCACATGCTAGGCAACAGCTCCATCCCCGAGCTCCACCCCAGCCCAGGGCCCCAATTTTAAATTAATATGGATGACTTGTGTTAAACAAGCCCTCGCTCCTAGGCTTAATTGTCCCACTTATTATCTCCTGCCCGTCTTTTCACTTCCACACATCTTATTGTTATTTCTCCACTCTTTCACCCTTTTATTCTCCCGGAGATCAGATGACCCTTGGGCTCTGCAGCACCCCCCCCCCTTAGAGTGAATGCAAATCTTTTTTCTCATTCATTCGTGCACTCAGACATCCATTCAGTCTTTCTTTCTATTTCAATACTGGTTTCTACACGTTCAGAGGGCAGGTGCACCTAATTGGATACATCATAATCTGCTATTAATGGGCCTCCCCTCCACTGCCCCATTGAAGCCCTCCCTGACATATTGATGCCTGAAAGGTCTCTTGGTCGGGTGGGTCATTGTCCATCTCAGAAACACAGATGGGAATTAACCAGTCTGCTGGCGCAGCCTTTTCGTCCTGTTTCTAGTGGGGCTCTGTCTTCTATCTGTATTCATCTACCTATCTGAGGACACATTGTTACCTTTCTTCTTTTGGAGACCTAATTTACATTTCTTTCCCTCCCTGCCGCCCTGATTGTCTTTCTCAGCTGCAAAGGCTGGTGGACAAGAGGGTCACCTGAAAACGTCCTTCTGCGGCCCACACAGCTAGCTCCCTGCTTCTGTCTCTTATCCAGGCATTCACCCCACCACCCTTTCTCCCTGCTCTCTTTCTTTAATTATTTAAGCATCAGCTAGGACAAGTAAGGGTGCAGGTTTTGAATCCCAGCTGAACCTCTCTCGGAGCTACTCGTCTGCTTAATGGAGTTGTTCCTTTTTTCCCTTTTGCTTTCTATACTGACTGTCTTGCTACAGGTTTCTGCGCGCCCCGGCTTGCTCATTTGCTGTCCCTCAACCCCAAGGAGCCAGGGTGCCCAGCTGATTAACTAAGCAGCACCCTGCTGCTTGCTGACCCTGCTGGGCTCTCCTCACGCAGCCGCGCTCCCTCCCCTTAGTTGTTTTTGATTGCTTTCTTTCTGTCTTTGATCACAGCGTCATCCATCTGCTCACATAAAGCGGCCTGGGAACCTCAGTGTTGGTTCGGGTAATCTAACTTCTCCTTCCTTTTTTTATGTAGGACCCCTTCTTTAATTAAAAATTTATTAGATGATGCAACACCAGCTTGCACGGGGCCCTGTGTACCTATTGACTCATATATTGATTGCCTGGGCACCAAAGAGAGACTGCTGTGCTCCAATCCCGACTTGCTCACTTCCCTTCTATCCTATTTGTTTCTCCACTCCATCAGGCTTCTTTCTCCCATCCATCTAAACATTTACTATGTGATGTAACACACACCAGGGAAACAGCCTCCAGACAAGAAAACCAGAGCGCCCGTGCCCTCCCGGCCCTTCCCACTTCCTCCCACCACGTTAACCTCCGCAAACCCTCAGTATGCAAACCCTCAGCCCAGAAACAAACACAAATGGCAGGCAGATGTGGGGCAAACACAGCATATGTTCTTTTACCAACAGATTCTCCCAGGGCTCAGCCCTAGATATACAAAGGGCAGATCCGAGACTAGGACCCCCCTTCCCCAGACCCCCTTGGCAGGGCAGACACTTCCCCTTGTGTCCCTCTGGGCCCCAGTGAATGGCCATCCCCATGAGAAACCTGTTTCAAGACCCCAGAATACATAAAGACACAAACATAGTATACAGTCTTCCTGGTGGGAAACGACAGAACACAGTTCATTTGTAAATAGGTGGCTTTGTCTACAGCAATATAAAAATATTTTGGCCTTTCAAGACAGATACAAAAGAAAGTCCCCATTACCGTCCCCAAGTGTCTCAGCCCCAAACAATAAAGAAGTTGAAGAGGTTTCGATGGGAACTTTGAAGACAGAAAACCTGCCCATTATGTTTTCCAGACATTTCCAGGGGGTGAGCTCAGGTCATGGAGGCTTGAAGCCCTATTTGAGAAGCTGGCCCCTCGGTCTGCATTTTCTCCTCAGTGCTTTGAAGGGCCCAACTCACAAGGGCACTTCCATCCTAGTCAGTACAAGAGCCAAAGGGAGAAGCCACAATGAAAGGCCCATTCATTTGGAAGATTGAAAAAGAAGAAATTCTTTGGGGGTCCCACACTTGAAGCTGCCTATAGAATTCTTTTGAGACAGAGACAACACAGGCGGATGGAGGCTCCCATCTTAAAACACAAGCGCCAGGTCAGCGCTGGACTTGGCTCACTGAGCAACCCCCCACCCTGATCTGCAGGGGCTGCAGCTTGCCTGACAGGAGACTTGGGGTGGAATCCCCACCCTAACGGCCACAAGTATGTTTGCTGTACTCTAGCAACTTACGATTTACAGTTGGAGGGTCCTGGGGGCATGTGTCCGTGTCCATGTGTCCATGGTCCCACGCAGGATTCGGGGTGGTGACTTTGGCTAGAATCAGAAAGCTTGCAGTCACAGGATAGAACCCAGCCAGGTCAGGAAACGCAAGAAGGTGGGTAACAGAGGGTGATACCTATGCTGGACAAAAGGATGGCTTTCAGCAGGAACTCCCTAGGCCTCTACAAATTTAAGTCCAGTGAAGCAAACCTCTCTGTTCAACTCACTCATTCCACACTTGACCTGTCACCAATTGTCCCTGCACTGATGGGGCAGGTACCAAGAGCCCGGTACTAGACGACATGGTGGACTAAGGGTGGCTATTTAAAAAGTAAATTTTTGGGGCCACTGTACCTATAAGAAGCAAACTGATACCTAAGTGTGGCTGCCACCCCCTGGTAGACAGAACCCTGCAAACTCCCTGGAGGGAGGCCACAGGTTGTAGACTGGGACAAGACAATGGGCCAGTAATACTCATGACAGGCCAGGCGCTGGTGAGCAGGCAAGGGAGAGTGCTGCCAGGAATCCATCATGGTTCCCAGTGGGCAGTGCCTTGGAAAACCATTTCACACACATCATGGGATGACAGGTGACCTTTGTGGTACCTGGGCAGCCACCTCCACTAACCATGCAACGGGCACATCAAGTGCTTTCAAGCCCAGGATTTGCCTCAAACTCAAGGTTAAACTGTGAGATACACAGTGAAAACGCATGTCACTACACAACTGGAATCCATTAAGCCAGCCTCAAGACATGGACTCTGTCTGCAACTCATGCAGCAATTTTACCAAGCAGCTGACAACAAATGCAACACATAACCCTAAGATGTTAATGACATGGGAAGGGGTGATTGCTAAATTTTCCCTTTGTATTATCATTATTATTATTATTTACTATTATTATTATTATTATTATTATTTTATTTTTAAGACCTAGACCAGCCTCAAACTTGCTATTTCATTAAAAAAAAATGGTCTTGAATTTCCAAACACCCTGCATCTACCTCTGCCTTCTGAGTGCTGAGATTACAGGAATGCACCATTGCATATGGCTTTATGTTGTGCTGGGGACTGAAGTCCAGAGCCTAAATACTGGTCATGCAGTCTGCAGATGGAGCTACTTCCCAACACTCATACTCACTGCCTTAACTGATTTTTCTACAAACTCAAAACTGCTTAAGGGGGGAAAAATGACTTGCTAAAACAGAAAATATGTTTGAAATATGTTAATTTTGTAAATGTGTTACTAGATTCCAGTAAAGGTAAAATAATGGGACAAAGGGGAGAGCCTCCCATGGGGGTCAGGGAGTGGGGGTCAGGGTAGCAGCAGGAGGGTGGTCAGGAGTGTTCCAAACCTTTTGGGGGGACTGTCTTTAAGTGATGTATATGGAAGCAAGTGACACAGAATGATGTACAGGGGAGGCTGGGGCTACTGGGAGTTAGAAAGACAATGAGGTGAATATGGCAAGGTCTTTAGGGCACTCAGAACCATAGGAGCTGGGAGATGCCTAGTGCAGACTGCCAGTACCTGCGCTGCAAGCCCTCATGGGTGCTGAGGAATGGAGGGAATCCTGCCACTCCTGTCTTACCCTTACTTCAGCTTCCAGAGACGGATTCTTCTACCCTTAACCTCCATCCCCAGACTGAGACACCCCCAAACCGTGCCAGGACATCGTGAGGACACACCTCTTATTTCAAAGCCCCCTGCAAACCACTTGTCTGCCCTCTTGTAACTGCTAGATTCTGTGATTTTAAAACAAGTGTTCACAAGGCAACTAGAGGATTTGAGTGACCCTGGGACTATCTGGCTATCCAACAGCTCAGGACCACCTACTACACACTGAACACCCCTCTACCCATAAGCCATGCATGCACAGGGTGGTCACCCATCATAACCATGGTCCCTAGGTGATAATGAGGCTCCAGACTAAGAACACACAGCAAGACCAAAGACACTGCTGTTTTCTTTCAGGAACATGAACTGGGCCTTTGCCCTGGTACTTCTGTTTTAGTCTATTTTGTTTTTAATGGCAGCAGAGTAATCAGAAGCAGCCCAGGGCATCTGGGGTTTTTCCTGCCTCTCCTCAGGCCCCTGTGGACCCTCCGTGTGCCTGACTGTCCCTAATGAACTCGGCATGTAGACCCCAGGCTGCTATGCTAGCACGTAACCCTGGCAAAGTCATGCCTTGGTTTAAAAGCTGCGTGCACCAGCTCCAGGTCTGCGTGATGTATTAATAACTCAGTGGAGGGATGGAATCTTAACAAATGTCAGAAAAGATGCAGAGACGAGTCACTGTCTGGAGCCAAAGGGAAAAACAAGACCTTATCGAGTCCGCAGGAACCATTGTCACAGCATTTGATGGAAACCTCTTAAGTGAATGCACTACGCTCATGACACAGAGAAAGTGTTGGTGGGCGCCCCAAGCGTAGCCCCTGCAGCTCAACAGGATTAGAACATTCTAGTTCTGCATCTTGAGGTTTTATTTTGAAAAGTTTCTTTCTTCCGGAGGCACACAGGACCTAATTGATCCAGCTTGTCTTTGGTACAAACATCTTTCTGATGTTTCAAACAGAGAAAAACGTCAAAAGACTATTTTTACTAAAATGTTGATTTCAAGAAAAGGAGTCTGCAGTTACACAAATGATCGGCCTTCCCTGCTCCCTACCTGTTGAGAAAATACTACCCTCTTACAAGTTCCCCTGACAAATGTAAGCTCTTTGCAGAGCTCATTTCCTGTACCTTTGTTGAGACCCAGGCCCTGAACATTATGGGCCCATTTATGAAAATGGGAGAGGTAATTGGGACATCTTTTGAAGCCATGTCCCTTTCTCTGTGCTGGGCCCCCATCAGCCCCCTAATTTTCGTTGGTCGGGTTACAGGGGATGTTTATATATGCCTCTTCCTGGAATTTCACCTCTTTGCTTCAGGAGTGGGCAATTAGAGAGAATTAGGACCTATTTGGTACATGTTTACCCTTAATGGATAGAAAGGCTGAGGCTGCCTTGGGAACACAGTCTGCCAGTCTAATTGAAGCTGGCAATTTTTTGATTCCTTATTTCAGCTTTCAGGTATTGTAGCAACCAAGGTCACAAAACAAAAGCTGCAGTCCACCATAGTAATAATGGGTGCATACTGCCAGAGGTCTGTGTGCTGCTGATTACCGCACCAAGGCCCAGAAACAGACAAAGAGGAGCTTGCAAGGGGGTGGCAGCGGGTGGGTCCCTCTCACTTTTTCACAATTTGCTACCTCGGTGGCTTCTACAAGAAACTCTTCCCGGAGTGGCCCAGGGTGCAGCAGAGGTACTGCCAGGTACCTCTTGACCAAAGGGTGCTCAATGAGGGACTTGGGACAGTGCCACTGGGGCACACCCTCCAGCCAGGGAAGTCATGGGTCTAATCTCACTATACAAGGGATGCTCTCAGGCCTATGGCATGTTTGTTTGATTAATTCCGTGTAACAAGTAATCCCTTCACCACAGCATGTGAGGCAGCCCTAGGAGCCTTCCTCTGGCCCAAGCATCGGCCTCTGCTAAGGTCTACATGCTGTCAGTGAGGAACTAGCTAAGGTCAAAGACCGTGGGACCACTTCAGTCACTCAGAAGCCCATAGTCAGAAATCCCCTGCACCCAGGGCTGTAGCCAACACGAGTGAGACTCTGACTCTCTACAGTGTCCAGCCCCTTCATCTCTGAAGAAGGGGACAATAGACTTGAGATCACCAAGGACTCAGCACTCATGCACTTAATTCCAAAGGCCTCAGACAACTGCAGGCCTGCACTCTCCATCTTAAGGGTGGAGAAGTTGATCCTGAGGGCTGAAGGCAGAGATTGAGGTCAGTCACATCCATAGGCAGCACAGACAAGGGGCTGCATTCAGACATCTGTCCTGAGCTCTATCCTTTGAGCATCTGACAATCCCTAAGGACCAGAGGGTGGTCTACCAGGAAGCTAATGGGGACCCAAAGTGTCCAGTCATGGACTTCTGTATTCCCTTCTCGGTCAAACAGGTACTGCACCTGCCTACTACCAACATACCTGCTGACTACAGAATGGGTACACCGAATCTCATTTTACAGATAGAGAAACTGAGGCTCGGAAGGCAGCAGTCACAAAGACACTGGCCATGACTGAGAACCAAGACTCCTTCTCGTAGCAGGGACTCTTGCTGTGGGCTAATCTAGGGCAGCAGTGGGGCAACCCCTGGCAGGGGAGATTGCTCTGCTGTCTTCCTGTCCTTGTCCCTAACCATGCACACCCACCATGCTCCACCTCAATTTAATATCCCTACCCACAGCTTCCTAACCTTGGGGTGGTGGCTGTCTGTCTACACACAGGACAACCCAGAGACTGAGCTGGAAGACAACGAAGCCACACAGCTGTGGTCCCTGGGGCTCCCTGCGTTCAGTCTTTGGCCTCTCACTACCTCTCTCCCCAACTTTCCGTTCTGGAGTTCTATCCCTTGGCCCCATTCTGTCTCTAAAGCATCTTTTGGGCATTGGGCCCAGTGTGATCAAATTTTTGCCTGTAGTTATCCTAAGAAACTTAGTCAAACCTAGCCCTGGGCCCCAGAGTCAGAGACTGGGTGGCTGGCTATATGGGTCATTATGCCTCAGGGGTCTGGTCTTTGGTCCAGCAAGCAAGCAAGCAAGCATATGCGCGTGCACGGACACACACACAGGCAGACAGAGCCAGGGGCCCCACACAGCCCCCGGGAACACACACAAACTCCGTGTTGGGTAGGTAATTGAGGCTTTCTTTTCATTTGAAGAAAGGGCACCTTCCTTTGACAGGAGGCTTTCACAGGACCTGGGAAACTCATTGGGGCTGGCTCTCCCAATTATCCCCAGGTGGCTGTACTCCACAGGGCTCCCCCACATTCCTTTCTGCCTGAGCTTTTGTTTCCAGCTGCGGCAGCCTGGGAGCTCCCAGGCTAAGAGTCTCCTGCTTAAGCCCTAGCCAAAGGCCCTATTCACTGAGAGAAGAGAAGGCCGACTCAAGGTGGTGGGGAGCCAGTCTCGGGCCCCACTCCCAGGCTAGGGGAGGGGAGACCTCACCATCTGCAGTTTTCTCTTAAGCCCAGAGAAACTAGAGAGCAATTAAGAAAGTCAAGAACTGTACCCTCCACCTCTGTTCTCGCATCAATTAATTCCTCTCCCACACACATCCTGCTTGAGTTGGGAGGGGGGCACTGGCCTCTATCACCTGACACCTGCCCTAACACACACACACACACACACACACACACACACACACACACACAGGACTTAGGGATGAAAGGAGCTGAGAAAACAAATGTAAATAATGCCTCTGAAAAACCTGGCTGAAGAGACCAGACTCCCAAAGAAAGGGCAGGCCCGCAACATTGGCCTCAGGGCCAGTGAATCTCAGAAAACACTGGACATTCCACACCACAGATGACAGCCCAGGACCCCTCTCCTACTGCTTTTCTACTCTCTAGCCCGATTGCTGTATTTCTAGGTGCTCAGGGGGAAACACCAGAGGCTCCTCATTGACAACCACGCCCTGCAAAAACCCTGTCCTCTGAAGCCTAGAGAGCCTGAGGTGCCCATGAGGGGCCAGGGTTTACCCTCACCCAGCCACCCACTGTTCCCTGTCAGAGACCCTGTGCTTGAAGTAGTCCCTCTCAGGAAGACCCAGTTCTCCTAGAATTTTCCAGCGTCTCTAATCAGGGATAAGGACCCAAGCACTAACCCTTCTTCTCTTTTGACTAAGAGGGATGGGGCTCAAAGCAGGGTGGGGGGCGCTGCCCCTTGGGACTCTTTCATAGCCTGTTAAATTCCAGTCTCTTGAGGAGAAACTGCTCCCAGTGCAACTGCCCCCACCCCAGCTTCGGCTAGCTTGGTTTCTCCATTGTCCCTCACTGTCTCCTGTCCTTTAACCCTTGAGGGACTTAATTTATCTCCCTCCACACTCCTTCCTCTTCATTAGCCAGCTCATTAAAAGACAAGTAGATTGGTTTGGATTTTTTGTTATTGTTGTTTGTTTGGGGGTTTGGGGATTTTTGGGGGGGTTCATTCTTTTTCTAAGAAGTCAGATTGCTCATAAAAAAAGTTACTTCATGTAAATGAATGAATAGAAACATATGTGTCCCGTTGCCCTTACGTCTTGCCAGATTTTGACGTCATCTGGAGAAATGTACTTTTGAATGCATGTGGGCTTTGAATCACACGTATGGGGGGGGGGCTGAAAACTACAGGGAGCAGCTTGCAGATGGGAATGCAGAGGCTAGGGCAGCCCCTCCACAAGTAATCCCAGCGCAATCCCAGCGTTCCTTTCCTGCCCACCCCAAGGGTAGATGGAAAGAAAGGGACTCCCACAAGAAACCACCATCTTTCCCCACAGTCTGCCCATGTGGGCCGCCAAGTTAGCCAGGGCTCTGTGGAGTAACTGCCTATTACCATGACAATTAACCAGAGACTACCTCCCTTCTTTCCACTAGATGACAATGTCCGCTCTCTTGGCAACTAGGGCCTCATTTCCACCCCTTATTGCCCTGATAAAAACTATTCCTTCTTATAGTACCAGCATCTCAGCAGTTCCTAAGACTCTAATCTGGGAGGCTGTGGTTTATATTAATTGAGAACCTGGTATACTCTTTTTTATTTTTACCCTAATGACATGCAAAATCTCCAAAAGCTGTATCTGCCTGAGATTTCATTTCCACAGTCTTAGAAACATCAATCACCATGTACCTTCATATAAAGCCTTATTCGGGACTCCTGGGAGGATGTGTAGGATTCTGCAGGATTCTGGCTGCAGAATCTAGAGTCTTCTGAGATAAGGGAGCATATTGGTCTTGTGGGTGGGTCTATTTGGCATCATCTTAACCTAGCCTAACCCCTTGGCTCAGTCTACCTCAGAAGTTCTGGGCTGTCCCTAATGAATAAGACCAGCGCCTCAAGCCCCTGGCTCGGCTCAGCCTAGCTACCCAGTGGCTTTGTCTAAGCTCAGGATTTGATGCTCCTGGGAGCCAGCATCCTGCCCTGAACAAAGCTCTCCCAGCCCTCCTTGCTAGCCACGTCACCGTGTTTGCAGGTCTCTCAGTAAATGCCAGCAACGGAGTAAATGTCACAAGACAGAGCCGTCCTGGTGCCCTAGGCACACATGCCCTCCTCTCTCCAGCCTGCTGGGCTCTCCCAAGAGGGAAGGCAGTAAGGCAAAGGGCAGACCTGGGTGCTGGGCCTGCCTCAAACAGCCAGCTTTTGTTTAATGATAAGATTCCATCCCGTTTCCACTTCAGGGGAACTGTACAGGAGCCATCTGTGAACCCTGTTTAATGAGTGTCATGGAAGCTGTATTCTAAAGCAGAGGTACCATGGGGAAGGCAAGGTCTGCAAGCAGCCTGATATAGGGGGGGGTCTTGAGGCGGAGACAAGGAGTTCTATTGAGGGCATCAAGCAGACAGCAACAAGGCCAAGGTCAGACCTGGACCCAGTTGATGCTCCCCAATGCCCCCCCAGATGAGGCAAAGCAGGATGACCCTCCTTTCCCGGCCATGTGATGGCTACCCTAACCACCTGACCCTCCAGCCCTCTGTGTAAATGAATTATGGTCCTACCCACCTCCCAAACACACACATAAGCCTTTAACGGATCTACTAATATGTCTTGAGTAAAAGATTCACAAAGAAGAAACAAATAGCAAAGCCTTCCTAATGTTTTCCACCATTACTGATTTTGTTTAAACAAACAAAAACATTCCCATCTCATTGCAGTGCCAGGGTGAGGAAAATAAGGAAAAGAATCTCATTTAAAATCACCATTTCGCTAAGAGGACATTGTCAAAGCCCCACGTGTGCAAGGTACCAATTGTTCCATAAAGTAGCGTTGCCATGGCTGGGGCGTGGGGAGGAGATGTCTCCCCACCCAAGGTGGATAGCCACCTATGTCCACATCTCTGAATGGGACAAAAGCTAGAGGTGGTGGTGTGACAGGGCCAAAGGCCTGTGGATTCGTATCACAAACATTGTCAGTTGGTTTGACTGTGTACCTACTGTGTGTCTTGCCCTGGTAGCCTGCCCCCACTTACCGTCTCTGGCCCCTGCTAGACAGTGGCCAGGATGGACTCCCTTTCGCGGCGACGGTCTCGGCTCCAGGCAGGGTCCAGGCATCCAGACGTCGAAAGCTTGGTAAGGTGCCCCCCTCCACTGATTAAATGTACTCTTTCTTGAGTGAACATGTGGTGTCAGTGAATTCTAACGGAATTGTGTTTGTCGGCGCAAGAGACTCACCCTAACCCAGGATGGTGGCACGATGCACGTTGTGGGGGTCCTCGCGCTGGGCGTCCTGGGGTCCTCGCGCTGGGCGTCCTGGGGTCCTCGCGCTGGGCGTCCTGGGGTCCTCGCGCTGGGCATGGCCGAGTCTTCCGTCCTTTGCTCTTCAGCCGGCACGGCTGGTGGGCGATTCCAGCTTTGGGGAAAGGCAAATAATCAGAATCCCTACAAAGCGAACAATGTGAAAAAAGAGAAAAGCCACCTGTACTCACACGCATGAAGACAGGCAGCGGCCTCACCTGCTCTTCTGTGGAGATGGGTGGCTCGTAGAACCTGAGCACAACAGGAAATGGCACGGGAAGACGCCACAGGCCTGGATAGTAGCCCCCAAAACAACACCAGGTCAGCAAAGGGCCTAGGAGCGTGGAGCCATGGACTCTCAGGGACACACACATGGTGGTAGGTACAAGTGGGCAACACCCACCAGGGAACGCCGCCGCCGATGACGGGTCTCCAGGGCCAGCAGGCGGAGTCATAAACCTGGTTTCACCCCCTGGTCACTCAGACCCTGGAAATCTGTCCCAGTGGAGATGAAGAACCAGCCAGGGATTGTCCAACAGGCACAGGGAGGCTGCTGGCAACTGAGGTGACACTGAGTTGGGGAAGAACAGGGGATTTGGGAACCTGGTGGCAAGGCTAAGGACAGCAGGAGGACCAGGTTAGCCACGGGTGTGGGCTTTGCAAGGGAAGGCAGGCTGTAAAGCAGAGACCCACGGGAGAGGGTGGAGTAGGATGAGCCCCGGGACTGAGGCACAGGTTGGTGTTAGGGAGACATCATGGGGAAAGGCTATGCAAGCAGATGCCATGTGGGTGATGAACCCGGGTGCCATAAAAGCAGGGAGAGCCAGCAGGTAAAGAGCAGGTGGTCAGCCAGGCAAAGCCAGGGCCTACACATGCTCTCTGGAGGCTCCTGGCGTGGGACACAGCCCCAAACCCATGTCAGGGGACAAAAAGGCTGGACTGCGTCCCAGAAGAAGGAACACACTGTGGAAAGGGCCCAAAAGCCTCAGACCCCCATCAACTCTAGAGGAGGACCTGTGTGGCCAGGACCGATGGCACATCACAGCTGTTCCTTTATGCTTGCTTCAGCCCTAAGCTGCAGAACCAGACGCCCACATACTCAGCCATGAATGGGGAGGGAGGCAGAGAGGGGGGCAAGGCCCTGGGGGTGAGCAGGTCTGCATGAAGGCAGGGCAAGCAAACCAGGCCCACCCCATGCCCTCTGAATGCCCTCTATGGAGCCAGAGTACACTGCTCTGGCTCCCAGACAACCTCCCAGCTTGCCCTCCCTGGGAAGCAGAGGCCATCAAGGGACAAGCTAGGTGGCAGGTGCCAAGCCCAGGGCCAGGACCATGGGCACGCTCAGTTAGGATCAACTGTTGGATGACAGGCTGAACGCGTGGATGAATGCAGGGCACAACACTAGGACCCCTTCAAAGGGGACCAAGACTAGGGCAGGCAGCCGTTGCTCCAAGCTCCTCAGCCCCGCCTCCCACCCTCTGAACCCTGGCTGCTCTGGTGTGGCAGTTGAGCCCATCCATTCGTCCACCTGTTCCACTATGCATCCCACATACTCTTACTGAGCCCCACTATTTACCGGGTTGGTGCTGGGACACCCAGAGGAGGAAGGGGTGGCCTAGGGGGGGCACCCCAAAAGGCCAGATCCAAATGGGAGAGGGGGGGAGAGACAAACAGAGGGAGGCTGAGACAGAATGGAGGGGAATGGGCAGTAAAGGCAGAAAAACAGTGGTTCTCAGAAGAATTGGGGGCCGGGGTTGCCCTGCCTCCTCCCTCCTTTCCTGGGCCTTCATCTCCAAACCCCCTGCTCTATCCTGTCAAGCTCCCAGGATGCTCTAGGTCTCTGGGCCAATTCTGAAGCCAGCCTGGATGCCAGAGCTGGGAGGGGTTGGGGGAGGCTCCTCTATCCACTGAAGCGCCCTTGAGTGTCCCAGGAAGGGGAGTAGGGGCAGGGGGACTCATGTTTGAGCTGTTGGGGGCTGCTATGCTTAGAGGTTCCTCACACAAAACCCCAGTGGCCTAGGACTGTCAGGTACTGAGCAGAGACCCTCAGCAGGGTCCCTAGCTTCTGAAAAGCCCCCAGCCTCCTAGAATACCAGAAGAGGCTTCAGGGACCTATTATTTTACTAATTGATTGATATATGAGACAGGGGGACCCGGAGACCATGGAAGCCCTACCAACTGACACCGTACTGTGAGAGGCAGGCTTGTGCAAGGCCCTTCAGGCCTCTGCCTTATCCTAGCCCCTGGCTTCAGCTGCTTGCTATACTGGTGGCACCCTAATTTGAACCCTTAGGGTGCTTAGGGTGCTACAGAGCCCTTAACCAGGAGACCAAATGTGACCGTGGGCTGTGTGAGAAGGATTGCTGTGTGTGGTCGGAATGGATCTTGGGTGGCTCCTTCACTGGCAGCTACCTCCACCTTGCACCCTCCTTCAATGGGTCTTGCACTGGGGACCAGGGCTTAGACTCAACAAGGAGAGATCTCTGCTGGCACCAGCATTAAAGTATGTCTTCAGAAGCCAAGGCTGCCCTACCCCGCAGCCAACAGCTCAGCTCATTATGGTAATCAGTGTTTTTCTGTGGCAGACAAAAAGGATTCCTTATGATATGAATATTGGAGCCCAGTGGCTGCCTCATTATTCTTCAGCCTCTCTCTCTTCTACAAGGCCCAAGATTAGCCCCATGTTCATTAAGGAGAAAGGGCAAAAAGCAGAAAAAAACCGTAAGAAAGAATGGCTGGGGGGTGTCTCTACACTGTGGGCTGGCCATTCCCTGAGACCCTTCTTGTGTCTTCCGGACTTAATCACCAGTCCAGGGAGACAGCGGGTAGGGGGCAGGAGGTAAGGAGGTTAAAACTCAGAGGAGGAACTCAAAACCTTTGAATGGGGCTGTGATATGCGAGTTCCCTGGGATTTGTCACTGGGTAATCAACTTAAAAGCTTCCTTCTGATTTTTTTTTTTCTGCTAAGCCCGGGCTAACTAACCTAGGAGGAAAAGCTTTTTCTAGATGAGGTTTTGGTAGGTCTTTACATTCTAAACCCCCCTGCCATCTTAGCTGTCTTTAATGCCCTCCCTCCCTCCCTTCCTCTTTGGTCTTCTCTGTGGGAACTTAACTTCAAGAAAACTTAATTGTGACCCAAATTGCATTTGCTCAGGAAAACCTAATTGATTTTACCTTCAGTCCCTCAGCTAGGGTATCTGGGGCTTACCTGGTGGAGTTCACCTGACCTTCCTGGGAAAGGCCATTAACCCTATTTTGGCCGCCGTGGCTTTGAAGAGCTGTCTTACCCTGTGCTCTCAGTTTTAAGTGGGTTACCTAAGACCTGAGGCCCAGATCAGCCAACCCCACAGTGCTCAAGGCAGCCCTGCCAGCGAGCTGGGACGAGGCAGGTTTGGGGAACTGAGAGGCGGGAGTGCTCGTTCCCAGGAGAGGTGAGAATAGTTTGTCCATGAAGCCAGTAATGCGGGAATAGAAGGGAACCAGAGCCACGAAGCCATGGAACAGGAGTAATGGAGAAGCATGTGTCCTTGTGTCCAGCCAGGCTGGAGCCGTGCCAAGGGTCAAGCTACGGAAAAGTGTTTACCTGAGCGAGAGCCGTTCGATGGAGAAGAGCGAGTCAGGAAGCAGTGGGTTGGAGGGGAAATTGGAGGTGAGGAAGGAAAGCAGCCAGTGTAGGCAGGCCTCGAGAAGCCGGGCTGTGAAGGAAAGACAGACTCTGGCGTGGAGAGCAGGAGGACAGGAGGGAGGGGCTCCAGGTGGGGACAGCGGAGTCAGGAGTCCAGATGGGGGCTGGACCCAAGGTGCAGGCTTGAAACAGGTACATGTTCACTGCTAAAACGGAAGAGGTCATGAAGACAGCAGTAGGGGGCGCCCCAACCGGAGAAGGTACTTGACAACCTCTGCTTCCCTGGGAGATGGCAGGCCGGCCCTGGGTCAGGACAGGGAGTTGTGAGCATCAAATGAATGGACAGTGGCCAGAGAGAGACCAGGGCAGCTCCGGTATCCATGTGTGCTAAACACTGAGGATGAACGGGCAATGCTGAAAGCCACTGGCCACTCTGGAAGACGGGAAGGGTCCCTCCTAATAGCCTGAATTAACTTAGAGTGGGTCACTGCATTTGTCACCTTCCTTCTGCCTCCGTTTGCCTCATAATCCAATCAGCCCCTTCAGAGGCCAGAGGCCTGGACAGCTGTCCACTCCCAAGCTGGGTTCCCCTAAAGCAACCCATTTGGTTTTCTTTTCTTTCTTTTTTTTTTTTTTTTTTTTTTTTTTTTTCTCTCTGTCTTGTCTGGACAAAACTTCTTGGTTTAAAAGGTGACCAAAAAAAGTGCTGGTAGAAGGAGGCCCCAATTAGCCTCAAAAGGAGGCTGTTGTCATTACCTCTGTACCTCAGCCACAGCCTGGTGCATCGGGCTCATGGTCAGCATCTCAGAAAATGTTTGTTGAATTAATTCTATGGTTTTATTTTGGTTCTGGAATTTATGTATTGAATACAAATACACCCAGCACCCACTGGGTGCTCTCTTGTGAGAGAGAATAGGACTGGACAGTGGGCAATAGGGACAGCCATATTGGCTAGTATGCATTCTGTAATTTCTCAACAATTTACAAAGCACTTTCTGTGAGTTAACATCATTTGGTCCTCAAAATCTCCCTGTCAGGTGGATAAACCCATTTCCTCTTCCTTCCTTCCTTTCTCTTTCTTTCTTTCTTTCATTCATTCATTTTTCTCTTTCTCTTTCTTCTTTTCTTTCTTTTTCCCCTTTTTAAAATCTTTATTTAGGTGTGAAAGGAACTGAAACTTGGAAGTTCAGTGACTTGTTTAAGGTCATCTGTTGCTGAGAGATGCCGTCAGCACATGTTACCAGACTTGGGCCGCTCCCTCCCAAGCAGCTCCCCAAGACTCTTGGGGAGCTGGAGTATCAGACGTTCTCCCAATGTGAAATGTCTGATATGGAAAAAAAAAAGGGGGACTTTTTGAAAAACTTTAGGCTGAGGACAGGGGAGGGACTGTCAGGGGCAGCCACAATGGCACTCAGGCCCAACTCTGACACCTTCTTTTGCCTGCAATATGGCAAAATACTCCACTGTCCTTGATTTAAACTTTAGTCCAACCCACGAGTGGGGCTGGTTTCTCCCAGTTCTCTTTCCCACCTTCCTTTGTTAAAATCATGAAGAACCAGCGCCAATTCATCCTTCTCTACACATGGTGCTTCTTCCACCCTCCGCCCCCACCCTTTCATACACGCAGGAACAACATGGTCACATTGCTTAGAAAGTGCTCTGGAAATCGCCACACACACATTACTTAAGTCCTTACTCAGGTCTCCCCGACGGCCTGCTGTCTTTAGGAGCCCCTGGCTGGTGCAGGGAGGGCCCTGTGCACAGGGGCTGCAGGGGTCTGCAGGAGAATAGATGAGACAGTGAGTGGGGGGAACAGATCCACCCGCAAACCTTTCAACAAACATATGCTGAGGGGGTCTGCCCAGCCCTGCCACAGGCTGTTCTAACTCATTTAATTCTCACAACAACCCTAGGAGGTTGCTCCTAATGTCCCCGTTAACCCAAAAGGGACATCTCCAAGAAGGTGGGTGGAGGGGGGTCATGGCATGCCTTTGGGGGTCAGCCACATGCTCATTCCAGAAGCACCCCACCCCACCCACAGAGTTGCCAGCACGATGCTGGTGGCCCCTGGCCCAGGCCCCCCTCCTGAGAGGCTCCCAAAGGGACCCTTCTGCTCAGGACATTGTTTGGACAACAGGTCAGTCACAAGGGACGACCCCCTTTGGGGAGGGAAGCACTCCAGTTCACTGGCAAATGAACACAAGCAGAGACATACAGGGGAGGAAGGGGTCACACTCAAGGCACAGGCAGAACAAAGGTCGAAGGTCATGACCAATGCCCCCTCACTAGGGCTTTGGTTCAGGTTTGAACCCAGAGGAACACTAGCAGAACACTGCTGATCCTCTTTGCCCCTTGTCCCTCGATGTCCTGTTGCTGGGGTTCACAAGGGGCTGCGCTGTGTGCTGGTGGCTTCCAGGAATCCATGCTCTTTGACTGTACAAATAAGCAAAAGTTAGAGAACTCACTAAATGCCCAGGTACAGATGTGTATAATTACAATTTAAGCTAATTAATTATAATTACAGATAATCATTTAACATTTTAAATTATCTTCAGTGGTTAATGGGTCTGGAGTTGATGAAAGAGAAATGGGTAGGGGGATTCCTCTGGCCACATAACGTGCAAGCAACTTGAGGCTGTGGTACCAGGAGGTAGAGATGTTCAGCAGGTATTGCCACAGGCCCTTCAGCCAGGCTGGGTATCCAAAGGAGGTGGTGGTCCTTGAAGCCTGGTGTGAGCCGATGATGTCATCCCTGAAGAGATGGGAGGGGGCGGTTAGAAACTTACCTTGAGGTCCTCTAATGGCCAGCACAGGAACAGCAGAGAGAGGGAGGGGGCAAGGGGAGGGAGGGGATGGGTTGGGAGGAAAGAGGGAGGGGCATAAAGGGATCAGGGAGGAGGAACAGGGATGGGAGGGGGAGAAGTAAGGGAGGGGTAAGAGGAATGAGGAAAATGGGTAGGGGAGGGGGAGGAGGAAAGAGGGTAGGAGGGGGGAGGGGGGAGAGGGGAGGGGGAAGGAGGGAGGAGAAATGGGAGGGGGAAGAGAGGGGAAAAGGGAGGGGGAAGAGGGAGAGATGAAATGGGAGGGGGAAGAGAAATGGGAGGGGGAAGGAGGGAGAGAGGAAATGGGAGGGGGAGGAGGGAAAGGAGAAGTGGGAGGGGAAGGAGGAGGGGAAATGGGAGGGGAGGACAGCAATGGGAGGGGTACAGATGAGTTGATTGACAGTCGACAAGTGTTAGCTGAGTGCGCATGCGCAGCCCTAGCGCCAGGCTAGCCAGCCAAGAACCATTTGCACATACAGACCGCTAGGGGGCGCGCGGCCCGCACCAAGAATCCAATAGCTCAACCACCTGCGGCGCCCCCAGTGGCACCAGGGCGCAGCTGCTAGAGCTAGGCTGACGTGGGGGGGGGGCGCTGCCCAACAGGTTTCAGGCTTGAAGGAGGGGGGCATAGCCCACACCAGCCCATCCTTCAGGGTCGCTCTGCACCCCCATCGCCTCTCCAAGCTAGCCAGAGCCAGTCTGCAGACATGACGCAGCACCCACACACGCACCTAAGCCCCTGCAGTAAGGAGACCCCGCAGTAAGGAGCTCCCCCAGACCACAATTCCACATCTGATAAGTGGAAACAGAAAGCCGCTTCCAACCAGTTAATCTAATTAAGCATAATTACACAGCACACCCATTTTTGAGGTCTTCATATATATGATGTAAAATAAAGGCAGACCCCTCTGCCTCCCCCCAACACCTTTCTCCCCAAAACCATGGCGCCTAATTAATTTTTTTGCAATCTTTCCTCCTCAAAAAGCCACACCTTTATAAAACCCCACAAAAAAATTAATAAAAATAAATTAATCTGCGTCCATGACACCCTAAATCACACAGCCACTGCAGATGACGCCATCTCTGGCCTATGTAAGTCTTGCAGGCAAGCCTCAGTAAACCCACGAATCTTCCTCTCATTTCCCCTTGGGTAAATGGACCCACAGTCCCGCAGCCAATCTCGCGCCGACCCCCTCCTGCAGGAGAACAAAGGCCACCTCCCCTCCCCTCCCCACCCCGCCCCCCAAAATTCCGCAGTGCCACCAGCGCCCTCTTGCGGCTACCAAAAGAACCTTCTAGAAACCTGCCACGTAGCAGCCCTTTGGCGCCCCCCCTCCAGCCAGCCAGCCCAAGATGGGGAGGGGGCGGCCTGGGGGGCTTGACAGGGACAAAGGAAACGGCCAAAGGTGATTTACAGAAAATCAAACCCCTTCAACATGTCAGGATCTTGCCGCGACCATCATGCGCAACACTGAAAAGAACCCTGCCACCAGATTCCCAAATCCCAGCACTCAGATCACCCCCCCACACGCACACACCTCCACACACCCCCTTTTCTGCATCTCCTTCTCAGACGCAAGGACACGGGCTTCTTCCCACCCCAGCCCACCCCCGGCCTCTGTTCTACCTGCGCCCCCGATTCCTTGACCCTAGCGTCAACTGCCGTCTTCCCCGTGTGATCTGAGGGTCTCCAGGCAGATTTGCCGCTGACACCATCTCTCTCCACCACTAAAATGGCCCCTTCAGGGACGAGCAAATAATAACGGTCGCAATTTTCTCTCTGTATTTTGCCTGAGGTCGCGGCTATACTAACCCTGAGTATCTGGATTTGGAATAGCTGGTGAACGTGAACCTCTAAATCTCACGCCCACGATTCACCGAGAACCTGGTTGAAGACCATGAAAAAAGATGGCTCAAGACCCTTCTCTTCAGGTACCTTCCCCCCCTAATTCATGGGGCTTGCAGAATGCGTCGCCGCCATATCTCCCACCATTACTGCAATTCTAAAGGTGGCTTCGAGCTCCCCCCCCATCAGGTTTTTAGACCCCGGAAACCGCAATACACTGATTTAAAGGGAGAAATCTCTGATTATTAATGTTAATCTCAATCAGGGTCTCTGCCAAACAGCCCACCCTCCAAGACTACGTGAGAAAAAAACCCTGGTGTCCCCCCCAGTTAGAAAAATGTGCCTCAGGATTCCCTTCCTGACAGAATTTCGTGTCAGATGCTGGGGACCAGGCTTAGTAGGGGGCTGGCTTCGGGAGAAGGTCCCCAGCATCGGCCTTTCGGCATGTCCAGGAGGACAGAGCCGGGGCCAGAAATGTCTTCGTTTTTGCACATCCTTTCGGCTAAAGGATGGCTAACCACTCACCAAGCAAGGCTTTCTCCTGGGGGTGCCCGGTTCTCTGGGAGAGCTGCAGCCAAGGCGAGCAGAGCCAAGGCGAGCTCTATCCCAGCTCTTCGCCGTCTGCGCTAGGGGCTGGCTGGGTGGGGTTTATATAAAGGCGCAGAAGGGGTGGTCTTTGACGTCAGCGCATTCTGCTGCAATGCGCTCATTTCTCTAAAAGTGATTGGCCGGAAAAATGAGCCCCCCAGATTCTATGACAAATTGCTGTAGCCGCACCCAGACTGCAGCAAAGAACGGAGGAAAAAAAAATCTGCCGCAGTGCCCCTGGCCGCCATGACCAACACCCTGTGGTCGCTGATGCTTTTTCCCTACATGAGCCCTGATCATGGATAAAAGGGACATTTGTAGACACAATCTGGGGGGAAATCACCCCAAATTATGATTGTACTCGGGGGGCCAAGAATAAAGGTGGGGTGCCGGGGATTGGCATCTCGTTTGCCGGGGTTCTTCAGAACATCGTCAGGGGCTCCGGGCTCAGGGAAAGAGGACGCCGTGGGGTTTTTTTTTCATTATTATTATTATTTAATGATAATAATTATTATTATTATTTCCCTGGAAAATAAAAAGCCCAGATAAAATAATTGATTCCCAAATGTCAGACCGAGGCTGTCACTGTCACCTAGCGCACCCCATTTTTTGATGGATCATCTTAATACGGGAGATTTGAAGTCCCGGGCTCAAAAACCGCTAGCAACCTGTGCAGTGAAAAGCTTACGACATCCCTTCCTCTTCCAAGGGTCCATTTCTGCCCGTTAAGGGGGGTACCCTGCAAACCGCAGCATACTATGAATATAGATGGGTGCTGTGCCCCCTAAGAAAAGTACTTCATGGGTGAAAAGGGGGTCCTATGTGGTAGTGCTTAGAGTACACCCCCCAATCGGGTTGATTCCCCACTCTCTGGAAGGTGCCCCACTCCCCTGCAGCCCAAGCAGACAGACAGTGACACGTGTTGCTATGGCGCATAGCTGCCTGGCTGTGTTCTCTCTGGGACTTGGCACAGGAGAGCTAATCCTTAACAGGTGGTACCTCCGGCTGCTGTGCCCTACCCTAAGTGGCAAAGTGGGCAACACGTCAATCAAATGTCCTCTCGAAAAGGTCAAAATGCTGTTGAAAGGGACGGAGGATCTATCTTAGGGTGACAGGTGGGTGGCAACTGGGAGGCCAAGGAAGAAATGTCTGATGACAGAAATGGAGAATGAAAGACCCTAAAAGGAAAAGCAGAGGCTTCCATGGAGGGCATGAGGTTAGAGGAGCCCCCCCCCCCCGCCCCGCCCTTATCTGGGGCTCTGCAGCTGCTTCAGCATACGCCCCTGTGCCAGCAATCCTATGACACCACTCAGGTCCGGGGCTGAGGGGCACAGAGAAGGGCCACCGCTGAGCCCCGGGTTACTGACCATGGGCTCTCCGATGACTCAGGCCTTTCCGGAGGCAGAGGGGATTGTTAATGTAGGAACGGAGACATTATTGAGGGGGGGGGGAGAATGAAGGCTTAGGGCTTTGTGGACATGACAAAGAGCTATCTGAATTTGTCAGATACTGGGAAAGAAAGAAAACACCCCACTCTCAGCCTGTTGAACATGCAGACAGCCCCCCAAAAGGAGGCCCCTGACAAGGCAGAAAGGCCTTCACCAGCCACAGACGTCACGGAAGCTTCAAAAAAACATGGCTCCCAGTCCCCCAGTCAACAGGAGACATTTATTAGCCCACAGTATTAATAGCTAGGAAACAGCCAGAGCTGGCTGGGGCCAATCATCAGCAAGAAGACCCTGTCGTCAAGCCCCTGTGACCAATCAGACAGCAGAAGGCCCAGTTGCTAGCCTCTAGGGGCAGAGGCAAGAGGTACGCATTGTCATGGGGGCTCATGTTCCTGCCCACGCGTGGGATCACAACGGCCACTAGAGAGCATCAGCAGCCGTGTGCATGGGGTCCCTGGAGGCTGTCAGCATTGCAGCCCCCCAAAACATAGGTTGGTGCCTGATAAGAGCAGCCGATGAGCACTAGCAGGGCGTTGAGACACCCAAGGGCCATTCTCTGTCCTCCAGGCCCTGTGTCCTTGAGAGGGGGAAGGCCTCGGCAGCAAAGTCAGCCTCTGCATTTTTTCCTGGGCCCCTTGCTCCTAAGCCTGTTCCTGGCAGCAAACCCCATTCCTCGGCTTCAAAGCCTTTACTGACAGGCCAAGGTAACAGACCCTGGAAGCACAGCAGTGGAATCAGCTCTGTTCCCTCCCGGCTGGGAGGCCAAGGTCCAGGTCCTTCCCCTCTCTGGGCCCTATTTCCTCATCTGGAAAAAGGAAGGAGTTGGACAGGAGGGTCCCCAAGGAGCCTTCCAGTCCTGTTTTGCTTGATTTGAATGTATACATCAGGCGAGTCAAATGTCTTCCAGACATTCTTCATGACAGTAATTAGTATCAGGTGTATCCTGCAGTCCATGTGGTTACTTCATTACCGGCTTTTCTTTCCACTGTATTTTATTTTAAACAGAACTCCATGGCAACATGTTTATCCTTCTGGCTTCCTAAAAGAAAGAGAGAGAGAGAGAGAGAGAGAGAGAGAGAGAGAGAGAGAGAGAGAGAGAGAGAGAGAGAGAGGGAAGATGGGAGGGGAGGCTGCTGTAAATGAATCTCTGCTAAGCACAGTTTAACCACAATTCTTAAAAAAAAAAAAAAAAAAAAAAAAAAAAGAATCCATATGTTTAAATGTTTTTGTTGGCTTTTCTGGAGCTCAGAACCTAACTTTTAAAATATTTGTTGGTCCAAAGCAATGGGAGAATTCTGGAAGAAGCCAAACCTGCGGCAATGTTTGGATGGGAACTGCTTCTGTGTCTGGGCAATGCTAGCAAGCCTTCCCTGCTCAAAAAGGGTGAAGGCTCAGATTGGTGTGGACTGAGGAAAACTGGGGAGAGGATGCACATTGGAAAAAAAGCACTTTCTGTGCGAGCTACAACGTGGCTTCTCCTGCAGGCTGGAGAGCAGCCAGCGTCCAGACCCAAGCCCAACCTGGCCTCTCCCTCCTCTTCTGCTTCCCTGTAGATACGTTTCTTCTTTGTAAAATGCTTTTCTGACAACAGAGTACCCCAGGCTGACCTCAAATCCACTGTAGTGCTAGCTAACCTCAGACTTACAACAGTCCTTCCACGTTAGCTTCCAGGATTTCAAGCTGTTTTTGTGTGTTTATTTGTTTAAAATTCATATTTGGGGGGCTTGAGAAAGGGCTCAATGGATAAGAGCACTGGCTGTTCTTCCAGAGGACCTGGGTTCAGTTTCCCCACACCCACATGGCAGCTCCCTCCCAGCTGTCTGTAACTCAAGTTCCAGGTGATCTGACACCCTCACACAGAAATACATGCAGTCCAAAACACCAATGCACATAAAATAAAGAAATCTTTTTGAAAATTTTTGTATTTGGGAACTCTCAATAGCTCCATGAGACAGGCGTGGTAGCTTGCATCTTTAATCCCAGCAGAGACAGATAAATCTAAGAGTCCAGCTCCAGCCAAGGCATAGTTAAGACCTTGTCTAAGGACAATAAAACAAAATAAAATAAAGCTATCTGAGCCATCTCCCATCCACATGTGCATATTTGGGCTTCAGTATACAGACGTCCTCAGATTCAGTTAGGAAGTGAACACGTCTCATTTTCCTCTGCCAAGCACAGGTTAATGATGCACTCTTGTCAAATCACACTGAAGACTACAGTAAAACAGCACGTAAGTGTCGCCTGTTCAGAATAGCCCTTCCAGATTTTCCCTTCATGTCATTGTCCTCCAGACAGCCAAATATCTCTGGGTCACAGACTTCTGAACCTCCTAGTATCACACACTCAGCCAAAGTTAGAGAAGCTACAGAACCCTGGGAGGGTTTTTGCAGGAGCCTGGGTTTCTCTAGGATTTGGGGGTCCTGTGTTTCTCCTGTTGTGCTAGGCAGCACCAGGAACTGAAGGACTCAGAAAATTTTTATCAGTAGAAGCCCCATCTTCCACAAGTCTGGAACTGTTTTCTGGAAGGCACATCAGCCCCAAATCCCCAGCGTTGGAAGTGCCACTCCCCTGACGTCTAGATCCTAGGTACAGTCTTAACTCTTTGCAAAGAGGAGTTGGCCAGATTGTAGATGCAAAAAGAAAAATCAGTCCCTTGCTTTCTGCAGGCCAAGAGTAAAGTTCACTTCCTGACAGGCTGTTGTGCCTCTCGGCAGGGCTTGTGTACGTGTCCTGTTTGAGCTATATCAGCTTGAGCCATGGCCAAGGCCAGCAGTAAACAGGGGATGATCGTTTACCAGGGAGAATAACTCCCATGCTTTAGCTAACTGGGTACACAAGTGGGGGGGGGGGCTTTGCTCTTCAGGGTTCCTTTTCCTAAGCAGGGCCATGGAGAGAACGTAAAAAACAACATTACCCAAATGGTGAGGGAGTCAACAGCTGTTCTGGGCAAAGGAATTTGAGGTGTATTTTTTTTCCTCGTGATTTTTCAGCTAACATGTGTTACTTTTCATTTAGAAGAAGGGAGGGCGCTGGTGAGGTGGCCAGTGGTTACAAGCACTTTCTCTTGCACAGGATCTGGGTTTGTTCCTGGAACCTACGTGGTGGCTCTCATCACAATCTGCCCCTCCAGCGCCAGTCTTACACCTCCTTTTGGCCTCTGCAGACACCAGGCAGCCATGAGGTGCAAAGCGTACATGCAGGCAAACACTCAGACACGCAATATAAAAACCAATGAATCTAGAAAGACAGACAGAAAAGAAAAAAAGCAAAAGCAGCAATTGGGGGCTGAGGAGGAGGAGATGGCTGAGTGTGTAAAATACTCGCAGCCCAAATGTGAGACCCTGAGTTCAGATCCCCAGTGCCAATGTAGAAACCCAGACTATGAAGTCAATGCTTGTATCTCTGTTTTGTGGACGGTTCCTGAAACTCATCAAATGAACTCTGGGTTCAGTAAGAGACCCTGTCTCCAAAAACAAAGGGAATTATTCATGATGACATGGAATGGCAGCTTCTAGCCTCCGCCAGCATGCACACACGTGTGCACACATACTGAAGTACAGGTGCTACATACATGACCATATATAAACACATGCATGTAGCAATCCAAGAAGACTGGTGGACATTTTAAATTTCACAGAAAGGAACCTAGTGTACACAATCTCTCTTTCTAATAAGTAAATTAAACTCTAAGGTCCCAGGGTTCACCTCTGCACAGTATGGGGCCCTTTCTGTGAACCACGCTCCCCAAGAGCAATGGGCTTAGGGTATCCGGAAAGCACACAGATGCACTCCACTCCTAAAAGAACTCTTCAGCCAAGGAATTCTTAGTGGCTAGGAGCCAGGGAAGGGCTTCTAAGTTTCCTTTCTTCTGGGGGAACTAGAAAACCCACGAGCAGAGGCTAAGCAAGCCATCGCTGTGGGGTGGATTTTTGAACTCGAATTTTGACACAGAGAAGAGACAGCCACGTTGACAGCTTCACCCCCACCCGCCCCCCCTAGCTTTGGGCAGGGGCCAGCCCCGGATTCAGGCAAGGGGTTTTTCTGGCCCAGCTCCATGGAAATATTTCCTTCGGTGGCGGAGCAAAACCTTGCCTCATTCAACTGCCTGCGGCTAGGGAGGGCGTGGCACTCACTGTGTTGACAGAGGGCAGGGGGGGCACCCTACCCCCAGCCCCAGGAGAAAGTGTATCCTAGGTAGAACAGGACTGGAAAGTTTGCTTTTTTTCTCCCTCCTCCTCCTCCTCCTCTTCCTCCTTCAAACAAAAAGATTGATGACAGTTGAAAGACTGCCCCCCAATAATGAAGCTGCAGAAGACACTGGTGCCTCACTAACACCAGGGTCCACACAGAACTTGTTTGCCTTCTGAACAGGGTCCGGGTCATTCCAGAACCCACAGGCAGCCTGTCTGCAGAGCTTGCCTCTCAGTGGAGGCCGCAGTCACCTGAAGGGGAGTTCAGGAGAAGCCCAGGGCACTCAGAGGGTGTGAGGGGAGGGGACGCTTAGGGCAGCCTGTCTGTTGCCATCCTGCGGGACTGCAGCGATAAGCAGAGTCACTCCCCACCATCACCATCCTGAACGCAGGGAGAACCGAAGTCATGGCCCACGATTTGGTCCTTGATGTCTTGAGAGCACTTTACAGGGCTAAGGATACTCACTACCTGTGTGGTTGTGGACTTTCTGAGTCTCTTCGCATGATGACTGTGTACAGATGAAATGTGCCCTTGGTAGAGACTATTAGATAGAGGAAAGAAAGGTGTACTCACGGGACATGCTCAGTCAGGGAACTGTGTTCACATGTCCCCAGCTGGGGACATGGAGAAGGCTGCTGAAGAAGAAGCTTTGATATTGATACCCTTGTTTTTTGTTTTTTGTTTTTTTTTTTTTTTTATTCACGAAACATGTAGCTTCTGGCCTCGAACCCTACCTACTCTTACTCTCTTCTCATGACTCAGCTGTGGAGGCATAGCTTTGAATTTATTGTCTCTCCATACCTCAGTTTCCCCTTATATAAACTGAGAATAATCACAACACCCATTCCCCAGAGTTATACGCATGGTTCATTAGGGCATATGAAAAATCCCTCAAAATACCTGACTAACTGAGCAGACAGCTCACGTTGTCGCCAAGGAGGGCACACACCGGGTGATACCACCTTGTCCCCAAGTGTGCAGAACCTGAAATCATTACCAAAGTCCTCTCTGTGGCATTTCAGCTCTGAGTCTAGCAGATACAGACTATGAATCTCTTCTATCAGTGCTAAAAATCCTAGGATCAGGGCAATGGCAAAGATTTGAAGCTAGCCCACTTACCCTCCAGGCTAGACCCTTATTGAATGAACATTTTACAGCTCTCTACCCAAAAATCACATTTTCTCTCCTTTAGGCTAATCTTGCCACCCTGATTGCAAGATAAGACCAAAGGTCACCATGGCACTCCCCCCCCCCCCTCTAAAAAGTTGCCTGGGCTGGCTTAGGCTGTGCAAACGTGGCGCCCTCAGAGCCCTGGGCTCAAATGTTCAACATACCCTTTAGGTGTTTGTGCAAAGGATGAGCTTAAAGGCAGCTGCCTTTAGGTAAACGGGGCTGCCCTTGTGCATTTGGTGATAAAGAAAAGCAAACAGAGGCCTCTTTCCAAAGGCTGGCCTTGCTCCTACCAGGTCCCAATAGGTTGTCCTTGGTTTGTGAACTTTGGGAAGCAGACATCCTAGGGTGGGTGGGGAAATGGTGGTGGTTCTTGGGGACCCACCCGTTGAGGGACGTCTGGTCACTTCTGTGTCTGCAAAAATATGAAAATTAGCACTCATGTCACAGATTCCCTGTAAACACAGAAGAAGACATACTAGATTTTCAAAACCTCCCCTATTATGTAATTGAAAAGGGACTTTGTCTCTTGCTGGGGGCTGGAGGGCTCTCAGACCCAATCACAGGGTAGGTGGCCCATGGGCCAGGAAGCCAGGAAGCCAGGCTGGCCACACTCGGGCCTGGTTGCTTCTGCGATACACCATAGGTTTTCAGATGGTTACCCTAAATTGTGCAGATTTCAAGAAGAGAGGCAGGGAGCTGTGTGCACAGGCCCATTTGCTCAGTTCAAGGAAATAGGAGCACGGACTAAGCGTACAAGGCGCTGAGGCTGGCACCACGATAGGTGCCAGGGACAAAACGACAACCACCCGGGAAAGTGACTCTCCTCATATGCTCAGAGCCAGAAGGAGAGCTGGCTATGTCCCTACTGTGCGTGGGCTACACTCTAGGTGCCTCTGCCTAGCTCTCAAGTAGACAGCTGGTGCAGCCTAGCCTCTGGGGGTGGGTGAGAGCCCCCTCACTTCTCTGGAAGGATGAATCAACAAGTGGGAAATTGTCAGTTAGAGAGTTGGGGGCTGGGATACCATGAGGAACTGGCACCCTCGCCTGGGTGGGAGCTTCAGGAATGCGTGCCACGTCCTTCCCAACAGTCTGGCCTTCTGTATGTTTCCCAGAAACTCATACTGTTTACATGGAGGGGCCTCTCCAGAGCGGGAGGCCATTCAGATCCTGTTTGCAGCCCTAACGGACTCTCTGTCTGGCTCCAGGAACAGCATCTTGGAGTGCTGAATGTATGGCCACGTGGCCAGCCCAGAAATCCAAGCAAAACCCTCTGCCTTCCCGACTAGGGCTGTCCGTGAAAGGCTACAGTGTGTAATCTGGCCCCTGCTCTAGGCATTCCCACAGGGCCTCACACACACACACCCCACCCATCAGGCACAGACCCAGGCCCACTATGGCTGTTTCCACAGCTGGGGCCAGGGCCTGCCTTCAGAGAAGCCTGGAGAGAGGTGCATGAAGGAGCCCCACTGAGGAACTCAGGAAGTGACAAGAGGCCTATTACAAACGTTTCCCCCACCTCCTAGAAGGAAGCAATAGAAGAGTGGGGTGGATAGAAACGGGAGGAAGGTAGGGAAGGCAAAGAGACTAAGATGGCAGAGGGCCAGCTGGTGAGACCAGACTGCCGTTTCACACTGTTCCTTGGGGGAGAAGGAGGGTCCCCACAGACATCCCGGGGGTTGATAGCTCAAGAGGGTACCTTGGTCTCCTTGGGGCTTTTTCTAGGACTGGCCACGTCTGACCCACAGCCCATGCAGCAAGTGAGCTTGCTTTAAAACACCCTTGTATTTCTTTTCACGGTTTTCTTTTTTAAAATGTGATTGCTTAGTTGAGTGTGTACCGTGGCAATGACAGCGTTGTGTTGCAATTTCTTCTCCCCACTGGGAAATAATGCTGGATCCCACGCGTGCAGGAAGAGCAGCAAAGGCGAGGGGGTTAGGGGAACCAGAGAAGATGTGCTTCCCTCTGACGCAAGCGTCTGTCTTGCTAGGATGTTCTTGGGACAGCAGCATCACTTGGTGTACCTCTCCTGGAGCGCATTGTGCTCTAGCTTAGGATGACAGTGGCTTTGCAACAAGGGAAGGGTTGTTGAGTACTTAGGACCTGTGGGTTCCTAAGCGTTTCTCTTTTGACCCTTGCCAAGAGAGATGGGATATTGTAGGATCCAACCTCTTCCAGATTTCCCAGGCCTCAGTGCTGGCCTGCTTGTCCCCATTTCTTTCTGCACAGAGCAGTCTCACTGGGAGATTCCCAGGAAAAGCCCTAGCCCAGTCACCACAACCTAGGCACTCAGGCTCATCTAGGGCTGAGGACTGGGGTCAAGCCTTGGGATCCCGTAGTCTCAACAGACATATCTGCAAGGGGAGATTGTAAAATGAGTCCTGGATGGCTGTGCGGGACTCTTGAAGAGCCAGACTGTCTGTGGTGGAGATGTGTTGTAATTTCTAAGGCTATAGTGGTCTCCTGGAAGCTGAGCTATGAGGCTTAGGGTAACACAGGACTTGAAAGTCACTGTGAATCCAATATAGCTCATGAGGATAGAAGTACCCAGGATGGAACTGTGTGTATGTGTGTACACGTACACACGTGTGTATATCCACACACACACACACACACATACATGACTGTGTGCAAAGAGATGAAGATAGCATTCTTTGTAGGACTGTATGTGGCTTGGCCCTGTACCTAAGCAGTAATAAGAACCCTAGCATCCCTGCCCCCCCACACACACACACACCAACTCTCCCATCCCCCACCCTGTTTTCACAGCAGAGACCTCAGGTCTGCCTAAGCAGGAAGAGAGGCCAAAGCTTCCCTTTTCAGGCTGCACCATCCCCCACCAAGAGCTGCACCATCCCCCACCACTGGCCGCCAGCAGGGATTTCCTGGGCTTAGGATCTGCCCATTCACTAGGAACCAAGAACCTTGGGGGAGGGTTAACTAGTCATCAAGATGCCTTTTCTCATGAAAGGAAGGGGTGGGGGGGAAGGGAGGAGAGGAGGGGGAGGGGAGTGAAAGCCTCTGAGGGGAGGCTGAAGGCCTCGGGGCCTGTAGTAGTTAAACACCAGGCTTTCACTAAATAAAGGCCTGCATAAAGTTACCTGTTGTCTGAGAACACAGACCCGTGAAATCACAAACCAGGACAAATTGTGGTGAATCACAGGGAGCTATTGCAAAGAACTACAGAGTAGAGCGGACAGACACTCCACTATGGCTAGTTACTAACTACACCAAAGAATGACGGTGTGGCAAACCGCAGACAGCTGGCAGACCTCAGGTAATCGGCAACCACGAGCCAATCACGGGTAATTGGCAACCATGGGTTGTTCGCAGGCTTCAGTAAGTGGCATGTGGGTGACTGGCAAACCCCAACTTAGCAAAAAAAAAAAAAAAAAAAAAAAAAGTCACTCTTAGAGCAGACCCACTGAACTCAGCAATTTTGCATATGAGCGCTGGGCATGAGAACACTATCTTGGCTCTCAAACTACTCAGGGGATAATAAGCAGTGCTAGGGGTGAAACTATGCTCAGGAAATTCCACATAACCCCAGATCCTAGTAACTCAGGTTCCAGACCTTAGAAAAGACCAAAGGTCTTATTTGGGATCTCAACTAAGAAGCTGCAAGGCACTGAACCCTTGGCTGGGTGAAAGTCATTTGTAGGTGCCAGTTAGGGGGCCGTCCCATTCCTAAGGCTTGGGGTGTATTTTTCTGCCCCGATTTAGTGAGAAGTCAGCATGGTCACTCTAGTCCATCCTGCCAATTAGCAGTTTCAGTGAATCAAAGGGGAATTGGCCTTCAAAGCCTATGTTGTTTTGTTTTTTGTTTTTTTCTGAATTGTGCCTCAATGTGATGCTCGGATATAAGTCTTCTGCCCTCCAGTTTTGTACAATGCTAACTGATGTCTTTCACTCACCATGTGGACCCAGTCCACAAAATCCACCCTGGATATGAGTATATGAGTTAAGGTTGCAGGAAGGCTCCCAGCAGAACTCAGCACCCAAGGGCTCTGGAATAGTTCCTTGCATTAGAGTGAGAGTCTGAAACATTCTGACCACACTTTTTTTTTTTTTTTTAAACTACAAACCCAAGAGTATTCAATATTCTAGGATTTGGTCACCTATGATGATAATCCACGGACCGGACACTCTCTGAGATCCAAAGGGGTGGGAAAAGTGGTGAACTGTGCTCAGAAAATTGCATCTGGGCAAGGGAGAGCCAGGATGTCAGGGGTTGTACTTAACAAGAGCCTATCTGTGCACCACGGAAAAATGGGCCAGTTGCAGACGCCATACCTCAAGTGACTGGTAAACCACTGACATCCATGCTTGACCACGGGCAGCTAGAAAGCCCAAGCTCAGAGGCATGACTTTACTCTTTGTCTTAGGTATAAATAACTTCTTGAGATGGAGATCCAGATTTCAAACCCTAAATTCAACTCCTTGAACCCCAGAACTGAGCCAGGGAAAGGCAGCTGCGAGGCATTTTCCCAGGGTCCACAGGGCTTGTTTTTGGGATGGCTTTGTTAACCAGTGGATCTGATCTATTTGCAAAACAATGAGGATGTATGCGTCTCCTCTGGGATCCCTGTAGTTTTTTAGTCTTCCTTTTCTTAAAGAAACAGGGCGTCTCCAGCGGGCTCCCAGGAGGTGTTTGAAGACTGGAATGTGTTAAGGAAACCTGGGGAGTAGCCATTATATTACTCTTCTACTTCTCCCAGTGAGAAATGCTTGGAGCGGCAGTGGGGGGAAAAATCGCTGTTCTAAAAAACAATTTCTTTGGGCTAGGACCCCACACAACACCCTAGAACTACAGATTTCAGCAGCTGTCCACAGCCTGGGGCAGGCACACAGCAGGGCGCTAAGCACCCAAAGAACACAGTGTGTGCACACGGGATTAGGGTGCCTGAACCAAGGGCTGCCAGGGAACTGTGGCCGAAGGAAATCGGCTCACAAACCACCGTCCTCTATTTAGAATTTGAGATGTGAAAGTCCTCTTTATTTCCCAGCTAACCTGAGCTCCGTGCTGTTGGAGGTCCTGGGGGGACACTTCAAGTGCAGGATTCCATCAGGGATTCCAAAACTCAATTCTAGTCAGTATGGCTACAACATAGAAGAGGATAAATAGCCTCTTAATCATGCCCCTTCCGTAAGAACACTTGGGCAGTTTTCAGAGCTCCGGCATTTGCCATTGCCAAAATAATCAGATCTTTTCCTTTCCGTGCCTAGAAATTGGGGGAAAAAAAAAAACATAGCATAGCTGCTAGGATGTTGATGTGAAAATTGTAGTACAATTTGAAACAGACTGTACGCAAGGCAACCAGCCGGTGAACCATGACACGGGTTCACAACGGTATGGGTACACAGCGAGCCGAGCCGCAGTACAGTACGGGTCCAAAGCAAACCCGCAGCACCGGCCCACGGAGAACTGCGGCACAGAACCACAGAGCACCAAAGGTAGAGGTTCCTAAGGAACCGTGTAGAGATCCACAATTCTTTGCAAATCAGCACGATGTAACCTGGCACAGAAAATAGTATATACTGCAAAATCTGTCCATAGTGCACCATGGCACAGGCACATCTAAACATACATACATGCAGGCTGCACACAACACAGGTAAAATGAGCCACAGTTTGGGGACAAAAGGTGTAACGCACAGTTACATGTTGTAGGCCTGTTGACTTGAAGCACATGTACATAGAATTCCACTAGCTTAGCACAAAGTATTACAGCACAGATAATAGATATATGGCAGCACAGGCAGAAAGTCCCAATATCAAAGAACACCCTGTATCAGTGCCACAAGGCAATTGGGCTATACCGTAGTATACAATGTATTTGAGACGTCTGGCTTACACCATATCACACCCATGCATCTGTGCCACAAGACACCAAGCCTTTACTGTTGTATACCATGCATCTTCACTAATAGGAAACCAGCTTATACCATAGTATATCATGTATCTGTGCCGCTACTGTAATATTCCACGTATCTGTACCGCGGAACATCTGGTGCTACTGTATTATACCATGTATTTGTGCTGCGAAACATCTGGTCTATACTATAGTATACCATGTTATCTGTACCGCCAATCATCTGGTCTGTACCATAGAACACCCACTTTCTTTGCCGCGAGAACCCTGGGCCTTACTGCAGCACACCAAAAAATCTGTTCAGCAAGACACCAAGCTTCTACCGTAGTACACCGCGTATCTTTGCCAATAGGAAATCTGCTTATACCATAGTATACCATGTATGTGTGCCGCTACTGTAGTATACCGCGTATCTATACCGCGGAACACCTGGTCACTACTGTAGTATACCACGTATCTGTACCGCGGAACATCTGGTCACTACAGTAGTATACCGTGTATCTGTACCGCGGAACATCTGGTCACTACAGTAGTATACCGTGTATCTGTACCGCGGAACATCTGGTCACTACAGTAGTATACCGTGTATCTGTACCGCGGAACATCTGGTCACTACAGTAGTATACCGTGTATCTGTACCGCGGAACATCTGGTCACTACAGTAGTATACCACGTATCTGTACCGCGGAACATCTGGTCACTACAGTAGTATACCGTGTATCTGTACCGCGGAACATCTGGTTGCTACAGTAGTATACCGCGTATCTGTACCGCCAATCATCTGGTCTATACCATAGTGCACCCACTTTCTTTGCCACGAGAACCCTGGCCCTTACAGCAGCACACCAACAAATCTGAGCTTCAGGCTACCAGGCCTACACCGTAGCACACCATGTACCTGTGCGGCAAGGAATTCATCCTATACCGTAGTGTACCATGTATTTGTGCCGCTCCTTTAATATTTAATGTATTGGCGCCAAAGGCTTCTGGCGTCTCCTTCAGTATTCCATTATTGGTGCCAAAAGGTTTCTGGCCTCTACTGTAGTATAACACGTATTTATGCCACAAGGAATCTGGCCTATACCATATCACACACCCATGCATCTGTGCCACAAGACACTGGGTGTATACCGTAGTTCACCACGTATCTTTGCTGGTAGGAATCCAGCTTATAGCATAGTAGATCACGTATCTGTGCTGCAAAACATCTGGTCTATACCATAGTAAACCCACTTTCTGTGCCGCGAGAACCCTGGACCTTACTGCAGCACACCAACAAATCTGAGCGGTGGAACACCAGGCCTATACCGTAGTACACCGCGTATCTTTGCCAATAGGAAACCCGCTTATACCATAGTACACCATGTATGTGTGCCACTACTGTAGTATACCACGTATCTGTACTGCAAAACATCTGGTCACTACTGTAATATACCACGTATCTGTACCACGGATCATCTGGTCACTAGTGTAGTATACCGCGTATCTGTACCGCGGAACATCTGGTCACTACCATAGTATACCGCGTATCCGTACCGCCAATCATCTGGTCTATACCATAGCGCAGCCACTTTCTTTGCCTGGAGAACTCTGGCCCTTACAGCAGCACACCAACAAATCTGAGCTTCAGGCTACCAGGCCTATACCGTAGCACACCATGTACCTGTGCGGCAAGGAATTCATCCTATACCGTAGTGTACCGTGTATTTGTGCCGCTCCTTTAATATTTAATGTATTGGCGCCAAAGGCTTCTGGCCTCTACTGTAATATAAAACGTATTTATGCCACAAGAAATCTGGTCTATACCATATCACACACCCATGCATCTGTGCCACAAGACACTGGGTGTATACCGTAGTTCACCACGTATCTTTGCTGCTAGGAATACAGTTTATAGCATAGTAGATCACGTATCTGTGCTGCAAAACATCTGGTCTATACCATAGTAAACCCACTTTCTTTGCCGCGAGAACCCTGGGCCTTATTACAGCACACCAACAAATCTGAGCAGCGAAACACCAGGCCTATACCGTAGTACACCGCGTTCTTTGCCAATAGGAAACCCGCTTATACCATAGTACACCATGTATGTGTGCCACTACTGTAGTATACCATGTATCTGTACCGCGGAACATCTGGTCGCTACTGTAGTATACCACGTATCAGTACCGCAGATCATCTGGTTGCTACTATAGTACACCGCGTATCTGTACCGCGGAACATCTGGTCACTACCATAGTATACCATGTATCTGTACCGCGGAACACCTGGTCACTACCGTAGTATACCACGTATCTGTACCGCGGAACATCTGGTCACTACCATAGTATACCGCGTATCTGTACCGCCAATCATCTGGTCTATACCATAGCACAGCCACTTTCTTTGCCACGAGAACTCTGGCCCTTACTGCAGCACACCAACAAATCTGAGCTTCAGGCTACCAGGCCTACACCGTAGCACACCATGTACCTGTGCGGCAAGGAATTCAGTCTATACCGGAGTGTATCATGTATTTGTGCCGCAAGCTTCTGGCCTTTCTTCTAGTATTTCATGTATTGGTGCCAAAAGGTTTCTGGCCTCTACTGTAGCATACCATGTATTTATGCCACAAAGCATCTGGCCTATACCATATCACACCCATGAATCTGTGCCACAAGACACTCGGCCTATACCGTAATTCATTAAATATCTTTGCTGCTAGGAAACCAACTTATGGTATATCATGTATCTGTACAGGAAAACATCTAGTCACTACTGTAGTATACCATAAATCTGTGCCTGATGTTCACAACACAGACGTGTGCTGTACTATAGCATAGGTCTTCTGCTTTGTGACGCAGATACCTGAGTACTGCATTATAAGCCTATAATCTGTTCCTCAGGGCACAGATAATAGAACATACTATGGTACAAACCAGGTGCCTGGGGCACAAATAACAAATACATAGTGTACACTATGGTATAGGCCTGGTATCTTATGGCGCATTTACAAGGGCAAATGCCGTATCTTACTGCCCTGGCACAAAATATCACAGGACAGACAGCATTCCAATACCGTAGAACTCAAACGCGTACACTGAGTATCAGCACTGCCTATGCCTTAGTGTACCGAGTATCTGTGCAGCACAGGTATGTGATATACTATGGTGTAGGCGTGCTGTCTTGTGGCAGATATGCGAGTGTACTACAGTATAGGATAGGTTCCTCACAGCACATATGTGGGTATACTATGGTATAGGCCATATGCCTCACAGCACAAACACATGGTGTGTGTGGTAAAGGCTGGTGCATTATGGCACAGATATACAGTATGCTGCATATGGGTTCTGTCTATGCTTTGGTGTGTAATGCCTGTGCCCGTGGTGTTGTGTGCCTATATTGCAATGCTGTGCCAGGGAGGTGGTGTGGGCTGTGAGTGTACTACTTAGCTGTGGTACACATGTCATGATGTACTACTGACCCACATTATGGTACATACTGTGTCTGTGCCTTGGTAAACCATGCTGGTTTTGTAAAGAACTATGACTCAGTACCCATGTGTATACCATGGGCAGCTTACCTTGGTGCAGCTACACTGTACATTCTGACAGACACGGGCATAATGTACCAACATCCTGGTACAGAATGCATCATGGCACAGTTAAAAGGCACACTGTGGTATAGGCTTGGTGCTCTGTGGCACAGATATGTGGTGTCCTGTGGTATAGGCCTGGTGGATTGTGACACAGATAGGAAGGCACCCTGCAGTATAGACCAGGGGCCTGCAGTATAGACCAGGGGCCTGCAGTATAGACCAGGGGCCTGCAGTATAGACCAGGTGCCTGCAGTATAGACCAGGGGCCTGCAGTATAGACCAGGTGCCTGCAGTATAGACCAGGTGCCTGCAGTATAGACCAGGGGCCTGCAGTATAGACCAGGGGCCTGCAGTATAGACCAGGGGCCTGCAGTATAGACCAGGGGCCTGCAGTATAGACCAGGGGCCTGCAGTATAGACCAGGGGCCTGCAGTATAGACCAGGGGCCTGCAGTATAGACCAGGTGCCTGCAGTATAGACCAGGGGCCTGCAGTATAGACCAGGGGCCTCGAGGCACAGATGCACTGTGCACTATGGTACAGACCTGTGCCTCAGGGCACAGATGGACGGTTTACCACAGTATAGGCCCTTTGCTTTCCAGCACTTCACATAGTGCTACCACACCTGCGTAAGGCCTAGAGGCGCACACGGGGCAGGAAACATGGCAGGAATCCAAGTACATTTTGGCACAACTACATGATGCATGATGCCACGGGATGGAACACTGCGGCACAATCGTGTGGATGCCCCACGGGATGGAACACTGTGGCACACTCAATCGTGTGGATGCCCCACGGGATGGAACACTGTGGCACAATCGTGTGGATGCCCCACGGGATGGAACACTGTGGCACAATCGTGTGGATACCCCACGGGATGGAACACTGTGGCACAATCGTGTGGATGCCCCACGGGATGGAACACTGTGGCACACTCAATCGTGTGCATGCCCCACGGGATGGAACACTGTGGCACAATCGTGTGGATGCCCCACGGGATGGAACACTGTGGCACAATCCTATGGATGCCCCACGGGATGGGTAGATGTCACTCTGTGTCAAAGCCGTGGTGTAGCACTTCAGCATTGCTGAAAGGTCCCCAGGGAACCCCAGCCCTGCTGGGTTGAGTCATGGCTGACAGTTTGTAATCACTGACGTGGGTTTCAGTGCATCTCATTCCCAGTGCCACCAGGCAACCAACCCACTTGTTCATCAAACCTCTCCCTAATCACTCAAAGGTGAACAAAGCACGTAGGCAATTGCAGAGATGTCTTAAGGTGGCACAGAGATGTCTTAAGGCGGCACCAGTAGGTCCCAAGCAGGCCCTCCCAAACCTGATCTTCCCCACCCTCAGGCTTCTGCATGTAAAGGAGATAGGGCAGGACTCACATCCTACCTCCTGCAAGACCCCTACCTGCCTCTCAACCTCACCTCCCTCAGACACACCCAGGTGATCGTCAGCAGGCGGGAGGAAAGCTTGAATTTTGATTGTCTGGTGCTCCACCTAGAATGGGGGAGTTTTTATCTTTTCAAAGAAATGACTGCAAGGAGCCGCAGCTCTGCCCAAAGACTACTACCTTCCTGGAGCATTTTCTACCCTTCCCTCCCTTCCCTGTTTAGCCAGCACTTCCCTATTCTGCCAGCACTACCCCTGTCCCTGCCGGGGGCTTCAGGGAAATTTGTAAATCCCAGGACTCTGTAGCTGGGAAAATTGTGCCATGAGTGAGGTAGGAAAGGGCCCCTTTTTATGCCACTGAGAGCTGAACTCTTCGGGTACTCCTGGGGCACTCTTGGAGGACTCTTAGGGGAATCCAGTGTCTGGGTAATGACTGTTCATTGGACTGCTATTATCTCAGGGTTCTGGTGTCAGAACCCACTGAATGTTTCTTGGTGTTTTTTGGGTTTTCTTTGTACAGTAGTGGGATTCAAACCTAGAATCTTGCTTGTGTTTTCAGTTGGTGCTCCAGCATCAAGCCTTATGTTACTGGGCCTTGACCTCAGTTCCTAGAGGTTGCTTTTAGTCTCCAACACTACAGGGCCTTAAGTCAGGACAGCCAGGGCGCCTTGGCTAAAGTCCTGTGACTATCCCTAGCCTCTGTGCTGTCAAGAAGACAAAGTTTCTGGGTGAGGGTAGGAGCAGACCCCCTCAACACAGTCTAGAGATGAAGCTGTGAATAGTGGTGTTTCCCCAGGAAAGACAAGCACTGAACTCAGGGGGCAGATGACCTGGAACAGGGGCACGGTGGATTCCAAGCATTTTCTAAGAATCATACCTCTAAAATCCTTTTTTTTTGTTGTTGAAAACTCTAGGCTCAAGAATGCCATGAGGATGCAAGCAGGGCCTTCCCTGGAGGCTGCTGCAATTCTAGTATGTGTTGAATACCAACAGCTCGCATTTGATGCATGACAAAGTGACAAAGTAAATCCCCGTGGACAACTGAGGCAGAGGAACCTGGTGGCATAAGGAACTTACTTGTCGTCATACCGTCAGAAAGATCCGAATGCCTCCCTGATATTCCCTGGAGCCTGTCTCATTTAATTCTCCTAATAGCCCAATATGGAAGCTGTCACAAAATTATAACCTTTAAGACAATTATAGAAACAATTCTTGGGTGTTTGTGTGTGTGTGGGGGGGGGTGGCATGAAAACAATTTGAACAAAAACCAAAGAACCCAACAGTACATGACTGAAGAAGACCATTGTTCCTCCTTCCTCAGCCTGCTACACCTGGGGAGGCGCATGGGTGTGTGTGTGTGTGTGTGTGTGTGTGTGTGTCTCTGTGTGTGTGTCTGTGTGTCTGTGTGTATATCTGTGTATCTGTATGTGTGTGTGTCTGTGTCTCTATGTGTGTGTCTGTGACTCTGTATGTTTATGTATGTGTGTGTGTCTGTCTGTCTGTGTGTATATGCATGTGTGTGTGTGTGTCTGTGTCTGTGTGTATATCTGTGTATCTGTATGTGTGTGTGTCTGTCTGTCTGTGTGTATATGCATGTGTGTGTGTGTGTCTGTGTCTGTGAGTATATCTGTATGTGTCTGTGTTTTTGTGTGTGTCTGTGTGTATATCTGTGTCTCTGTATCTATATGTGTGTGTGTCTGTGTCTCTATGTGTGTGTCTGTGACTCTGTATGTTTATGTATGTGTGTGTGTGTGTCTGTGTTTCTGTGTGTATATGCATGTGTGTGTGTGTGTGTACATGTGTGTGTGTGTGTGTCTGTGTGTATGTCCATGTTCTGGATGTATGTGGCAGGAGAGGGAAGGCTGTTGTAGAGGAAAGGACCTTATTTGTGGAGCACAAGGTCACCCCAGGAAAATCTTGGCGCTCTGGGTCTGCAGGGTCCCCTTTTCTTTCACTAGGTTGGGGTTTGTTTGTTTAGTTGGTTGTTTAGTTGGTTGGTTGGTTGGTTGGTTTTGGCCTGGTGAGGGGACCAAAGAGGTGACTGGCAGAAGTCGTCCCCCCTTCATCCCCCTCTCTTGTATTGTGAAAGCAGCTGCCTCAAAGGGCTCCTTAGGCATTCAGACAGCCTGGGGGGAAAGTTGAAGCTGGGGCTTGGTGGCCTTCATAGAATTTTACCTTCTTCTGAAAACAAGTTCACACACAGCTTTCCCTTTCCCTGGCCACCTAGACACCACTCTCTCTTGAAATGCAAAGAGATGGGAGGGATACTTGATTGTCCCCTCCAGGGTCCGGAACTATTGTGGGGAGGTTCCCCATGAGCGAGGGTTGAGTCTCACAAATTCCTGGGGGCCACTCAAGCGTATTTCCTTTCAGTCCTCAGGAAATGGAAGGGCAGATGCTAAGAGAAAACCCCTGTGCGGAACAAAGGTAGCCCTGGCCCAGGGGCTGGCTCTCTGCACTTCTCTCTTCTTGATCACTTGATCACGTGTTAGGGGCTGAACCTGGGGCGGGGCGGGGCGGGGAGGAAGGCTTCTTTCATCTCTTCCCTTGCCAGACCTCCGCCCCTCATGATCCAGAGAGCCCATTCATGGATTGCTGGCCGAACAGCTGCTCTCAAGAACAGGCAGGTCTTACCTTCCTAAGACAATCATTATCCTGCGCCCTAGCTAGGCTGCACAACTTTCCTTGAACAAAGCTGGCCAGGACAGAGGTAGCAGGCACTGGGATACAAGCCAGGAATGATCAAGAATCGGTCACGCACAATTGGACCCACCAGGGGCGCAAGCGAAGGGCTGCCAGGTGTTCACTATTGGCCCACTCACCCAGCAGCACTGGGGCAGAGGTGATAACCAGGCCCCACCCTTCCGTCCTCAGATGCACCCACACCTAGCTGCGTTCTTTCCTCTCTGGCAAGACAAGAATAGCGCCCCGTACTGTTTACAGTTTACAAGGGGAAAGGTCTAGAAGATGTTTCCAAGAGTCCAGATGTTTCTTCTGGGCGTGGAGGGTCACATGAGCACTTGGGAGGCAGAGGTGGAGGATTGACTCCCATCACCTCAGCAGCAACTTTGCTTGAGAGTGACTTAGAGCCTTCTGTATGTATTTCCACATACATTTTTGAGTCCGCTTAGAATAAATTTACCAGTCCCATATTAAAACAAACAAACAAACAAACAAACAAAAAATCTTTTTTGAACTTTTATTGAAATTATGTTGACTTGTAATTTGGAGAAGATGTCCTTTTTGCTTTTGTTTTGAGACAGGGTCTCTGTGTGTAGTCCAGTCTGGCCTCTAACTCACCACCCTCTCCACTCTGCCTGGTGAGTACTGGGGTTGCAGGCCTGTGCCTTTACAGCCAGGTACAATTTGATGCTTTAACAGTAAATCTACCAAGCCCTGCTTTCCCAGTCATTGTCGTTCTCCTGTGTGTGGGTGCTTGGAAATTGAGCCTGAATCCTCTGCAAGAGCAGCTCTTAACCTGCTGAGCCATCTCCCCAGACCCCCCCTCTGTGTGTTCTCGCCCTTGATTTTCCCTACAAGGTTTCAAAGTTTCAATGTGCCAACCTTTGACCAATGTTTTCCTTGGTGCTTTGTGTCTTTTGATACTCACATAGGTGGCATTTTTATTTCAACTTGGGGTTATCTGTAGCAAATACACAGACACAGAACTGGCCTTCCATGTTGCTCTGTCACAGGGTCTGATTTCGCTGAACTCATTTGTGGGTCCCCATAGCTTTGTTATATTAGATTTTCATGAAACTGGAGAATGTAAAAGGCATAGACTCATCCCTACTGTGCTTCTAATTTCTGTAGATAAGTAACAAGTTGCTTCTCTCATCAGTGAAGTGTGCTCTTCCCCCTCTCTTCTCCCAGTCTCCCTGCTTGCAGACGTATCCATTCCATTAATTGATTTACTTCTTGTGGTGTCAGGGATTGAACATTGAACCTCTGGGGATTTTTTCTTTTCTTTTCTTTTCTTTTCTTTTCTTTTCTTTACTTTTCTTTTCTTTTCTTTTCTTTTAGGGCTTTCTAGCAACAAAGCTATACCCAGCTCTATCTGCACACTTTATTTTTGAGACAAAGTCTCACGAAGTTGCACACAGGCAGGCCTTGAATTTACTCTGTAGTTCAGGCAGGCCTTGAACTTTCCATTCCCCTGCCTCAGCCTCCGGAGCAGCTAGGATCACAGGCCTCACCGCCAAGCCCAGCCCGCCGTCTTATTGATCCTTTACACTATCAGCTTTTGGTTTCATTGATTTTTCTCTGTCATATTTGTTTTATGATTTGGGGCTTTCTGTTTTGATCTCGGCTATTTCCTCTCTTCTGCTGGCTTGGGGTTAAATCTGTTGTTCTTTTCCTGGGTTATCAGTGTGGAGGTGAGGGTTAGAGACCTAAACTAAACATTTGACTCTTGCTCCAGAGGTAGACAAAGCCGTCATACTCTGGATATTTTGTATGGTATGTTTATATCTAACTCAGTGCAAGACACTCTCTGGCCAGCATGGTGGTGCATGCCTGCAATGCTAGCTAGCACTAGGGAGGATGAGGCAGGGGGACTGCCAGAACTTCAAAGCTAGCTGGGCCTAGACAGGCATAGACACTGTCTCAAAAGCCAAAAGGGGGAAAAAAAAATCCCGTCTGCCTTCCCCTTTTGTTTGTCGTTTCTATTCTTTGTCTCTGGGGTATACAGAAATGTGCTGTGGCCTGTATCTTTCTAAACACGCCACTTGTTTTGCAGCCCAGACTATGGTCTATCTTTATAAATGTTCCATGTGCACTTGAAAGAAATGTCTTGTGTCCGGGTGGAGTGTTCCATAAATGTCTGCTATGTCCAGTTGTCGGCTCAGCCAGTCCAAGCCCCACATACCCTCGCTGGCTTTCTGCCTACTTGCTCCATCAAGTTTTGAAAAAAAAAAAAATCTAGAAATGCCCACCTAGAGAGGCAGAGTCCGCTATTTCTCTGTAGTTCTTTGTGTATTTGGATGCTGTGCAGGGTCGTTGTGCCCAATGGATTAATGACCCCGTTATCATTATAAAATGAACCTTTTTAGCACTGGTGTTGTGCTTGCTCTGAAACCCACTGGTCTGGCATTAATGTGGCCTTTATTTGCAGTGCTGGAGATGGAACCTAGCCGCCCTCTCTTGTTAACCCAGCACTGTACCGCTGAGCACACTCTCGGTCCTCAACTTTCTTTTGGTCAGGGTTAACAGGTCCATCTTTTCTCATCCTTCATTATTTTTCCATGCAGGCAGCACTGGGCCTTGTCTGTTAATGGAGGTGTTTATTGATGTATTGTGATCATTGATTTTAGTTAAGTTTAAGCCTATCATCTACTTGGTTTCTCCTTCTTCCTTCTCCTCGTAGATCTTTGAGGCTGATTGTTACTTTGTATCCTATGGGTTTATCTCCCTGCAGACTTGTAAACCATCATTCTTGGCTTTGCTGCCTCGGTGGCTGCTTTGAGGTCTGTAGCACGCTGCTAAGGGGTCACTGGCTGCCTTCAGGGAGCTGGTTCACTTTGTGTGGGGACCTCACCCAAGATCTGGTTTCCCTACCATGAGCACAAGTGTCTGTGTATTATAAACCCTACAATCTATCTCCACTATTTTAAACTGTCAATTAGCCTCTAAGGAAATTTAAAGAATCAGACTGGAGAGATGGTTCAGTGATTAACAGAGTGCATGAATTTGGTTCCCTAAAGCTCCAGCTCCCAGGAAACCCGATGCTTATACCCACATGCATATACATAATTAAAAGTAATACAATATTTCATTTTGAGACAGAATGTCACTATGTAGCCCTGGCTAGCTGGAACCATGTACAGCAGGCTGGACTCTTAACTCAGAGATCTGCATGCCATTGCACTAGACTGTGTTTAAAGGCATGCACTACCACACACAGAGAATGAAATATATATTTTTTAAAGGAATTTAAAGAAATTTTTTAAAAACCCAGTCTTGAATATTTACCTACATGGCTGTGATATTTGGTGTTTTTTATTTGATGGGTTTCCTTGACATTTCCTGTGGTGTAGGTCTGGTGCTGATATACCCTTTCAGCCCCAGTATGTCTGTGAAAGGCTCTATTCTTGAGAGTTATTTTCAGTGAGGGTGGAATTCAGGAGGGACAGACAGCTCTTTCTTTAAGAAGGCTTCAAAGATTGCTGCTCCCATCTTCTTGTTTGCGTGTTGTTTCTAGCCAGAAATCTGCATTAATCCTTGGCTCTGTTCTCTAAATCCCTGCCTTTCCCCTCCTGGCTGTGTTTAAGGCTCTTTCCTCCTTACCATGGTTACTGATTGGGAGAGATTGTGGGGTGTCTGGGTGTCATTTTTTCCTCCCTTGTAATTCAGTTGGCGTTCATTGAGCTCCTCTGGTTGTTGTGAATTTGACTCTATATTTGTTATTATTTCTTCAAATGCCTCTTCTAAGTCCTCCCTCACTCGTACTCAAGACTCCCCAGTCATCTCTATATTGAGACGCAGGGCCTCATCCAATAGCTCTCCAACACTGCTTTGGTTCTTTGGTTTTTTTTTTTTTTTTTAATTAGTGATGCATTTTAGAGGGTCCCTATTTCCTCCACCCTCAATTTCGCTGTCCTTTCCCCCTGCCACACCCAATCTACTAATGACCACTTCAGCAGGCTTTGAAAGTTCAATTTGTTTCCTTCCTTTGCTAATCTCCTGTGTGGCTATGTATCTTTTGAAAGTATAAGATATAATTGCAATCAGTATTTCTAAGTCCTCTTGTGCTTATTTGAACATCTGAGGCGTCCCAGATCAGTTGTAATTAGCCAGTCTGCACATTGTGGGTGGCATTCTTACCTCTTTGAATGTCTGGTAAACTTTTTAACTGGCTGCCAGACCTTGGAAATTTCACCTCGCTTGTGTGTGCTGCATATCTCTGCATTCCTGTAAATATTCTTGAGCTTTGTCCAGGGGTGCAGTCGAATTACCTGGGAACGGTTTCATCCTTTTGGATCTGGTTTATATCACATAAGAGGTGGGTTGGAAACACATTTAATCTCAGGCTAATTATTTCCCTCTGCTGGGGCACTACCTTCTGAGAATTCCACCAGCACCCTGAGAATGTGAGTCTTTCCAGACTGCCTGGGGGATAAGAGATGTGAGCCACAGCCCTCGTGGATGCTGGCCACTCTCCCCTCTAATCTCTCTGGATGGTTTAAACTATGGTGGTGGTGGTTGTGTGGGGTTAGGGATAAAACCCAGGACCTGTAGCACATTATGCAAGCATTTTACCTCTGAGGAGCACCCACAGTTCCTCACATTTTTTTTCTCTTCAGCACTGGACTTGAGAACCCTTCCATAGAGCCCCCTTTCTCTACAGCACACACAGGCACAATTCTCTGCTAGATGCCCTGCCAGCCTCCAGGATCTCCTTTCTTTCTGACCTTCTCCTGCTTGACCTAATGAAGAATTCTGGCACTGTGATCACTTCTGCTCAACTCTGTCTCCTTAACGAGGGCCTCCTGTAGAAGCCGTCTGACTTTCCCCTCCTGGAATCAAAGCCTGAAATCAAAATCAGCTAAGGGCAAAAACTAGGGCAATCATTCTTATTTTCTGCCTTTCAGTCATAGTCTTCATCTTAAACCCAGTTGTATATATTTGTGGTGATGGTGGTGGAGGGCTGTGCCTATACCTGTCCGTCCTTAGCCTGGGTGTCGCTGATTAGCCAGCCATTAAGCCCCAGGGTTCCTCCTGTCTCCCTAAACTCTGAGATTACAAGTACATAACTGCCACGGCTAGCTTCTATTTTACATGATTCCTGGGGACTGAACTCAGTCCTCTCTTGTTTGCACATCCCAAGCTTAATCAACAGGACTATCTCCCCAGCCTGCCTTTGTGATTTTACATGAGACTCAATCTGTTCTCTGGTAAATGTGCAAGTTCAGCAGCCAAGTTTCCTGAGGTGACTATCCATATCCCCACAGCTCTGTTTAAATGTATATCCTATTCTGCCTGGAAGAAGCATGCAGTGGCCATTTGGGGATCCTCTAGTTGTAAGTATAAAAAGCACCTCCTTGTTTCCTCTAGGAAGCCTAGACTGTGTTCCAGCAAGCATGGGATCTGAGCTCTCAGAGGGTCTCGAGGGGGTCACAAGCACACAGGCTCAGCCAAACCATGAGAAAGCCAAACAGAACTCATGACAGAATGCAAAGAAGTCTCAGAACCTGGCCGTGTTAGGGACGACATGGCAGCGCTCTTGGAGGTGGAGCCTTCAGGGTGGCAAGTGAAGCCTCCCACCAGCTGTTGTTTCTCTACAGCCAGGGCGGGGGCTCAGCCCTGGAGAGCAACCAGCATTTCTTGCCAAAGGCCTCTCTGCTTGCCTTTCCGAGCCATCTATGGACCTGAAGCCCCTTCCTCTCTCCCTCAGGGCTTTTGCCTGTGGGACAAGGTCAAGTCAACCAGCAGGCCAGCTCAGGGTGGAGGCAGGGCAAGCTGAGACCTCACATAGCTGGACTGCCCAAGCCAAGGGGGCACCAGGGTATCAGCTAATCCCTACAAGAGGCCGGTAAGAGTGGGTTTTGGGCCCCATTTTCCATTATTAGGAGCCAGAACTGCTGAGGTATTCAACTAGCGGAATGGCTAACTCTAAGTCTTTCTGTGCTGTAGCCATGAGTTGACCCTTCACTCAAAAACCCATGTCCCTCAAATTCCAGGGCATCCAGACCCCAGACTCTAACCTTGGCCCATTGCCTAGGTTGAAATGAGACACCAGAGATCTTGCTGCTGGCTCCAGGCCTTATAAGTAAAGCAAAGCCACACGTATCCAATGCCATCTGTGGCGGGTAATGATGGATTGAGAGGCTGTGGGATGAGGGTCTGTCCTAAATAGGACATGCTGAGAATCTGGCAGGAGACAGCTATGTCCTGGACTCACACTTGTGCGGGACTAAAATTGGAGTTGAGGTAGTCTTGAGTTTTTCCAACCTTGGTTCACCCATCCTTGGCCTTCATTTGGGAAGGGTGGACAGGTGGTCCTGGCCCCTGGGCCCATGTGCCTGAATTCTTGTGCTCTCAGCAGAATCCCTAAAATAGCCCAGGACAGGAGACTTGATGGCGCTTACCCTGTGTCCCTATGAGGAACCATGGGGTTTCTGGGGACAGACACAAGGACTAATCCCTTCTGCTCCCCAAGTTTGTGGAGATCTGGGGAGCTTAGGCACCAGGCAGGCCTGGCCCCGTATTTCTGCTCAAGTTCTTGTTACCTATGAGCTTAGGGCAAGTCTCCTGAGCCCTGTGCGCCTCCCATTTCTCATCTGTTCACATTCTTTACCCTTCCCTCTGTGGGGCCTGGAGACTCACCATTCCCCAAAGTACCTTAATTGGTCCTTTTTCTCAGCCCCAAAGTCCTGCAGCCATGCCTTATTTCTTCCATGGACCCAGAGCACCCAGAGTTGGCTATGCAAGGGTTCACCTTGGGCTCTAAAGCATGCAACTCACTTCTCCCTAAAGCCGCTGTCCTCCGTTGGTTTCAAGTGTCCCCAGCTGACATAGAGGGAGAGCAATGCGGCTGCTGCTTGAGTTTCCTGGCAGAGAGCTGATTTACAAGGTTCCAGCTTGGGGCTCAGGGGCCAGGCAGGGCCTTCGCTTGGTAGGAAGCAGGGGTGCAGCCTGAACTGGCTATTCTCGGGAAAGGCGTGTTGGTGATTCCTACAACAGCCGGTGAAGACAGCCCTCTGTCCTGGTTTTCAGCTAAGGAAACTGAGGCCCATCTGCAGGAAGTAGAGTATTCAAGCTTACACAGTGACCAACTCTGACCGTCACACCCAGTTCTGTCCCAATCTGCCATGCGTATGTGTACCCCTAATGCACACACACACTCAGAGCCACAGAGGCTGCTAATACAGGTCCCTTGTTCTCAGACTGAAGCCACCAACTGTGAGAAGTCAAACGCAAGAGTTTCCTGGCACTGTGTCCCGAGTCCTGGGTTGTTTTCAGGGCCAACTGTGTGTGTTGAGCATACTGACCAAGCCCCCAGGGCAGCTCTGTTGTCCTGCTGGCCCTCTGTAGCTCACCTCAAGACCTTTACCTGAACCTGGTGGGCGGGTGAGTATAGGAGAATGACATTTTTTCCTGATAACCCCTGCCCTTGGGACACTCAGGTGGCTTGGTGCCTGGCGGCTGTGACCATTGTAACTTCTGCACCATTTTGAACGGTCTTTTTGAAGTGGTAGCCTCCTCTCTACCACAACAGCCACCAGAGGACTGATCCTGTCTCCAAGGGCCTTAACTTTGCCCTCAAGCGGCTTTCAGGGCAACTATGGTCATGTGGAAGCTTCCCTGTGGGCTCTAACTGTCCCTGGGCTTTGAGAGAGCCGTAACTTCAAAGTGGTAAAATTAACCCAGTGTGGGAATTAGGTCTGCATGTGTCTAAAGATCTCAGCTGACCTTTTGGAAGGTTCACAAAGTCTGTCTCTCCACAGATGAGGCAGCACAGGCCTGGTACCCCAGCACCACAGGAGTCAGGAGCAGGAGTTTTCAACTTTGAGGTGAGTGTGTTCTAGGCTAGGCTGAGGTACATGGTGAAGCTGTGCACAAGACTGTGAGTTCAATTCCCAGCATGGCAGAACAACAAACCCACAACATAAAAGGTCTGCCTTCCAGATCCTTCTCGCGATACCTCCCTCTCAGGCGGTCAAGGACAGAGCCAGTGCGACGTGCCATGTCCCAGGCTATTTCCAGGCCCTGCTTTGGTTACAGGCATCTGAGCTTTCCAACAGGTGGCAGGACCACCCAAATGTCCCCCCGTCACAAGTGGAGCAGGCGCCACTGAGAGTGGGGCAGAGTTCGTGCAGGCGCAGTCCTGCGTAGGCTGGAGTGTACATGGCACCCGGAGTCTGGTTTCAACCCTGCCTCTGACCGCTAAACTCCATAAGCAGCCAGAACCAGCCCCTGTGCCTCTAACCGTTACAGACTTTCTTCCATTATCTGGCCCAAAGCTGCCCAGGTGTTAGAAGGACAAGATTCCCACAATTTCCAGGCTGGGTGTAGGCCACAGCAAACTCTGAGAGAATTTCTTCTCATCCATGTAGCCTGTAGAATTCTCCAGAAGACGGGTCACTCTGACACTAAAAAGCATCTTGGGATTTGAGACCAAGAGCGTCAGAGAAGGTGCCTAGGTTTCTTCAGAACTCCCTGTCTCTTCATCCATCTGGGAGCAGAATTGAGAAGCTCTTCTGAGTGTAAACCGTATCACAACACAGCTTCCCTTAAGATCCCAGTAGCCAGCATTCTCTTGTCTGGTCCTCTACCCCACCTCTTGAAGTTCTCTCTGTGGGTGAAGGGATGACCAGACCCTGACTGCTGTGCCTTCTGGGTGTACAGAAAGGCACAGCCACTGTACTCATCCCTTGGGTGGCTTCAGAGTCACCCTGTGGATATTGAGGGACAGCTAGGAAGTGAGAAGATACATAGAGCATCTCACAAACAGGGAGAGAGGCGCTGCAGCCGGCCAGTGGCACATGCTGAGACCCAGGCGGGTGTCCTGCAGATGGCAGGAACAGTCCTACTAGATGTGGTCCCCAGTGGAGGGGATTGGCCATAGACTGTGGGATTTACATACACAGAGCTGCACAGGAGACTGCCCTCAGCATCTTCCTCCTGCACACCGTGTCTCTCCACACTATGCCAAGGGTACGCACTAAGATGCTGACCCCAGAGGTGCCATGCATATGTGGAGGGAGAGTTTCCATAGGTTTAATCTTCCAATCAAGGGAGCTTGCCAAGATCTGCTTGTTCCCAGGTCGGGGAGCCTGAGCAAGTTCTGTACTAGGAGGCAGAAATGTCTAGGTGACCGGCCTGGGCCTCTGGCCAAGTGGGGCCCCCACCTCCCAGCCATGCTACCCTGCCTGGATTTCCTGGCCTTGAGCGCTGGAAGGCTACACAGAGATGGCATTCATGGGGAGGCCTTAAGCCCTCTTCAGGATGAGGCTGGGTTTAAATAAATACATAAGGAAGTTGGATGCTGGGGCCCCGATCAGGCTTGTTCAGGGTGGCGGGTGCAGCTCATTTTAAGAGAGAGAGAGAGAGAGAGAGAGAGAGAGAGAGAGAGAGAGAGAGAGAGAGAGAGAGAGAAAGAGCACCCCTTCCAAGTATACATTCTCCTTAGCCCTGGGAAAGCTGTTCCTCTCTGTCCACTCGTGGGGGACTCCATGTACCCCGACTTAGCAATGGGCAGGAAAGACATGTTTGCTGTAGGACACTTGCCGTGTCTTTCCACAGCCAGGGACTATCTGGAGGCTAGGTGAGGGTTCTAAGTTTTCATGGCTACACTTGGCAGATTCTGGTATTTGTCCATTCACCCCTTTACAAAAGGCACTGCCAGAAGTTAGGGATCCCACAATGAACACCTACGAAATGAGACACAGGGAACTTCAGAGCTGGCCCTGTGCCAGCATCTGGGCAAGCAAGGAAACTGAGGCGCAGAGGCCAGCACATAAATTACAAAGTAGAAATTCAAACCTTCCCCTAGGAGAGTTTTCTCTAGGCCCCTGTGAGTGGAGGGGGAGGGGGCGTTGACCTTCCCTGTGTTTGCCACAGACACCGCCCCCCCAGCCAACACAAATAGCAGGAAAGGCCTCCGTGTGACCTATGACTTTTGAAGAGATTCCTGTGTCTGGATGGCCTTTGACTTCTAAAGGGAGACACCAAGGCCAGGGGCCCAGTGACCTTCTGTTTGAAGCTTTGCTCCTGGTTCTGAAGTGTTCTGAGGGGCAGGAAGGGGGCAGAGGAGGCTGGCCACAGCAGCCAAGCAGGCGGCTCTCCTCTGGCAGGCCTGGGGGACCCTGTGTCAAGGTCTGACAGTGACAGAAATATGGAACTCCATCCTGTCCCTCATGAGGGATCCTTTGAAAGAGGGAATCTTGCAAAGGGTAGCCACCCTCCCTCCACTGCACGGTTAGTGGAGTTGAAAAAGCAGGCACTTCCTGGGACAGTAATGGAGGAGAAAACGAGAGTCAGGCTCTCTTCTCTTCAGCCCCACTCAGAAAGGAGGCTTCTCGGAAGGAGTCCCACCTCCCCCTGACTCTGCAGCTCTTGCCGTCTCTCACTAGGAAAGGGCCTGTGGGGAAAGGCAACAAACTGCCCAGTGGGGCCAGCGCTACGTAGCTGGTTGATAGATGAGTAGTCACGCTGGCTGGGTAGGACCCTTTGACATAGATAGATGGGGGTCAGCACATCCTGAGTGCTCCCACCCTCCGAGCAAGGCTCAGCTCCCCAGAGCAGCCCCCAAGGGCAGCGGAAAAGGGATACGTGCTCCCTCCATAGCTCAGATCAAGTTCCCCTTTTTCTTATGTGTTTTGCCTCCTGTCATCCTATAGCCTGTCTCCATTTAATAGAATTCTTCAAATCATCTGCCATTACCGGAGTGTAGAGCCGAGTAGCCCTTTTAGAAGAATATCTCAAATGCCCCTCCGCGGTGCGTTGCACACATGGATAGAACATTTGGGTTGTTTTTGCCCCTCTTCCAGCAGCTCTATTTGTAATTATATGAAAAAAATCGCGGTGATCTTGTTGTCCATCATTAGAGAAATGGCTTGATGAAATGCATCCATTTAAGGAACACTATTTACTACTCACTTGACAGGCAGAATGAAGCCGGGCAGCAAGCATGGGCAAGGGAAGTCGGGAGCGTGTTGTTGGGAGCAAAGACAAGTTGACGGGACCGTCTGTGTTGGATGATCCCATCTGTTAAAAAAAAGCGTGAGTGTGTACATATTTAGTTAAATGACTGGATATGCCTAAAAATATTTGGAAGGAGCCACAGAAACCAGTCAGCAGTGATTATTTTGGGGGAACTCCATTCTTCCCTATCTGAATCTGTTACAACAGACTACTTCTGTCATGTAAGACTAACGAGTTTGCAGCAAATGACTTCTCTTCGGAGGGAGTCCCAGGAAGCACGCTGCGTGCCCGGGATGGGCTCTGCCTAGTACCGGTTGGAGCCATATAGCTGGGCCTCTGGGGAGAAAAGTGCTCTTAGCAGTGGTCTGGTTTATTGGGTGTCTACAGACTCAGAACTAAGCAGACCCTGTCTGCTATGTGTTTACATCGGTTGAGCTCTTCACTTCTTTATGGTATTTGGGTAGATACGGCTAGCAGAAACAGAAACCTCCAGATACCACTCCCAGGTGATAATGGATCCCACTATCTGTGACACATCCTTATTTCAGCCTTCTGGTTTCTTCCTCTCTCTGTAGCCACCTCTAAATTTCCCCCTCAAACTCTGGAGAGGTTGTCCTGGCAGGCTTCGTGACAAAGCTGGATGTGGGGACAAGAAGTTGCCTGGGTCTCTACAATGGGTAAGTGATTTGTTCCAACACGACACTATGACATCTGACCCAGGTAGCTGAAAGACACACTCTGTGTCCCTTCTGGAAGAGGAACCTAGGAGAATATTCTATAAGGAGAGAGGACAAGGAAAAAAGAGGGGAGTGGAAGCTAGGGAACACTTGTCCTAGAAGCAGGCACAGGGGAAGTTGAGGAAGGGACAGGGACCATCCAATGAAGAGCTACAGCCCCTCACCCACCCCAGCTGTGGTGACAACCCCTCCACCTTGTCTCCTCATCCCTGTCCCACACCTACCAGGGGCCTTATTAGTTCCGGTTTGGTTTAATTAGGGGGGTCGACACCACCATCCACACAGACCCAAGGCATTCACCTTTTTCAAGTGAAAAAGCAAAGAAACAGACAGGAAACAACCATCTCATGGTGGCCACCAGTGTTTGCAGTAACCTGGCAAGAGCATAGGGCCAAGGGGAAAGCCTGGACAAGTCCGTATCACAGCATTCAGATCAAACATTTCCAATATGCAAGTCCATATCACAGCACTCAGATCAAACATTTGCAAAATTCAAGTCCGTATCACAGCACTCACATCAAACATTTCCAATATGCAAGTCCATATCACAGCACTCACATCAAATATTTGCAATATGCAGGTCCGTATCACAGCACTCACATCAAACATTTGCAATATGCAGGTCCCTATCACAGCACTCACATCAAACTTGGAATCAGCTTATTTGCAGCTAGCCCAGCTATACACTCAGCCCTTTGCAGGAGCAGGGTGTACCATTACCATCTACACAGCTATGAGCTTCTGCCACATGTTGGCTGAGCCTGCTGTGAGAACAGGACTGTGGTCAGTCTGCCAAAGGATAGTACATTGTTATATTATTACATATCCAAGGAAGCTGTACCTGGTAGTTAAGGAGGTTCCAGAGATACAGTCTGGAAAACAATTGGTTACTCTGGGGGTCCACAAGGAATAAGACAGACTATATACAGGCCTAGGGGGCCACGACTCCAGCTATTCAAGAGATGAGGGCCAGCTGAGTCATCCTCTCTGGGGGGGGCCAAAAAGCCAGTGACAAAAGTAACCCCACTTCAGGGCTCAGCAGGGTGCTGGACATAGTAATGATATGCCCACTCAACTGGTGGAGAGACCAAAATGCCAGGAGTTCAGACCCCTGCCCCAACTGTAGAGCTAGCCATGGCACAGGTGGCCCGGGGCCTGTATCCTTCCAGACTCCAGCCTGTCACCGTGTCCAGATGCCACCCCTGGCCAGGATAGGATCTGCCTGAGACCTCCAGCAAGAATAGAGAAATCAAGTCAGCCCTAATTAAATCACACACAGAGTCTGGAGGCCGGGGGCCTGTGCCACCCGCCTGCAGCCTTTATTGTACCCAGTTAATCCTGTCCAGGTGTCTTCTGGCGGCCCCTGATCAATTAATCACTGCAACTGAAGCTGAGTGTAATTAATTATTCAATTTTGAGCTGTTCCAGCTTAATGCGGCTGAAGTGACATCATGTAACCGGGGCGTGCTGCAGGCAAGGGACAAAGGCAGGCAGGGCTGAACAAAAGCCTCCGTGCAGTGCACCTGACCTGCTATGAACCAACCTCCCCGGCCGCACAGAGTGAACCCGCTCACCTCACACGGAGGCTGAGCAGGCGTGCACCTCCCACATGGGTCTGCTGACCCCAGCCTGCACCGGGAGGCTGGGCCTCTGAGGCAGTGGCCCTCATTAATTAGTTTTCTGTCCCCACTCAGCTCTGAGCCCTGTTTCCTCCTCACCCCAGAGCCTGAATTTGTAGCTCTGAGGGACTCCACAGGATTGCCAATGCTCTGCTCTAACACCAGGCACCGAGGGAAGATGCCCCCACCTCCCCAAATCCCTAAAGCGAGGCTGGGCAGAATGCTATCGAAGCCTTCTCTATATGGGACCCACCTTGAAGGCAGTAAAAAGGAGTAAAGTAATTGTTCCTTCTTCTGCGGTGGCCTGGGGGAAATCCCTCCCTCTCCATCCATCTCCCCCTTCCCATTTGGGCCCCAGCACCAGCGTCTGTGTGTCTGTGTACCTCAGGAACCATCTGTGGCTCCCTATCACCTCAATCAAGCCCTCAGGCTCACTCTGACTGCAGGACCCTGGGATCTACACCCCAACCTCTTCTTCCTGTCACACAGGATTTGTGGCCACAAAGTTAGTTCCTGGCTTACAGGCTTAGAATGGTGGCCCTTGCAGGCTATAATACCACTTCTTTGGGACTCTTACTCTGTCTTACTTGGAGACAGACAGATCTCCAGAGCCCACAGCCACCCAGCCCTCTCTGAGGTCCCCCTCCCTCTCGCACTGGGTCCTGAGTACGTGTTTACAGGCTCACAGGCGCCTCCAGCTCAGGCCAGTGACCTCTCTCCCTGCCTGTGTTTTCTGGGCACCCAGCTCTGCGCCTTGCGCTTAATGGACCCTCCAGAAATGTTTGCTGAATTCATGAAGGAAGAAATGATTAAATCAGCCAAATTGAACTCATTATCTCCCCCCTTCCTTTCGCTAAAGAGGGAGACCCTGGACCCTGCACATAGATAATGGTGTCATTACCGGCCACTCAGCCCGCCCAGCTGCCAGGGGCATCTCCACTGTCTTCTCCACACACCAGCAACCAATAAGCAGGCTGGCTGGCTCAGTGCAAACCCCAGTCCCGCATGCTTTCCTACGCCCCTCTCCCAGACTAGGTTTGGGGCCTTTGTCTTTTCCCAGTGCCTCTGTCCAGGTCTATTCTGTGCTTTTCCTCCAATATCAACCCCTACAGCCTATGGCCAAGGTGGCTCCTTCCAGCCTCTCTGAAATGCCAACTGGACACAAAGTGTTGTGCTTTCAAATGTCCACATGGCTGGAGTATAGAGGGGTGGGAGAGTGCTTGCTCTGTTTTCATGAGGCTCTGGGTTCCACCATCAGTGGCTCAGAAAAAAATGAACAAGTAAAATAAAATGCTCAGGTGATCCAAAAATTCAATTTCTGAGCATGCATTAGAAAAAAAGAAAAGAAAAAGCCAGCAGGGGTGCCAACTGAGTCTTTTCATCCATATTCTTAGCAGCACTGGCCACAGCAGCCTAACAATGGAGACAGCCAAGTGTCCCCCAATGGGGTCCACCCTACATGGTCAGTGGGTACGGTGGAACAGATGCCCCACCTTTCCACCTTTCAAAGACCAGGACACAGGCCAGGCATGGCGGCTCACTTCTTTAATCCCAGCACTCGTGAGTTCCCTGTCTCAAAAAAGGGAGGAGAGGAAGACTTTGGGATGTTGTTCTGAATACGATGAGCCTGCTGATAAATAGAACCTGTGAGACTCCGCTCATATGATGAGCCTGGGGGAGCCAGATCCGGAGACAGGAAACAGGTGGGGTGAGTGAGAAGCACAGCTTCTTGGGAGTGGAATAGTAGAGATGGTGACACAATTCCTGCTTTGTGCCTTGACTTTGGGTGCAAGGCCAGAAAGGTTGGATGTAGGTGACGTCTACAGTCATACGCGGCATGAGGACAGTTTTGTGTGACCACGCCATCAGGCCACACCTAACCACATCTTCCCAACGCTGAAGGGTACCCTGACTCTTTGTTCCTCCCACAGGTCTGATTAAACCTGGCAACAAGACACCATGGGGAATCAATGAAGGAGGAATGAGTGTGCGGCTTGTTTGCGCCCAGAAGCTCCATTACATCTTCCCTGTTTCCAACCCTGATAGCCTCAACTGGCCGAGTTCAGCAGAGGGAAATCGTGGACCAGGTCCTGAGAGCTGAAAAGGTACGCTCATCTGGTGACAGCCCATCCATCAGCTGCTGTGTTTATGCAGTCAGCATAATTAGCTTTTGTGTGTGAGATGCTTAGAGGAAAAGGAGAAAGGAGAGAAAAGATGGGGAGGCACAAGGGAAGGGACAGTGAAGTCTAGCAGAGCTGGGAGGCCTGGCCCAGGATATGTGCAGGGAAGCCTGTCCCCAGAAAGAACACAGACACCTCACCCAAACCATGAGAAGGTACTAGAGGAGGCCCCTAGGCTATAGCAGCCTTCATGCTGGCAACAGTTGTAATTCAGCAGAATTGGGAGGCCACTGGGCACAAAGATAAAGCCTCCCAGGGAAGCCTGGATGAGTCACAGCGTCACAGAGGGTCCCTATAGCTGACATGTGCTCCACTAGTAGACAGGGCTAGAGCATGCTACCAGATCACAGTAACACCATACGTGGAAGTAATCTTCAGCTTGGAGCAGGGGCCAAGGTTGGGGTAAAAGGACTAAGATGGCAGAAGCACCCAGACTGAAGTACCCTCTTAACTTGGAGGGTGCCTTTTGAGGCCCAGGTTCCAGAGGAAAGGACATCCAGATATAGTGTAGCCTCTACCTTCATTTTTTGGCATTATGAGGGTGGGCACTTTGCTTAAGACCCCTGAGCAGGGAAGCAGGGCAGTGGAACCTCAAGAGCTGAGCTGGAACTTTCACAACACTTTGTGTGATGATCTCTGGCTATGCCTGATACCCAGAGAGCCTCTGGAGTCAGCCATAGTAGCCCTGGGCTGGCAGAGCTCCTCACAAGGTCATGTCTAATTGTCCTGTGGCCTAGCTGATTAGCACAGTTACCACCAGCTCAGGAAGGAGGTGGACTTTGCAGCGCCAGGAATTAAGCCGAGACTTTGCAAGTTCATGCTTTTGCCTGCCCCGGAGATCAGCATGGGTACCCGTGGGCAGCGCTGGGCCTCATCCAAGCTAGGCTCAAATGCGCTCATTTGTTGACTAATGTGGTCAGCCTCATTTAAAGACCAGTGTCCCTCTCAACTTAGTTCCTAATCTGGAAATCCCACTGGGGTCCCCGGAACCCAGTTTCCCCCCAGAAGCAACTCCGGGGGGAGTAGTGGTGCCCAGTAGGGCAGGCTGCGCCGTTGCGTAGGGGGGGGGACACCAAACCCATGGCTTTCTAAGAAAGACTGCTGGCCAGCGCCTGAGGCAAGGGCGTGCCCACATGGCCTGGCCACAACCAAGTCTGCCTGGGTGGATTCTCCAGGAATCACTGAGTCCAGAGGATGTGGTTGGAGATGGTAGAAGAATAGAGAAGGCTTGGTCTCCCAGCATCCCCCTAGTGGGGGCTAAGGATGGCACACCATGGGCACCATAGAGCTTGAAGAAAGGTAGGGACAGCTTAAAAAGAAAAGCCTTTTAATATTGCAACCTGTGCAGCATGTGCTATGATACAAAGAGGAACACATAATTGCCATGCACCTTTCCCAGGAACTGGCCACCAGGGTACACTCTTAGAGGCTCCATTTTAACCTATGCCGGGGGATCAACCTCCCCTTAAACGCTGGACCATCTACCCAACATTTCTTTCTCCCATGGTAAGTTTTTGGAGAACTTTTGCCTCAACTCTGGGCCTATGCCCTTGGGAAGTCCTCTCTTGAGATGAGGACGCCCCCTCCCAACTATACACACATGCGCACAAGACTCTCTGGAAAGTCCCTCTGTGTCTTTTGAGGTAGTCTTGGAACAGGTGACTTGAAAGTGCCCAAGAGCTACTTTAGGCATCAGGAGACTGCCCCATGCCACCTGACACTGTCAGAGCCCCAGCAACCCCTTGATGAATGTGCTGAGCTCTGAAATAGGCTTCAAAGCTTGGGCCATGTGAGGTTCCAAATCCAGGCTCCTGGGGCTATTGGATTTCATGATTTCTTCTGCAGCCTTGGTTACGGGTTAGCACGAATCTTCTCACCCCTTAATTATAGTTCTGGCATTCGAAAAACACACCAACACCTCTCCCTCCCTTGGCGCCATCCCCTCATTCCTCTGAACTCCCCAGAAGCCATGCAGGCCAGAGTTAATCCCTGTGCTGTTTATGACTGTCCCTGTCCCCATGCTCCCAGCTGACCGCACACTCCCTGATCCTTGCCATTACCTGCCTTACAAGGCAATACTGCCTGCCAGAGATGCTACTTTGGGAAGAGTCAAGAGGACACGAATGTCAGGATCTTTTTTTATGTGCTGAGCCAAGCCATTCCAAGGGCCTGGAAAACAGGCGGTGTTCTGCCCCCAAGTCACACTTGGACATATGCTGTCTTCCCCAGGGGTGGGAGGTGGAAAAAGAGAGCCCATAGCTGTTTCTGCTGCACGCCCATAGAGTCAGATGAAACATTTAGAAAATTTCCTTTCTCCACTTCAAATCTGATTTAGGTTTGATGCCTGTCAACCAAATGAATTAAAATGGATGAATAGACACCTCACCTCTGTCTCTGTATAAAGGACTGCAGACCCTCTGTGATAGAGACAGACTAGAATCTTCTCTATTTACACCCCGACTGTGTACATCTAATGGGGGACACTTCAGGGAAGACAAAAGAGCTTGTTGGGGTGACCACTGAGCTTTGGAGGCAAGGGGGAAAGTGAAGGAGAACCCACAGTAGCAGAGAGGACACAAAAGGACAGCTGGCTGTAAGGGATGTGAGCTAAGATGTCTGGGGAATGAGGGGTAACTTCAGGGCTGCTTCTGCGCAGGGCTGCAGGAACACGGGAAGAATGGACCAGGACAGGTCTACATGGCCCTACTGTTGTGATATTCCTTGTCTGTGTTTCATGTAGTCAAGGAGAGGGAAATGGACACGCTGGCAATTTTAACAGGAAATCAAGAAAGATACCAGGTCAGCCAGAGTTGAGACACTTAGCTGGGAGTAAAGACCAGCAAGCAGGAAGGTGGGGCAGGTGACAAGGTTGAGGTGGACCTGGAGGAGCCCCCTCTCCAGGAAACCCAATTTGCATACAGCTCAGCCATGCTAGCCTCCAGATCTCAGACAGAATACTCGATGCTTCCCATCCCTGCCTGGGGCTTTGTCCATCCATGGGAAATAGAAGCGTAGTCCTTTCTCTCCTGCAGCCTTCCCTACTAAATCCTCAGGACAGACGGAGTCTCAAAGGGAGAGTTATGGCGACAAGATGAGTATGCCTGTTGGAGGGCCCTAGTGTGTCCTGGCTCCCCCCAACTTACAAAGAAATGTGCCTCTCTGTAGCCCCCAGAGAGCCACCTCCAGGCTGAGGTGGTGGGGCTCCTGTCCCCATACCACACTTCTACAGAGGCCCCTAGTGCAAGAGCTGGACAAGAAGCAGCCTGAGGGAGCTGTGTGTGCGTGTGTGTGTGTGTGTGTGTGTGTGTGTGTGCATGCATGCGTGTGTGTGTGTGTGTGTGTGTGTGTGTGTGTGTGTGTGTGTGTGTGTAAGGAGGCAGTTGGAGTATCAGGGACACTGTGGCGTAGGGGTACACCAAGGCCAGGCTTGCCAGAAGGGGGGACACTTAGAGCCCTCTCCCACCAAACAGCGCTCAAACATGAAACATTGCAATCTTTCTGCAGAGGGAGAAGTTTTGTTGCCTCTTACTCTCTCTCTGCAAAGCTCAAAAGAAGCTCAGGCAGGCCTTGCTCTAGGGACCTTGAACGCCAGGTCAGCACCCCCTTTCCCCTCTCTGTGCTTTGCTGGCTATTTGGGGTCTTTCTTGGTTGCTACGTGTCTAGTCTATCCGTTTGGGATCCAGCCAGCTCAGAGGATTTACTGAACAGCTGCCCCCAGTCCCGCCACTCCCTCTGTCCATTCCTGTCCTGTGTCTGCTGCAAGGACACTTTACATGAAGAGCAAGAGTCTTTTCTCACTCCTCTTAGGTCACCGGACAGGAACGGTGGCATTTGCTGTCTCTGCACATGGTGGTAACTGGATCAGCAGAGAGCCCCTCGCCATCCTCCTAACAAGGCCTGCGCCACCCTGAAATAGCCCAAATGCATGTATGGCATCTTCTGGAGCAGAACAAGCCAACATTTAAACATTCCTGGTGTCCTGTTTATGCTTGGTCGTTATCAACAAGGCAGGTGGGATCCATAGACTCATTCCTGCTAGGGCCCCCGGATCAACAGCACACATATCTTCCGAGACTGGGGGCTGAGGTCAGCACCCACATAGACTACAGTTTGATGGATGGCCTTCATGCAGCTGATGCTTGCAATCACAGGCTGGGACCAGCTCCAGGACCCTGACCCCAGCCGTCTCTTTTTATAGTAAGAAAAAAAAAAAATAAAAAATAAAAAAGAAGAAGAAAAAAATAGAGCTGAGAAATATGGAAAGAGCTGTGTGGGTAGGCAGGGAGCCAGGTGGGCTGGGCACCAGGGGAAACCATCGATTCTTGAAGTTGAGCTCTGAAAAGAAAAGCAGGCACAGTAAAACTCCCGCATGCCTGCGGCCACCCAAACAGCGTCAGTCCACTGCCTTCAGACTTTGTAGTAGAGCTTGCCGTGCCTGCCTTGTGGGATTTTATCAAATTCTGGTAGCACTATGGTCTCCCACAGGTAGAATATGCCTAACTATCTAATAAGAAATAAATGATTTCAATGAAGAATGTTCTTGATATGTTAAAAAAATATAACATTGCATACATATCATTGTGGTAAATGCATGCAACAAAATTTTAAATGAAAACCTGCATGAAATTATATGTTGTGTTATAACAAAAATATGAAATTAGGGCCAATGAGATGGTTCAGTGGGTAAAAATGCTTGCTGCCGTGCCTGACAATGTGAATTCAACCCCTAGACCTGCACGGTGGAGAGAAAAAAAAAACCCATTTCAGTGCTCTGACCCCTCACACACACACACACCACACACACACCATACACACACCACACACACACCACACACACCACACACACACCACACACACACCACACACACACCACACACACACCACACACACACACACACACACACACACACACACACACACACACACACACACACACACACACACACACACACACACACACACACACACAGACACATACACTCATCTGTACAAAACTATACTTGCAAAAATGGAAGTAGGCTAAAATTATTAGTACTTATCTTGAAGTAGAAGTACTGAAGAAGTAAGGTTTTTTTTTTTTTTTTTTTTTTTGGTCTATTGTCTGCTGGTTCTTTTTCACACGGGAGCCAAACACAGCAGCAGCAACGCCTAGCACACTTTAGGCAAGTGCACTGAATCCCCAGCTCGCAGTGTGGGTTTTTATGAATGTTGTTTTCTTTTCAGTACTCACCCAGAGTTTTCAAAATCCAATAGAGTTTTGTAGGTAGAGAAGAAAAACATAGCCAAAAGGACAATATTGAGTTAAAAACAACACGAAGGCTTCCTGGCTGGCGCCTTTCCAGCCTCTGCCCGGTGTCCCCAGGTGGGAGTCGCTTTTGGGGCTGTTGGAGGCTGGCCTGCACCTGGGAGCCATGGGCACAGCCTGGGCTGATGAGGTGGCAGTGGGACCCCCTCTTCCCTGTCTATTCGCTGCCGGCTACAGACGCAGAGCCCGTGTCCACACCCTCATGCCGTTACTGCCTAGACCTAGGTAATGTTCAGTGGAGTCCAGTGATCCCTATGGAATTCCACCAGGCACTGGGTCCAGTTTGATGTCCACCCAGGAAGCTGAGTGCTCTTTCTCATAAGGGGGGGTGGCTATAGAAGGTTCTGGCATGGCTCTGAGTCGTTAGCGATATAATGAAGCTCACAGCAGAAGAGAGAGGATTTGGGGGACAGGGGAAACCTATAGAGGGCAGAGGTAGACAAACAAAGAGGGTAGGCTGTGGGGGACATGTGACTGTTAGGGACATGTATGACAGTATTGAAGCTGGTGGAGAGGGAGGAAAAGATTAGCAGTAGGGTCAGAGTAGGCTAGGTCTCGTTTGTTCTTCTCAGGGCAGATTTGGAGGCTGGGGAGAAATGAGGTTTTAGCTTTCCCTGCATTTGCCTTCCAGGGAATCTCTGCTCAGTAGGTATATCTATAACAGCCATGTTATAGATATGTGCTTCTTTCACATTCCCCAGACGCCCCTCCAGCACAGAGCCTAAGACCCTGTTGTTATAGTCAGCCCCTGACAGCCTCCCCAGCCAGAGCAGGGGACCATTCAGCCAAGCTGGGTTTGGAGAGGCTGCCTGTGATGTGAAGAACACAGAGGCACGCGGGCCTGTTCCTTCCTTTCTCCCTGAGGTTAGGGCTGCGGGAGGGCACAGGGGGAGAGGTGATGCCCTCTCTTGGATGGGTTTCACAAGAAAGACGGGAGCCTAAGAGCTCCTTGTAGAAGCAGACTAGTGAGAGAGTTAGAGTCTTTTGCAGACAGCACTAGAGACAGCAGAAACCATCCCCTCTAGAAGTAGGGAGCAGGGCCAGGGAGCCCAGGGCGGTGCTGGGTCCAGGCCCAGCCAAGCAGATCAGCGGGTTCAGTGCGAGCATGCTGCCATCGTGTGGAGGTCTGGCCCAGAAGGCCCCCAAAAGCCTTGGGACCCCCTGCCAGCCCCCACTGAGAACCTCACATCCAGGGTGTCTCTGGCCCTACACCACAAGCCTAAGTGGGCCCAGATGGTTTTGGCAGTGTGGTTTGGCTGGGCCGTGGCATCCTGGGGCCTCAAACCTTCCAGGCTAAGAGGGCGGGTAGTTTGAACAAGCAAACCTAATCCTAGGACATGTCAAGGGAGATTGACAGCCTGGGAAGGGGCAGCCAGGCTGGAGCCTGTACAGATCCTGAAGCCTGTACTTCTGGCCTGGGGCCCAGGGACCCACCCTGCCTTGCTGCCCTGGTCTCCGGGGAAGGGTGGACATCAGGATACCCTGAACACTCACCAGCAAGGCCCACGTCTGCCCTCGCTACCATACCACCTCCTCGGTCCCCTCCATACTGCTGTGTCACAGGGCACCCAAAGCAGCACTTTGCAGGTCCCGCCTTAAGTGGTTGGAGCATCTTCCCATGACACAGATGGGGAAGAGACTCCCTCCCATCCCCTTGTCCTTAGCTCAGGGCTCTCCCCACCCTCTGTGTACACAGATGTGGCAAGTGCAACCCCTCTTTCAAGCAGGCACCCATCCATCAAAAACTATAGTGACCTGGTGCAGGAAGGTCATGGGTTCAGGGCCAGCCCTGGACATATAGTAGGCCTCTTTTTAAGGGTTTTGTTTTTTAAGACAGTCCTCTGTATCCCAGGCTGCCCTGAAAGTCATGGCACAACTGGGGATGCCTTTAAACGTTTGCACCACTGTCCTCTATCTCCAAAGTGCTAGCATTACAGGCACATAACACCAAACCAGGCCTCATGGTATGCGAGGGACCTAACCCAGCGCTTTGTCAGGATAGGCAAGCATTCTACCAGCTGAACTACATTCCCAGCCCCGACAGAGCTTGCCTTTAAAAAAAGAAAAATCCTCCGGGCAGTGGCGGCATACTCCTTTAATCCCAGCACCCGGGAGGCAGAGGCAGTGTGAGTTCCAGGACAGTCAAGACTACACAGAGAAACCCTGTCTTGAAAAAAAAAAAATGATGATGATCATAAGAATAAGAATCCATAGTAGCTGTGTTGCTCACGGTCCCCTGAGAGGCAGACATTGTGGGAGAGCAGTTACTGAAAAGGGTACTCGGTGGAGAGGGCTACAGGAAGGGGTATGGGTGGCAGCTCAGAGAGCTTGGCATGGAGGGTGGCAGGTATGTGGGAAGCCCCCCACATACACAAGCCATGACCTTCCTGCCTTGGAGCTGCTGATGGCAACTCAGGAGACTAAATGGACCGTGTTCATGAATTTCGCCGTTCTGGATACTTAAGAGGGTGTGAAGAGAAGGAGAAAATCTAGGATGGACTCTCCTCAACATGCCCCTGAGGAGGGGCACGTGCTTGGTGCCGGAATGGGGCTCAAGGGACCTATCACAGAGCGCGGGAAAGCGTAATGGATGTTTCTCCCATAGGAGCTTCTCCTGCAGCGAGGGATACTCCCTGCCTCAAGCTCCCGTGTTGGGAGGCACTCTACTCCAAAGGGAAACTCAGCAAAAACCAAAAGCCAAGGCCGTGCATGGAATGTGTCCCCTCACTGGCTGCCTCTGCTGGCCCTGCCCATTTGGTCTTTGTTCATGTAGGACTCTGGGCCTTGGGTCATCTGAACTCAACTACAGTGGCTATGGTTCCCTCCTGTCCCTTTGGGTTCTAAAACCATGTTGCCTTCCTCCTTTGGTCCTGGGATTTTGTTTTTTTTTTTTTTTTTTAATTGTTTGTGTGTTTGGTTTTTTGGGGGGTTGGTTGTATTTGTTTTTCTCTTTGTATGTGTGTGTCTAGACACACATATGCCTACAGCTATCCAGTAGCAAATACCTTTTTGTTCTTATTTTCAGACATGGTCTCATTTTGTAGTCCTGGATGGTCTAGAACTCACTATGCAGAACAGGCTGGCCTTGAACTCACAGAGATCCATCTGCTTCTGCCTCTGCCTGCCATGCTGAGACTAAAGGCGTGCACCACCACATCCTGCCAGTACTTTCATCCTATGTTGTAAATATTAGTCTCCGCTACTGAGATTTTTTGATGGAATTTTGTTGCCTAAACTTAATGGGTGGGGAAGGTCATCCTGGTGCATTTCTTTTCTTCCCTTTTTTTATTTTCTTTCTTTCTTTTTTAATGTTTGTTTTGTTTTTGAAACAGAATCTTCTGTAGCTCAAACTCACCTCAAACTTTCTCTGTGGCAGAGGAGGCTCTCCTGCCTCCGCCTTCCAAGCACTAAGATTGCAGACCTGCTCTGCCATTCCCAGGTATTGTGCTGCAGATCTATGCCAGGGCTTCCTACATGCTCAGCCACCACTCTGTTAGCTGGCATGCCATCAGCTCTCTGAGAAGCAGAAGACAGGGTTCCTGTGACAAAGAACCCTCCCTGTACAGGAAGGAAGTGCCTTCACTTTTACCACCGGGGTTGGGAAATTACAGCTGAGAGAATTGTATGCAAATCAGAATTCTGGAGGCCCAGCCCTTATCCCACTAGAACCTTCTCCATCTGTTTTACCGTCACCGGAGACCCTTGCCACATCCCAGCCCACTTGCTTGTCTGCCTTTGGGTGTGTTTCCCTCATTGATCTGCCATTGTGACAATCTAATAGATTTAGTTCCCAGAGCCAGATAAAAACCCCCGAGGGGCAGAGCTAGAACTCTCTCCTTTACACTGCCTTCCAACATGGCAGTTTCTTGTGGTGTAACTGAGTGGCTCTCAGCTCTGCCCACTGCCTTCCCAGTGCCTGGGAGCTTCCATCTTATGCATGGCTCCAGACACAGCTGGCTCATCCCAGCTGTCAGAGCTTCTTTGAGAACCGAACAAGCTTGTCACACCCTTGCTTAAAACCCCAAAAATAAAAACCTCAAGTCCCAACCAAGGCAGACAAGACTGCGCAGGATCTGGCCTTGCTGACTTTACCACCTCATCTCTCTGCCTTCTCCCTCCGGGCACTCCACAATGGCTCTGTTGATGAGCTTCACAGAGTCTCTGCCTGAGCATCCTCTCCCCCAGCCTCTCGTGCCCCACACCATTGCCTCCCATCCATCATCCCTGTGAACATGCCGCCTCCTCCTGGATGCCCGTTCCAACCCCACATCACTCCAAGGGCCTGGGGCCCGTTCTTCCCCCAGAGGGCCTTTGGAATAGACCTCCTTTCTTGTGCCTGTCCTCCAGCAGCTGGAGAGCCAAGGTGGGTCCTTGACTTGAAGCCCTATGCTAGGGTCCAGCCTCCAGGGCCCCCTGCGCTTGACAGTGCAGGAAAAAACAAGAGAAATTAATGGAAATTTCTTCTCTGCTGGAGGATGGGGTAGACTTCAGGAGAAGGTTCCAGAGAAGCTTTTAAAGTGGCTGATTGAGAATTTACCGAAAGGTCTGCAGTGTCTCCCGGATGGCTCAGAGCTGGTGATTAAAACAAAACGACCTAATAAACATCCCAGAAGCCTTTGCACATATTTCCTTATAGGGAGGCTTGAGAAATTAAGGGCTGAAGTGATTTTTCTTCTTCCCCAGCAAGAAAGATGGGGCCACTTCATTAAAGCTATCCTTAATCTTGGACCAAGTAGGTCTAATTTCTTCAAGTGATTTCACATTTTACTAATTTCTTCTTTCTCTTTTACTGGAGGGTGACTGGACAGCAGGGCTCAGAGCACTTTTCAAATCCTGCCTCATTTTCCTCTGATGAGCACATAGCACCTCTGAGCTCATTATTTTCACAAGGGAGAAGCCCCCTTTCCCCCCCTCCCCCAGCGAGCCAGGGATGCTAGGGAGGGAGCTGGAGAGAGTTCAGGCAGCCTGTCCTCAACACTTGAACTGCCAGCAGGGGTGCATTAGTGCTGTGGCAGGCAGCCTCATCATCCAGGGATGAACTGCACCTCACAGGGCTGCCACAGTTTGCAGCTGTGGAGGCGGTGCTGTGTCAAGCCTCCACAAGTCCCTGAGAGGCCTGATGTACCCCACTCACTTACACTGTTCCTTTCAAAGACAAAACAGCGTCAGCGTGAGTGTGAGCACACACCACACACACAAACACACACCATGGTGGGGAGAGAAAGTTGGGGCCCCATTGCTGGGCACACAATTCAGAAGGGCTTTCCTTGTCTGTGTGATGGTTGGGAAACCTGAGGCCTAGTCTCTGCAGCCTGGCTCAATGACTGTCCCGCCCTGCCACGTCTGTGTCCTCTCTGGCAAGGCCTAGGTCTTCAAAGACATTGTATGCTCTCCCAGTTTCTACCCACCCTTCACTGCCTGCCCTCTGCAGCACAGGGGCAATGTTTGCTGAATGATCTAGTCCACGAGCAAGCCCTCGAGGCTGATGTTCCAGCCAGGAGTGGCTATATAGTACAGGAGGTTGGCGGTGTCTATTTCACCCACAGCCATTTCCTGTTCCTTTCAACAAAGCAAGATCCCCTCTCTGAATCCTTAAGGGTGCAGGGAGAGGCCCACCAAGTAAGATGTCCAGAACACTCTGTACTTTGAGCCCTGGGCCTAGAGCATGCTGCTCAGGAAGCTGCCAGGACCTGACCCCTAGGCTGGAGGATCAGTAGGTAGGCTCTGTCTAAGGATGAAGAAGATGGAAGCAGATCCAGAAAAGAGGCAGGGCCCCTGGGTCACTCTGTACCTGGCTCCTTCCTTACGATGTCACTAGCTCTCCTGTCAACCAAGACATGGGGTCTGAGGAGAGACCCCAGGACAGCTAGAGTCTATAGTAAAGAGTCATCTTTACCAGGATAGTGGGAGCAGGAGCGAGGCGCCAGGGATAGAGAGCTTTGGCGATCCGCTTCTCTTGTAGGTAACTGGGGCTCCATCCCATAATGACCTCAGGGGGCCAGTGCAGAAGATAATGCAGGGGAGTCCAGCCAGAGAAGGGGGTGGGCGCTGTTCTAAGGTCATTAGCCTGTGCTCCTGAGTCTTTCTCACGTTCTCCACCAGCCATGACGCACATCCAGCAAACATGCAGAGCCGCCTGTTCCGTGTCTGTGGAGGCAATAATAAGAGCCAAAGTGATCAGGATGGAGCCAACATGCATGACTATACACCTCATTCCACAAGGGGCAGACTTCAGCCCACATGTCCCAGCTGCCAGCCTCCAGTATGTCCTCTTGCTGTGGGCCCTACATCTACCTCCAGCCATCTGCAGACCACAGCTGAGCTGCCCAGGAAGCTACTGCACTCCAACAGTTCAGTTCAGTCAGAATGGTTCTGACCATACCAGACCCTCAGGCTCTGGAGAGTGGGGAAACGCTGCCCAGATCTTGAGGAAGTACCCAGTGCCATGATCTGAAACTCACAAGCATGGATGGCCGCTTGAGGGAGGGGCATCTTCATTTTTCAGGGACTCATTGTTCGTAGCAACAAAAGGTCCATTTTACAACACACTTCCAATTCATTCCATTTAAGACTTTCTTAAAGTCTTTAAAAAATATTTCATTTTGCAGTGCAGTGTTGGTGCACTCCTTTAGTCCCAGCACTTGGGAGGCAGAGGCAAGTGAATCTTTGTGAGTTCGAAACCAGCCTGGTCTACAGAGCGAATTTAAGGACATCCAGAGCTACATAGAGAAACCCTGTCTCTAACCACCCCCACACACACACAAAATTGCTACATTTGTTTTTTGATTATTTTGTGTTTGTGTGTGCATGTGCCAGTGTGTGCGTGGCAGTATGTGCATCAGTGAATGTATGGGTGTGTGTGCGCGTACGTGCATGCCGCAGGGAGTATGTTACTAGAAACACTTGTTCTCCTTCTACCGTGTGGGTCCCAGGGATCAAACCCAGGTTTCCATGTTGGCAGCAAGCTATTTACCTGCTGAGCCATCTAGATGAGCAGCTCTTACACTCTCAAGCCCTGTGTCTGCAAAAGCGGGCCAACATGGCACAGTCCCTGTGGGCTTGGGACCAGGTGCTTGGGAGATCCTGCTTAACTAGACCCATCCAATGAGTGGTGTCTAGAGCTGTGCTGCAAACCCAGGGCATGACTGAGGAGGGTCCACTGGCAACAGAAACAATGCAGACTAACTTGACAAAGGCAGAAAGTTACAGTATCAAATCTAAGAGCTTGATCGCCTAGGACCTCTGTGCAGTTGGTCAAATGCTTTAACACTGTGTTAAGTTTCCCAGAAGTCCTCCCTCTCAATTTTTCTCTTTATCTCTTTCCTCCCAGCTGTAGATGTTTCCACTAGGAGCTTCATGCTGATATGTTACCAACTTAACAGCTCCATTGGAAAGCTGCCTGCTTTTCTCATCCACTGGGCAGTGCAGCTGTGTTCTGTGATTGGCCTCATGAAGAGGGACCGCGATGTATGGCTCCGTAGCAATCTTCCCAGAGTAATTCCCCAAGCAAGGATGTTGGTTTATCAAAGCGGCGCTGTGGGGAACATGTTTTCAGCTGTCATGTGGCTCCTGATACCTGGTGGGTGCTTGTGAGTGTTTGCTAATAAACAAACAAACATAGAGCTTGAGAAATGCAATGTGTGCCATGCTTTTTTTTTTTTTTTTTTTTTTTAATTCTCACCTGTTCCTTTCTGCTTAGGTACACCTGGAAGGAGGGTGGGCAGATTTGAGACATTGATTGTTTTCAGCAATGAAGCAAAATCACTGCCATAGAAAGCCTCAAACACAGAATACTGATAAGAGCAATTTCCAAGATGGCGGCCTCATGACCACCATTTTTCCAGAATTTCTAGAAGGTACCTAAATATGTCATAAATCTCTATCATGGAGTCCAGATGTGGGTTTTTGCCTAATCTCAGACATATGGAGAGGATGTGCTGGTACGATCACCCCTCAAGGGTACCACCCATGTTCATATTGGCTCCCCTGACTCAGGATACATCCATACTCCCCCACTTACTAGTGGGCTGTGGGTTTACATCTCTGCGTGTTATCCTCCTCTAAAAAGACAGCCTCCCAAACACACTCCCTTGTGGGGAACTGCCCACTTATTGCCAGGTGACACAATTCTGCTGGGTCCCCATAGGACCAAATGAGCCTTCCCTGTGACGGCCCTGTCCCACTCCCTTCAGTCCCTGTCACACTGGCTAGATCCCAGGCACTATTTCCTTCTTGCACACAGATTTCCATTGCAGAGACCAAATGCCAGGGAATCCAACCTGCAACAGATGGTACCAGGAGAGCTCCAAGAATCTCTGAAATAGGATTCTGGATCTAGCCCAGCCACCAGATGGCTGACAATGAGGACTCTATCGCTGGTGGTATGAATGCATGAATAGTCCCCGCTGAGGGCTAGAGGTGCCATTTAGATCAGCAGGAAGAACACACAGGAGAGCGCTCAGTGGATCGGGTATGGGGAGGATACTTGGCATCAGGTGCCCACGGAATTGGACGACCATTGCTGGGAACACCTGAAGCAGTAGAGGGAGACAGTCAGAGACAGAAGGCGGCTAATCACCAATTCAAAGCTAATTAAGATACAAGAAAGTCTCCTTAGCATCATACAAATTAGAGACCACCACAGCTGGAGGGTAGGAAAAGCTGAGAGCCGGACCTAGGACTTAATTATAAGTGTTAGAAGGCTTTGAAGAGGGTTGATTCTCAACCTAGGCAGAGCCAACTTGCAGTCACCGCTGGGGCTGGAGTCATCAGGAGGATCCCTCCCTAGCACGAGTGGAACCTGGGTTAGAGGGACCAACAGCTGGGAGCCGAGACAGCTGCCACAACTTGAGACCGTCTGTGGTTTCAGCATGTGCTGCGACAACAAAGGAGCTTCAGAGTGGCTGCATCGCTGACCCAGCAGCTCCCAACCCCAAAACAAATGTCTCAAAGAGTGGGCCAAGGGAAGTCTTCTGCAGCCTTGTATGACTTCGTGTGCATCTCTTTAGATGACGCCATACAGTGGGAGACTTCTCCCAGAGGACAGAGCCTTAGAGGTGCACAGCCATAGTGTGCAAAGATCAGAGCATATAGAATGTATATGGATGCTTCAGGAGTGACTGATGATCTGACTGCCGCCTCCCAACCTAAAGAGAGAAAGGGTTGGAGATGAAGGAAGAGACAGGTGGGTGAACTTTCTGCTGGGGGCTGCAGTGAGGATCCCTGTGCTGTGGAGAATGCCCCTTAAGAGCATCTGCAAAGGGCATGGACATGGACACCTGGCTGACAACAATGTGTCTCTTTCTTCTCCATGTCTGATCTGCTGGGCTCTCCAGTGCTTGTATCCCCCGATAGCACATCTAGTCCGTGGCACCATGCACACACACCGTTAGTGACAGAGTCCTGATGCCAGCCATATGCGCCAAAATTCTGAGTGGGCGTCTTGGGCCGTCTTCTGCCACCCCTACAGAACACCACAGACTGGGAAAATTAGAATCGAGGGAAATCGGTTTGACACAGGAGACTGGGAAACTCAAGACCGGGCGGCCACATCAATGAGGGCCTTCTTGTTGCATCATGACATAGCAGAATAGTGAGTGAACAGAGGCAACATGGATAGATAAGCAGGCAGAGCTTGTCTTTTTATGGAGGCCACTTATGCAATGACAAACCCACTTCTGCTGTGGTTGCATTCCTTGGTTTAGGGAATCAGAGAAGGGTCCTTGTGGCCATACCTACCACCTTTGAAACATCCCAGTTCTTATACTTGTTATACAGACCACGAAATGTCTTTTTTGTTTTATAAGTGTGTGTATGTGTGTGTGCGTGAGAGAGAGAGAGAGAGAGAGAGAGAGAGAGAGAGAGAGAGAGAGAGAGAGAGAGAGCTGCATGTATGTGTGTGAGAGATAAATGATGTCAGGTGTTCTTCATCTATTGTTCCCCATCTCAACTTTTTGTCCTGTAGCTCGATGTTTAGGCTAGACTAAACTGTTGCTTCTACCTCTCGGATCTGGGATTATAGGCATGACAGCATACCTAGCTTTTTACACAGAGCTGGAGATCCAAACTCAGATCTAAGGCTGTGTGGCAATCGCTGCCTTGGCTTCTGACTGAGCCATCTCCCCAGCACCAAAGCTGTAAAATGAACGTGCATTTTGGAGGGGTAAGTCAAGCCACAGGCACCAACACAATGCCTTGGCCAGCAGTTGTGGGATATTTGTCCACGTCCACGTCCTTTGCAGATGCTCTTAAGGGGCATTCTCCACAGCATGGAGATCCTCACTGCAGAAAAGTAGAACCAGACATCAATGAAGAGGAGCCCAGGAGATCTAGCCTCTCAAAATGCATCTGTTTCTGTTTCTTCAAAATTCTGCACCCAGAACAATTCAAAGCTGCCAGCTGGGATGGTCCAGCCTCACAGACTGTCCAGCCAGGACTTTAGATAAACCCTGCATTTTCCCGTCACACTGAGAATGTGCATCAGCTACCTCTTCTAGGACTTGATCATTATCCCAGAGTTCTCGGGGTCCCCCCGAGATGCCATCACCTCAAGACAACAGGAAACAGCCTAGAGAACACGATCCCCACATTCCCAAGAGGTGGGGTGGGTGGGTTTTGGTCATTCGGTGGCTTATGGGTGTTTGTCATCATTTAGGGGGAGCTGGTAACAAGTGGTTATTGGTCATAATCAGGAAAAAAGCTGAACAAAGGACAACAGATTCAGTAACAAGCCTAAGCTATAAGCTAAACTTTCATAATTAAAAAAAAAAAACTTTCCATACCATTATTTGGCGGGACAGAGAAAGACTCATCATCGCAGCCAGCTGAGTGTTGGACAGTCTCTGACTGGCCAAATCAGTATGGATGAGGCATGAAAGACAATGGCCTTTAATCTAGCAGCATACTCTCCACTCACAGACCACAGCTGATAAGGCCTCAGATACTGGTTGAATGTTCAACATGCCAGCAAAACACAGACCAGCCTAAGCTTCTGATATAGCCTTAGAGAAGATCAATCAGATTCTCCATATCAAGGTGACCATGCTCGGCTCCTCCACCCCGGAAGGGTTCTTTGTGATAGGAACTAACGCATGCTTAGTGTTTAGAGTTCTCTAATGGACAGGACCAAGAGGGTGTGTATACAGATGGAGATTTATCTTGACCAGTGATGTTGGGAAATTCATAGCTGCAGGGTGACCAGCAGTCTAGAGAACAAGCTGGAAAAGCCTCAGAATTCTCATTCTATTCGAGCTCTTGCCTGATTGCAGGAGGATGGTGCACTTGATGGAGGGAAATCTGCCTCCTCCAGGACCCACCAATTTAAATGTCAATCCCATGGTGGCACACAAACAGTCTATCAGGGAAAAGGTTTGCCACGAACTTGAACCTGATTCCCCACTGTCTGATCACCCTTCCCACCCAGTCTGACACGTACAGAACATTCAGCTTTCCAACAGGGGACCTCATGTAAAAGCATAGCCAAGAATCTGAGAGGGCAAATGTAAGTTCAGGAGCCACTGGTGACTTGTCACTCACGCTGTGTCCAGCAATGTTGCCATGGCCCCCTACAGACACAGTGAGGTTGGCCTGAGGATGTCGCTATGCAAGGCAGGGATGCTGCCCTCTCAGGATACACCTATCCTGACTGGAAGAGAATGTGGTGTGCAGGCCCTACTCACACAGTAGATCAGGAACTGCCAGGCTAAGGGGGAAGTGACTCTTCAGGTCATCACTCCTGCAACCCCCTGGGGGACCTGAAGTACCATGCAGCCTATGGATGCAGAGTCTGGATTTTCCTTTCTGCTTATTAACATAGAACAACCCTTTGAAACTGCACAGCCTCATTGCTTTGTGAACATCTGATGGGGGGATGTCCTTCTGTATATATTTTCTCTTATTGGTTGTTGAATAAAACAGTGTAGAGGCAGGAAGATAGGCAGGGCTAGGAGACCAGGAGAATGCTGGGAAAGGGAAGGCACCTCGAGGAGACCAGGAAGATGGGAAGCACCAGGTGTTCTCTGGTAAGATAAGGCCATGCTGAAAGTCACAGATTAGTAGTTATGAGCTAATAATTAAGACAGAGCTAGCCAGTAAGAAGCCCTAGCCATCGGCCAACAGTTTTATAATTAACATAGTGTTCATGTGTTTATTTGGGGCAAGGCAGCTGCAGGACCAGGCTGGAAAGAAACTTCTCCTACACTTCCACTCATTTTAGGCATTCAAGTTGGTGATTTTCAATACATTTGCTCGATTTTAGAAACTTCTTAATAATCTGGGGAGGTTTCTGTGTGTGTGTGTGTGTGTGGTTTTTGTTTGTTTTTTTTTTTTTTGTCTTGTTTGAGACAGGGTTTCTCTGTGTAACAGCCCTTGCTGTCCTGGATCTCACTTTGTAGACCAGGCTGGCCTCAAACTCACAGAGATCCACCTATCTTTGCCTCCAGGGTGTTGGGATTAAAGGTGTGCACCACCACGCTTGGTTCATAATTCATGAGGTTTTCTGTTTGTTTTTGTTTTGTTTGTTTTGTTGGCTTGATGGTTTTTGAAGGAAGTTTTACTGTGTAGTTCTGGCTGACCTGAAACTCACTATGTAAACCAAGCTGACCTTGAACTCATGGAGATCCTTAAGCCTCTGCTTCCCTGGTGGGGAGCTGGAATCCAAGGTGTATGCCACCATGCTCAGCAAAATAAATAAATAAACAGCTAAATAGATAAATAAAATTTTAAATAAAACAAAATAAAAATCAAATCACCACCAACACTTGCATGCAATACTTTTGTTTTCTTTTTTCTTGATGATTTAGGAAGCAACTGTCAAGATGCCTAGTCTGTGTTTATGTTCTCATCTGTGTATCTACCGATGGGAGCCAAAGCCTTAGGCATGCCACACACACAGGACACTAGCCCCCTAGGCATGTTTAACTTTTTAGAAAATGTCACCATCGCATCTGAGGAGGCCTCTTTCTCCAAAACCTAGTTAGCCTTGGCTCTAATCAAGCACAAAGATGCTGGGGTGGTATATCATCATGGGTTTTTAGTTAGTTAATTTTATTTCATGTGTTTGGGTGCATGCATGTGTCTATACATGCGTATGCCTGGTGCCCTGAGGTCCAAAAAGGGTATTTTCCCCCTAGAATTGGAGTTACAAGTGGTCCTGAGCCAACATTCGGATGCTGGAAATTGAACTCAGGTGGTTTTAACCACTGAGCCATCCTTCCAGCTCCTCACTGTAGTTAACTTTGAATTTTCCTAAAGGTTTTGATGCTGAGCATCTCCTTACGTGCTCACTAGTCATTTGTTTATCTTCTTTGGCAGAGGCTCTACTTAAATCTCTTGCCCGTTTTTAAAAAACTTAGTTGAGTATCGTTTTGCTGAACCCTGTTCATCCTGGCTACCAGTCCTTGATCAGATTTGCACTTTGCAAGTATTTTCTCCCAGCCAATGGCTTGCCTTTTCATTCTCCTGGTCGTGATTTTTGAAGTGCAACATTAAAAATAAAAATGTCTGTGCGTGTGTGAGTGGCACGTGTGTGTACCCATATTATGGGTACAGCTTCGTGTGAGTGTGAGTGTACCTGTGCATTCACTCACAGTTGCGTGTGGGAGCCAGAGATTGACTTCTGCGTCCCTCTCGGTCTCTCTTCCCTTCATTTACTGAACCTGGAGACGTGCCAGCCTCCCAGGCTGCTCCGGAATTACACACAGGCCACATGTCGGCTTGGATTTTACATGGGTGCTAAGGATCTGAACTCTGGTCCATACACTTGTTCGCAAAAACTCTGTCTTCTCAGCCATCTCTCTAGCCCAGAACTTCTAATTTTTTTGATTGTTACTAGTTTCTCAGTGTGTGTGCGTGTGTGTGTGTGTGTGTGTGTGTGTGTGTGTGTGTGTGTGTGTGTATTTGCATGTTTGTGTGGAGAGCCCTGGAGGCCAGAAGACAGGTGTCATAATCCCAGTTACAAGCAGTTATGGGTTCTGGGAACTGAACTTGTGTCCTCTGCAAGAGTAGTGAGTGCTCTCAACCTCTGAGCCATCTCTCCAACTCATAACTTTCCCCTCAAGCCCATTGTATCCATTTTCTCTTTTGGTACTGATTTCCTTTGTTTGCGTCTTTTTATGTTTTGTTTTGTGGTTCTTGTTTTTTGTTCTGTCTTGTCAGACAAGGTCTTATACTATGTAGCCCTGGCTGGCCTGGAAATTGCTCTGTAGACCAGGCTGTCCTCAAAGCTCACAGAGGTCCTCCTGCCTGTGTACCAAGTGCTGAGACTGAATGTGTGGCACCACACTCTGTCCCTTTCTTTCTCTTTAAGTAATTCTTTATTTGTATGTGTGAGTGTTTCGCCTATACATATGTATATGTACTACATGTGTGCCCATAGAGATCAGAAAAGGATGATGGATCCCCTGGAACTGGAGTTACAGACAGCTGTGGGCTGCTATGTGGATGCTGGGAACTGGTCCTGAACCCTCTGCAAGAGCAGTCAGTGCTCTTAACCACTGAGCCACCTTCCCAGCCCCTGATTCTGATTCTTGCCCTGATGTGGAATCTGAGACCTTTCTGTAACTAAAGCAATGCAGATGTTTTTGCTGCAGGTACCTCTAACGGTTGCATGGATTTAGCTCCTATTTTGAGGCGCTGTCTACTTTGTTGACTTTAGGGGAGGGGTATAAAGCAAACTCTACATTCTGTACATGGATATTTTGTTTTCCTGATGGTATGGAAATCTGTCTTTCCTCATTGAATGCTTTGCAGCTCAATCAATAACCAGTCCAGGGCCAGAGAGACAGCTCAGAAAACAAATGTCCTTGCCACCCAAAAATACAGGCCTGATGACCTGAGCTCAGGTCTCAGACAGACATTGCGGAAGGAGAGAACTACTCCCAAAAGTGGTCCTCTGGCTTCCACATGGAGACGGTGGCACACACACCACTCATGCCCTCAAGACCACTATGTAAAAATGTCCTAGTTGTATTTCTGTTATTGTATTTAAAAAAAAAAACAATATCCCAATAAAAATATCCTTAAGGAAGGAAAGAGAAGTCAAGACGGGGATGTAGAGCAGAGAAGAGACCCATGATCACTTGCTCATTCTCTTCCCTTGCTGGCTCTCAGCAAGCTCTCTCCTCTTTTATTATATCCAGACCCCCTGCCCTAGGGAATGGAGTCTCCCACAGTGGTCTGGCTCTCCTATATCAATTAACAATTAAGATAACCCCAGTGGCCAACCTGATCTAGATAATTACTCATTACAACTCTCTTCACTAATGATTTTAGGTTCTGTCAAGTTGATAATTAAAACTAATTGACGCAGATGTAATCATTTCTCTTTTAACAATCGGTTGGCCAGCAACATGAGCACCTTGCACTGGACTCTGGGTAAAATGCTGTCTCCATCACCGAGGACACACAGCAGGGTTTGGAAGTGGACATCAAAGTCCTTCCATTTTGTTCTTTTGCAAAATTGTTTTTGCTATTCTGGGTCTTTTCATTTCCATATAAATTTTAAGATCAGCTTGTCAATTTCTGTGAAAAGGGCCTGCTGGGATTTTGATAGAGGTTGTGTTTGCTCTACAGATCAATTTAGGGAGAATTACCATCTTTACCACTATCGATTCCTCCAATCGGTGAGCGTGAACTGTCTCCATTTATTTAGCTACTCTTTAATTTCCCTCAGCAGTTTTATACTTCTCAGCGTTCAAGTCTCCACTTCCTCTTATTAAATGTATTCCTAAGTACTTTCTCCTTTCAAACTCTATTGAATAAAATTGCTTCCTTAATTTCATTTCAGAGTGTTCACTGCTAATATGGAGAAATGTTATTGATTTGTGCACATTGATCTTGCAGCTTTGACCTCATATTTTATCTTTGATAAATTTATTAATTGTAATAATGTTTTTATGGATTCCTAGAATTTTCTACATAGAAGATCATGCCACGTAGATACAATCTTGTTTCCTTTTTTAAAAGTCATTTTTTTTTTTTTTTTTACATTTAAACAATTCATTTTGAATGGGGGTGAGGCATGCAAGTGCTATGGTGCACATGTATGGGTCAGGGAGCAGCTTGTGGAGTTGGATCTCTCCTTACACCATGTGGGTTCTGGGGATGAGACTCAGGTCATCTGGGTTGGCAGCAGGTAGCTTCCCTTACTCAGCTGGCCCGCTAGCGAGCCCTACCTTTTCTTTTCCAACGTGGCCGTCTGAGTCATATCTGTCTCTAGGATGGGACTAAGGAAATGGCTCATCAGATAAAGTGAATGCCATGCTAACATGATGCCCTGAGTTTGGATCCCTAGCACTTACACATGGGAGAGCGCATGTGCAGCCCCCAAACCAGTGAAACAGAGACAGGCAGACCCCTGGAGCTCACTGACCACCCCCCCCCCGCCTAGTGCCATCAATGAACTCAAGCTTTAGTGACAACATCCCGTCTCAGATACTAAGGTAGACGGTTGACCACTGGAACCTATGATGAGACCACATACTTTGGTCATAGGACATGGAGAAATCAAATTGCCCGGAAAGGTTCCTTCCTGCTAGCTGGCTTTTGCAGAACCAGAAAGTACTATCAGGCTGAAGTGGGGAAAATACAACTTGTTTTTCCAGATGTGAACCCTGAGAGCTATAATAACAACCAGGTTGGCAAGCTAGGCCTTTGGGTGCAGATAATGACCACTCTGGAAGTGGCCAGCTTCTTCCTGACTGGATTGGAGGCCTCTGCTCCACAAGAGAAAACGCATGATTAACACTGTAAGTCTGGCCATGAAATCATGGTGGGGAGCTCTCAGGACTCAGGAGTGAACCCATTATTTTTATTATTATTATTATTATTATTATTATTATTATTATTATTATGGCACTAAATGAACATAGTATCAAACTCATCTAAATTTATGTCTCTACATCCGTTGATTAATGCGGTGCTCAGAACTCATCAGAGAGGTTTCTTTGTGCAGTGGGCAGTGATTAACACAGAAACTGAAAGTAGTCAAAGTTCAAAAGTGTCTGTGGAATGTTCAGCTACAAACGGTACATTTATATCGCAGCCCTTGACCCCCAAGACTCAGGGACCATCCCAAAAGAGGGGGCAAAGAGATTGTAAGACTGGGTATTTGGAAGGGCCAGAACAGAACAATGTTTTCTGGGCATGATAGGACCACTTCATTCATTAATTCACTGCAGCTGTGGTTGCCTGCACACAATCAGGTCAGTCAACATGCTAGCATGGATCGGGAAGGAGTTCATGAGACTCCACAACAAAAGAATATCCTTGGGCAGTTGTGGGATGTTTTATCACATTGAGAGAAGATGCATCTGTTCTTCCCCACCTGCCTAGGGCACCTTCCGATTGGTTTAACAAAGAACTGAATGGATAAGAGCTAGGCAGGAGAGGATAGGCAGATGTTCCAGGTAGAGAGAGGTACTTGGAGGAGAAATCTGAGAGGTGAGAGATTCAACAGAGATGCGGAGGAGTGAGACATACTGCACTGGGAAAGGTAACAAGCCACGAGGCAGAGAGCAGACTATTATAAACAGGCTAATTTAAGCTTTAAGAGCTAGTTGGGAACAAGCCTAAGCTAAGGCCAACCTTTCATAGCTAATAAGTCTCCATGCCCTTTATCGGGGAGAAAGTCAGACCACAATGGGCAGTTGATGGCTTCTAGGAGGGTAAGTTTTCTTTAAGGTTCTGGCCCCTTATAAGCTGACCATCCTCCAGTGCATGGGGCCACATCTATGATTACATGAGCAGTGCAAACTAGACTTGGTTAGTTATTACTATTTAGGAGAGTCAGAGTTGGCGATGAATATGATCAATCAAATCTATTGTATGCATGTATAAACGTCTCAAAAAATCAGTGAAATATTAATTTTAAAAATTCTTAAGAAAGTAGAAGGGTTTGATGAGGTGACCCAACAGATAAATAGACAAAGTCTTTCCCGCCGAGAGACACACCACCACGCCATGAGCATCTGGAGGAGAGTGGGCGGGGAAGTCTTTTATCTTGTTCCTGATCTCCAGGGACAGTATCAGTATCTCATCATCAAGAGGAACGTGAAACACAGGACTTTTTTTTTTTTTTTGAGACAGAGTCTCACTATGTGGTGTTGTCTGGCCAGAGAGTATCTGGATCCTATATGATATCTTATTGACTTAGTGTTTTGATTATTGATGAGCAAATGACAGCTGCTAAGAGATACTGATTAGAGAGACTGCTGAATTAAACCAGCCTAGATACTTTAGGAATGCCTTAACTTTAAAAAATACAGTCAAGGTCTGGTGGTGGTGGCACACGCCTTTAATTGCATCACTTGGGAGGCAAAGGCAGGTGGATCAGTGAGTTCAAGGGCACCCTGGCCTACAAAGTAAGACCTAAGACAACCAGGACTGATACAGAGAAACCCTTTTTCCAAAAACAAAACAAAATACATTTAAAAATGTATTGCGTTTGGGAAGAGGTTCTGCTTTATTTCTATGGGAAACAAAAGGCTGTATGTTTGTTCTAGGTTAAAGAAAATTAGTTTTGATCAGGGGAAACCTCCTGAAAATCTTGGCTACAGATATAAAAAGATAAACCTAGAAAAAGTACAAGACAGTTGATGTTTATTCTACCTGCTCAAACATAAAGCACAAAAATCATCTTTGACTGGCTAGTGTACAATGTATAGTCTATGTTGGTGTTAATGGAGACATATATGTTACATTTGAAAATCTGTGTGTTTCCAGATCAAGAGGACCAGACTCCAACAAAAATGTGTGGCCTGGGTGATCCAGCATCTCAGAGTGCCTCTGTTGTGGTTTCCTCAGAATTCTGCATCCAGAACAGCTTCAAGGCTGCTGGCTGAAGTGGTCCAGCCTCATAGACCATTCTAGCCAGGACTGCAGATAAACCCTGAGCTTTCCCACTGCAAAGACTGAACAGCAACCATTATTGCTAGTTTTTCCAGGACTCAAAAAAGACAACTGCCAAAATTTGCCAAGGCAAGGTAGAAGACTCCTTCAAAATCCCTGTTTCACAGAAAAGTTCCTCAGATATTCTAGGCCTGTAGGCCAAAGATGGATGTCCCAGCATTGCAGAGGACCCTTGGGTGACTGTCCAGGAAGTCAGCTATTTCTTTCATTTCTATAGTTTTGGAAGTTGTCTGCTCTGTATTTCCTGTTTACTCAGGTAATGTTATCTCCGTCTCAGGTCTTTGATGGAGTTGAAGACTAGTAGTTACAGTTTTCCTTGTTACCAAATTCAGAAAAGGAACTTCCAAATGAGGCATAAAATGTCTAAGGTTGAGAAACATAAATGCTTAAATTGTTTAAGAAAATGGTTTGAGAGCTAAAAAAAAAAAAAAAAAGATATAGTTTTGGGTTGGTGATATGAGTTAGGATAGAAAATAAATTAGGTAATAACTTTGGACTCATCAAGAAAGGGTAGATAATAGAATATTTTCTTTGAATTTGCCAAATACAAATGGACTTGACATTGTGAATGTAATTCTTACCTGATAATTGTTCTTATTGTTTATAGTTTTATTATGTTAGAATTAAAACCTTTTCTTTCTATTTAGGCAAAAAGAGAGAAACGTTGTGGAATATTCCTTTATACTGTCTGAAGATGTGCTACTGTGATTGGCTGAGTAAAGAACTGAATAGCCAATAGCTAGGCAGGAAGAGGTTAGGTAGAACTTTTGGGGACAGGACGTCTTAGGGCAGAACAAAGGTGAAGTCACCAGCTGGATGCAGAGAGGAAGCAGGGCAAGCAGGAGGAGAGGTAAAAGCCACCAGCCATGTCACAGCACATAGATTAATGCAAACGGGTTAATTTAAGTTATAAGAGCCAGTTAGAAACGAGTGTAAGCAAGGCTGAGCTTTCATAATGAATAATAAGTCTCTGTGTCATGATCTGGGTACTGGTGATCCAAAAAATCTGCCTCGGAGTGTGTTGATTGGTCGAAGGGGCCCTTACCCACTGAGCTATCTCATTGGTCCTACAGATCTTTTTTAAATTTTCTATATGTCATTTATTTAAATTTATTTAAATCACTGTTGTTTGCTTTCATTCCTTCTTTCCTTTCTTCTTTTTCTTTCTTTCTTTCTTTTTTTTTTTTTTTTTTTTTTTTTTGAGTTTTGGTTTTTGTCCTTCAAGACAGCGTTCCTCTGTGTAGCTTTCTCTATGACTGTGTCCTGCAGGATGGCCTCCATCACACATATCCTCCCATTTCTCATTCCTGAGTACTGGGATTGAAGACGTGGCCACCACCACTCTGTTTGCATTTCTTTCTTTCTTAAACAGTTAATTTGTTTATTTTATGTGTGTGGGTGTTTTATCTGCAAGTATACCTGTGTAACACATGAACCTGGCAGCCACAGATGCAAAAAAAAAAAAAAAAAAAAAGGGTTTGCAACCCCAGGAAGTGAGTTACAGAAGCTTGTGAGCTGCCATGTGTGTGCTGAGACTCGAACCGGGGTGCTCGGGAAGAACTGCAGGTGTGTTTAACCCACCGAGCCATCTCTCCCACCTGGAAATCATTATGTAGACAAAATTGACTGGAGCTCAGATCCACCTGCTTCTGCCTCAAGTGCTGAGGTTAAAGGTGTGCACCACCAGACCCAGGCTATTATATACCCTTTAAAATCTATATTTTATTTATATTAATTTCTGATTTTAAAGGTAATTTTTGTGTGTATGTGTAAGTGTTTGTAATCACATGTGTACATGCGTCATGTGCAGGTGTAGTGCACAGAAGAGGTCAGAAGAGGCATCAAAGCCCCTAGAACTCCGGTTATAGGCAAGTGCAAATCACCAGCATGCTGGGATCTGGACCTGCGCCCTTTGCGAGAGCAGCAGGTGCTTTTAAGTGTTGAGCTATCTCCTCAGGCCTTATTTTTTTATTTTATTTTATATTATTATTATTATTATTATTATTATTATTATTATTATTATTTTAGTTTTTCGAGCAGGGTTTCTCTGTGTAACTTTGGAGCCTGTCCCTGAACTAGCTCTTATAGACCAGGCTGGTTTCAAACTCACAGAGATCTGCCTGCCTCTGCCTCCGCCTCTTAAGTGCTGGGATTAAAAGCATGCACCACCACTGTCCAATCCTCAGGCCTTATTTTTGTTTGTTTGTTTGTTTGTTTATGTTCAAGGTGCATCTGAAACTTGCTCTGTAGACTAAGGTGACAAGCCCTTGGAAGTCAGAGGCAAGTGGATCTGAGTTCTAATCCATTTAGTCTACAGACTAAGTTCCAGGCCAGTTAAGACTACATAGCAAGACCCTGTCTTAAAAAATGAATTAATCAGTGAGGATTGTGCACACCTTTGATCCCAGCACTTGAGAGGCAAAGGCAGGTGCATCTCTGAGTTGGAAGCCAGTCTGGCCTACAGGGTGAGTTCTAGGATAGCCAGAGCTACACAGAGAAACCCTGTCTCAAAACAACAAGCAACAACAACAAAAATTAATCAACCAATTTAAAACAAAACATGCATTAAGTGGCCTGCCAGAAAATACATATTTAACTAAAAAGAATTCAGTCAGAGAGGAAAGAGAAACAAATGACAGTGATACATCAAAATGGCCTGTATAAATAAAACAATAGCTATACCAAAATAATGTAACTAAGGAGATTAAAATGTAGAGATTATCAGACTTTATGAGAAAGGAACTCATGGCAATGCTCCTACCTCTGCCTCATGAATGCTGGGATTATCTACGTGTACCACTTACACCTGCTGTATATATATATTTAATATTTTTAGTCTGTGGCTATAGCTGAGTTCACAGCACTTGCCTAGTGCACAAGGACTTGGATTTATTTCTTCAAACTGAAAAAAAAAGTCTTCAAATGACCATTTTGATAATCACTGTATACATCTTAAGGAGCATTCATTCATCTTATTCTAGCAGGATAGAGGAAGTTCCCTCCAGTGCAGCCTCCTTCTCTTCCCTCTCTGTGCTGACACCATCACAAATTACACCTTGCGTGTTACGGTCTGTTAATGTGATGTTGCTCTTATTTTATGCCCTTGTGTTTTGTATCCAGAGACAACAAATGCAAAAACATTAGTAATTCATCTGTGTTTGCCCGTAATGTAACCGGGGTGGCTGTTCACTGTTTCTTCATGTTTGGCCTTCTCTTGGTGGTTTGATGGAAGGATTGCCTTTAACGGGTTTTGTAAGCCAAGTCTGCTGGCAGTGCACTCCTTCAATCTTGTCTGTCTTCCTGAGTGAAGAACAGTTTTGCTGGGTATAAAGTTAACTCTTTGATCATCTTATTATAGGCAAACTTTGTTATCACTGTCTTTGTCCCCTCGTAACTTCTACAAAGGAGTCAAGTGTATCTGAGCATTGAACCCTTTGTGTAAAAGTCATTTTACTGTTGTTGCTTTTCACTTTTATTTTTTGAGACAGAATGTCATGTAGCCAAGCTGGCCTCAAACTCCTGAACCCCCTGCCTCCATCTCCCAAATGCTGGGATTATAGCTGTCTACCAAGCTCAGTTACTGTTCTTTTTAAGACATGTTATAGTCATAGCCTTCGACCATGACAAGTGTGGTAGTAGATTTAAGTTTATCCTATACTATGGGTGAGTGTCTGTGTTCCCCTCAAACTTACCCATTGAGCTCCTACCACCATAAATAATGGCATTTGAAGATGGGCCCTTGAAGAATCAGAGTGAGGAAGCTTGGCCATCAGAATCTTGTACACAGGACTGGTGCCTTTATAAAATGGCTAAGGGGAGAGCATGTACAGCTCAGTAGGAGAATGCTTGCTTGGCCTGCAAAAGGCCATTCAGAGCGGAAGAGAGGGACAGGGACAGGGACAGGGAGACAGAGAGACAGAGATAAAGAGATAGTTTGGGAAGAAAGTGGGGAGGGAGTAAGGAAGAAGAAAGGAAAGGGGAAGGGAAGTTAGGGGAGAGTGAGGGGAGGAAGTAAAGAAAGGTGAAGGCGGGAGGGAGAGATAACAGGAGGGAGAAGAATAAAAAGGAAGAAGATGAAAGACGGGGAATAAAGAGAGAGCAAGGTAGAAAGAGAAGGGGAAGGAATGAAGCTTAAGAACTGAAGAGAGATGGCATGCACAGGAAGAGAAGGCAGGAAAGAAGGTGGGAAGGGAAAGTGGAGCAGAAAGGAATGGGAGGAGAAATAGGGGAAGGAGAGAAGGAAGGGGAGATGAATAAAAAAGGATGAGGAGAGGGAAGACGAGAGATGGTGACAGGAAGGAAGGGAGTAGGAAGATAGGGACAACAAGAGGAAAGAAGGAGGGGTGCAGAGAAGGAAGAGAAACAGAGGGAAAGATGGTGGAAATACAAACAGAAGGAAGAAGGGAGTAGATAGGGAGGGAAATAGAGGAAGGAATGGAGGAAAACGAGAAAAAGAAAACACAAAGGAAGGATAGGAAGGAAGAGAAGGAGGAAGGGGAAGAAGAGAGGAGAGGAAAAAAGAGAAATAAATAAATAAATAAAAGGGAGAGGATGATAGAGAAAGAGGGGGAGAAAGACAATGAAGGAAAGGGAAAGAGAGAAAGGAAGGAAAATGAAGAAGGGAAGAATAAAGAAAGGTGGGAGAGAGGAAGAAAAAGGGAGAATGGATGCAGGGGGAGAGAAGAAGAAAGTGAGGGAAGGAACGGGAGAAGAAAACAGAAAGGAAAGGAGTGGGAGGGCGAGAGTGAGAGGCAATAAAGAGAGGAAAGGGTATGGGGAGAGAAGAAGGGCGAGGAAGTGGAAGGGAGAAAAAAGGAAGGAGGAGAAGGAAGAAGAAATAAGGAGGGAGGGATACAGGGGGAGACAGAAGGGAGACGGGGTAATACAGAAAAGAAAGGAGGGAGAAAAAGAAGTGGGGGAGAGAAGAGAGAGCAGGGGAAGAAGGCAGGGAGTGAGATGGGAATCAGAGAAGAAAGGAGGTAGAGGGGGAAGGAGGGAGGGGGGAAGGGAGGAAGGAAATAAGGAAGCAGGGTGTAGTTGGACTTTTTGGCCTGCCAGACCCCAAATAATGACAGAGACTTCTTATTAAGTGTGAAAGCTTGGCCTTAGCTCAGGCTTGTTTCCAACTAGCTCTTAAAACTTAAATTATTCCGTTTAGATGAATCTATGTTCCACACGTGGCTGGGTGCCTTTCCTCTGTCCGTGCATTCCACTTCCTCCACGTCTGCCTGGTGAATGTGCATCTCTCAGATTTTTCCCCGAAGTCTTGCCTATTTCCTCCTGCCTAGCTATTGGACATCTGGCTCTTTATTAAATGAATCAGAAGGTGCCTTGGCAGAGACACATCTTCACCGTGTACGAAAAGACTCTCCCACAAAAGACTGGGAAGAATAAAGGGAGAAAGGAAGAAGGAAGGAAGAGGGTGGCGATCAAGGGAAGAAGGAAGGAAGGAAAAAAGGAAGGAAGGAAGGAAGGAAGGAAGGAAGGAAGGAAGAAAGGAAGGAAGGAGGGGAGATTGGAAGGAAGGAAGGAAGGAAGGAGGGGAGATTGTAAAGAAGGAAGGAAGGAAGGAAGAAGGGGAGATTGTAAAGAAGGAAGGGTGCCAGGAGAAGCGCAGAGGATGAAAGAAAGGGAAAATGGAAAGAGACGGGGAAAGGGAAAGGGAAGGAAGGAGGAACATAGGCAAGCAGGCAAGAGAGAGGGAGGAGGAAAGAATGAAGGGTATACAAAGAGGAAAAGGAAGGAGGAAAAGAGAATGAGGAAGGAATGAAAAGGAAAGAGGAAAGGAGGAGGGGCAAGGAAAAAAGGAGAGAGAGGGAAGAGCGGGAGGAAAGGAGAAAGAGGGAGGAAGGAGAGGAGATACAAAGGGGGAGGGGGAGGAAGAGATAAAGGGGAAAGAAAGGGAGGCAGAGGAATGGAGAAAGTAGGAAATGGGAGAAGGTGGGAGGGAAGAAAGAAGGAAGGAGGGAGGGAGGAAATGGCAGAAAGGAAGGGCAGGAGGGAGGAGGAAGGGAGGAAAGGGAGAACAGTGGAAGGAGGGTGGGAGGGGAGGAGGGAAAATGAGGGAGGGGTAGGAAGAGTGAGGAAGGAGAAGAGGAAGGAAAGAAGGGAGGGAGGGAGGGAGGCGGGGAGGGAGGAGGGGAGGGCCTGCCTACTGTGCACTCCACTTTCCTAGGCTGGGGGTCTTCCAGCCATCAGTTCTGATTCCTCCCTGACTCGACGGTGTCCCAGGGGTCTTTGAGGTTCTGTTTCTTTATCATTATTTTTTTTTCTGTTATTTAGGCTCATTCCTATGCCTTTGTCTCTGAGTTTGTTGACTCGGTCATCTCCTGGTTCAAACTCACTGTGGAGTCTCTCCCTGATTTCCATTGCAGCTAGGGCAACTTTTAAACTTGATCTCTCCCAAGTTTTCCCTATGCTTTATGCCCTGTCTACATTCCACATTTGGTAAACTGCTGATGTAACATGGTTTCATTGATTTGTTTCTTTATTTATGGCTTTTTAGGGAGAGGGTCTCATGTAGCCCAGGCTAGCCTCAAACTCCTTATGTAGCTAGGGATTGACCTTAAACTTCTGGTCTTTCTGTCCCCATAGACCAATGCTAAGATGAAAGGAGTGGGTCACCATACCCAAGCAGCCTACCACCTAAGCTGTAGCCTGGGCCCTCCTTTAATATTTTTAAAAAATAGCCAGGTCATGTTAGCACAAACCTTTAATCCTAGCACTGGGGAGGCAAAGGCAGGTGGATCTCTGTGAGTTCGAGGCCAGCCTGGTCTACAAAACCACACAGAGAAACCCTGTCTTGAAAAAAAATCCAATAAATAAATAATATATTTTAGGAGTAGTTTTATGCCTTTGTTTTGTTTATGTGTGCACCATCTGTGTTCATGTCTGTGGAGAGAAGGGCTTCAGTGCCCTGGAACAGGAGTTAATGGCAGTTGCTAGCTGCCATGTGAGTGCTGGGATTAAAGGCATGTGCCACCCTCGCCTGACTCCCTTCTTTGATTCTTTAAACAGGACATCTTGTATGTCTTTGATAATCTTGAGTTTGTGTAGATCAAGGCCAGTACCTGCGGTGATTTCCACCGGCTGCTTATTATTCCACGTGTGGCTATACTTTCCAATTTGTTTATGTTTCAAACCTCTGGGAGAAAGATGAGCATTTTGGATAAATATTATAGCAAATTCAGATTCTGATCTGCCTTCCCAAGGGATTGTTGTGTTTGTCTGTATGTTTGGGGGCTTTTGGATGGATGCTTTGCTTTGCTTTTCCTTTGAGACAGAATCTCACTATTAGCCCAGGTTGACCTTGAACTGAAGATCCCCCTGCCTCAGCTCCCCAAGCGCTATGATTAGAGGTGTGCATCACCGTATTCAGGGAGGTAGATGGCTTAGAGTCTACTTGCTCTGAAGCCTGAATCTACTTTTGCAAAAAATGTGTTTCCCTTCATTTTAAAACAGCAAAATGGCTTAGGAGGTGAAATATGCTCTACTGAGTCCAAGATCCTCATCACTTGAGTGTGTGTGTGTGTGTGTGTGTGTGTGTGTGTGTGTGTCTGTGTGTGTATGTGTGTGTGTATGTGTCTGTAGTGTGTGTGTGTCTGTAGTGTGTGTGTGTCTGTATGTGTGTGTGTGTAGTGTGTGTGTGTGTGTGTGTGTAGGGTGTGTGTGTGTGTAGTGTGTGTGTGTCTGTATGTGTGTGTGTCTGTAGTGTGTGTGTTGTGTCTGTAGTGTGTGTGTTGTGTCTGTCGTGTCTGTGTGTCTGTGTGTGTGTGTCTGTGTGTGTGTACATATGTGTGTGTGTGTCTGTCTGTGTGTATGCCTGTATGTGTGTGTATGTGTGTCTGTAGTGTGTGTGTGTCTGTAGAGTGTGTGTGTGTCTGTAGTGTGTGTGTCTGTATGTGTGTGTGTGTGTCTGTATGTGTGTGTGTCTGTAGTGTGTGTGTGTCTGTATGTGTGTGTGTGTAGTGTGTGTGTGTGTAGGGTGTGTGTGTGTGTAGTGTGTGTGTGTGTCTGTAGTGTGTGTGTATGTCTGTAGTGTGTGTGTGTGTGTGTGTAGTGTGTGTGTGTGTGTCTGTATGTGTGTGTGTCTGTAGTGTGTGTGTTGTGTCTGTAGTGTGTGTGTTGTGTCTGTCGTGTCTGTGTGTCTGTGTGTGTGTGTCTGTGTGTGTGTACATATGTGTGTGTGTGTCTGTCTGTGTGTATGCCTGTATGTGTGTGTATGTGTGTCTGTAGTGTGTGTGTGTCTGTAGAGTGTGTGTGTGTCTGTAGTGTGTGTGTGTGTCTGTATGTGTGTGTGTGTGTAGTGTGTGTGTGTGTGTCTGTATGTGTGTGTGTCTGTAGTGTGTGTGTTGTGTCTGTCGTGTCTGTGTGTGGGGTGTGTCTGTGTGTGTGTCTGTGTGTCTTGTGTGTGTGTCTGTGTGTGTGTCTGTGTGTGTGTACATATGTGTGTGTGTGTCTGTGTGTGTGTCTGTGTGTGTGTACATATGTGTGTGTGTGTCTGTCTGTGTGTATGTCTGTATGTGTGTGTATGCCTGTATGTGTGTGTATGTGTGTCTGTAGAGTGTGTGTGTCTGTAGCGTGTGTGTATGTCTGTATGTGTGTGTGTGTCTGTAGTGTGTGTGTGTAGTGTGTGTGTGTGTGTCTGTATGTGTGTGTGTCTGTAGTGTGTGTGTTGTGTCTGTCGTGTCTGTGTGTCTGTGTGTGTGTGTCTGTGTGTGTGTCTGTGTGTGTGTACATATGTGTGTGTGTGTGTCTGTCTGTGTGTATGCCTGTATGTGTGTGTATGTGTGTCTGTAGTGTGTGTGTGTGTCTGTAGCGTGTGTGTATGTCTGTATGTGTGTGTGTGTCTATAGTGTGTGTGTGTCTGTATGTGTGTGTGTGTCTGTAGTGTGTGTCTGTAGTGTGTGTGTGTGTTTGTAGTGTGTGTGTTGTGTCTGTCTGTAGTGTGTGTGTTGTGTCTGTAGTGTCTGTGTGTGTGTCTGTCTGTGTGTATGCCTGTATGTGTGTGTGTGTGTGTGTGTACATATGTGTGTGTGTGTCTGTCTGTATGTGTGTGTGTCTGTCTGTCTCTGTGTGTGTGTGTGTGTGTGTATGTGGGTGTGCATGTGTGTGTATCTGTATGTGCTGTATGTGTGTGTCTGTATGTACATATGTGTATGTGTGTGTGTCTGTAGTGTGTGTGTGTCTGTAGTGTGTGTTGCATCTGTAGTGTCTGTGTGTCTGTGTGTGTGTGTGTCTGTATGTGTGTGTGTATGTGTCTGTGTATGTCTGTCTGTATGTATGTGTGTGTGTGTGTGTCAGTGTCTGTGCATGCTCATGCTCATACACAATAAAAAAACTTAAAACAATTAAATAATAAGATAAAATAAGCATAGCGCCCCTTAGCTTGACCCTGGGCAAGCATGATTTGAAGTCAGCTAACAATGGTTCAAGGATTTACTTTAACACTCGGTGCCACAAGATCCCATCTTTTCTGTGGTGCGATGGACTCTGGGGATTCTGTTGTCTACAGCTATGCTGCTTTTTTCCTTTTCTTTTCCTTTCTTTTCTTTCTGCTTGTGCTGGGCCTTGAGGCTCAGACTCACAAAGAGCCTGACACATCCCCAGCACCAGCACTGGGCCTCCATCTCCCGAATGCAAACCTTTGAACATGTCCCCAGCCTTCCAGATCCCCAGAACTGCGTGGGCCTCGCCAGCCCTCCCTACGGCCATCTCACTTTCCTATCTCTCTTTCAAAGTCGTGTCTGGTTGCTGCTTCCTGCAGTCAGAATCACACAACCTGAGGCCACTGTGATATCAGCCTTCCTTAACTGTTTGACACAGGGATGGCAATTGTTCTTGACAGTGTCCTGGACATGGATCAGCCAAATTAAATCTGCTTCTCCCCATGGTAGCAAAACTTACAGCCCTCGGTGACAACGTGACACAGCTCCTGGAGAGGTGGACAGGGACAGCTCCATGTTGAAATGGCACAGACCCTGCCATTGTCCACCAAAGCCCGGAGATTTTAATTGAATCTTTGTCTTTCAGTTTGTTACCGGCTTTGGTGGCTTTCCAGACTTCTGACAATTTGGTCCAGTTTTATCATGGCTTTCCTAGGGACAAGAGTAGCCAAGGTCCACCGTCCACCTAGCTGCCCCTTAAACCTTAGCCTCCATTATCCTGTGTTATTAGCTTTTTATATCAAGGGGCCAGGAGACAAGAGGAGGAGGCTCCTTTCTGGGAGAAATCCACACACCACCGGGGAGGGATGAGGCGCTGCGAAGTGATGAGGTGGTGGCAGAAGGCGTAGATTCACACCTGGGTTAGTTTGTGGTGGCAGAAGGTGTATACTCATACTGGAGTGTTGTCAGCAAGCCTGTGTCTTGGCACTAGTACTTTTGGCTGAAGACAATCTTCTGGCTGGGGCAAGTCCCCCGACCTGAGGCATCCATGCACCATGAAAGATCCATGTGGCTCTTAAAGGCTCAAGTCCCACCTCCTGGACCAGGCAGCCCTGAGAGGCCAAGTAGACCCCAAATCTCTTGGGATTGCTTATGTCTGTTGGAACTGTATGACAAGATAATTCATTCAGGCATCTCCCCCAGGTCCCTTGACTCCCTACGGAGGTGTTGGAATAGACAGTGTCCCTCAGACAATTTCTCATACAGAGTGTTCTGGCAAGGGAGCCCAAACCTGCAACAAGCAGTGTCTCACTCATTTGATGTAATCACACAAATTAAGCCCAACAATTACCTCAAATCAGTCCTCCTTCTCTATTCTCCTGGCAGCTGTCAGGGAGAGAAGAGTGGCACAAAACAAAACCCAAAAAGCAACTGACAGATGTTAAAGTTGAGGGCGACTGTTTTATGAATGGATAATTAAACCCTTTTCGATGACAATATCTACAGTGATGAAAAATGTTGCTTGCCCAAGATTGTGACCTCTGGAGTGTGACAATAATTCCTGACAGTTGCACAGAACTTACAAGGACTGTGCTGAAAACAGCCTCCGATAGTGGGTGGGGTTGACAGGTCTCCAGCATCAGTCTGGGCCCCGTTCCCAGTTTGGGGCTGGGGTGGGGGAGCAAGGATGTATTTCCTGAGGGAATGGGTATGTCGGAGAACATGATCTGCTCTGATGCTCTGATGGCAGGCCTGAACTGCACAGTGGTTGGGAGCAGCGTTGGCCTGGGAGTTGTACCATATGAGCCAAGCCGCGGAAGCAGGGCAAGTGGCAAGTGAATCGTTTGTTCCGGGAACTTGACCTTACAAACAACCGCTGAGGCTGGTCTCGGACTCTGCAGTGCCTCCCCTTCTGATGCTGGGGTTCAAAGAGCACAAGGCCCGAGTGTCAGAAAGGAGGACGTGTGTCAAGTGGGGAGGTCAAGGACAAGCGACATGCACAGTGGTGCAGGTCCTCGGAAGGCAGGCAGGCTAGGCCCGCAGTTTCCTCTCGTGTGGGCCGTGTGACCAGTGTGGCCAGCCTGTACAATCCTGGGGCTTTCATCACATAGTTGAACACAGCACCTTCCTCGGGGGACAGAAGGTGGAGCCAGGCAAAGTGAGTGATGGGCTGAGCTCCTCTGATACGTTACTGGGGAGCCAATCAGCTAGCGACTGTCACCCACGGGGACTTACTGACTGGCTGTGGCTCCCTTTGTCTGAGGCCTACATCTTGTGCACTCTTAACTAGACACATGAAGGACTGGGGATTCTGAGTAGCCAACTGGTCAACCGAGAACAGCTGACTCATGGCAGAGCCCCCAAGGCCACCTCTGGTCGATTGGCACCCACATTTACACAGTACAGTGATCTGGCACTTAATATCCAAGTTATATATATATAAAAACATTCACATAGCTACACGCCTGCCTCATGCCAGTGTCCACATGCTACAGCTGCTCTGCACGCAGTCAGAAACACCCTGACCCTTCCCTTCACACCCCCCTTTCTAGGGTTTGTAGCTTCAATGCTGAGACACAAAGTTAACAGCTACCGTGACATCTTCTGCTGTGGGAGAGAGCGATGAGGGAGGAGGAAAACAGGTTTTTCACCCCACTGTGGATCACCACACTGGAAGTTTCCAAACTATCAGCCCTCCTTCCCAAGACCAGTGCCATGGCGACCACCAGCTTTTGGTTTTTTCTATTAGATATATTTGTTTTGTTGTGTGTGTGTGTGTGTGTGTGTGTGTGTGTGTGTGTGTGTGTGTGCATGTGAGTTCTTGGCTGCATGTGTGTCTGTGCACCACGTGTGCATAGCGCCTGAAGAGGTCAAAAGAGGCCATTGGATCCCCAGCAACTGGAGTTCCAGAAAGGCTATGAGCCAACACGTGGGTACTAGGAACTGAATCCCTTTGCAAGAACAGCCAGTGCTCCTAACCACTGAGCCATCTCTCCAGCATTGACTGCCTTCGATGGCTACCTTCTGGTACCCATTCTGTATCCCCTCAGCCTGGGTGACATCCTAGCTACCCCATTCCTCCTGGCTTTAGGGAATTGCTCAAGCATTTATTCATGAAGACCCTGATTCAGGTTGATATTTGTTTGTTTGGTCGGCTGTCTGTTTGTTTGGTTTTAGAAGTGGTAAGGATAAGACATGGGGGGGGGGGCGAGGAGGTCTCATGCAGACTGGAGAAGCACTCGGCCACTGAGCTGTTATCTCCAGTCCTGTTCTCACTCTTAATTGCGAAGGTAAAGTATGATTGGTTTTAACCACTGGGCATGAAAGTAGTAAGCGAGCCCTAGACTTCTCTGCATTTCGGTTATCTTCTCCTTATTCTTGACACGTGGGATCTATTAGATTCTTCAGCTCAGGATGGACTAGGGTCACCTGTCCCAGCCAGCAAAGAAGTCTACTTAGTTGCTGATTCAGTGGTCAGGTGAGACTTGGCCTTGAGTGGGTGTTGTCACTGTGTGAGAGTAGCACAGACACTTGGAGGTCATGTTGAAATTGTGTTCACAGAACATCCTAGGTGGGGAGGGCAAGCTCTCATTCAGAGCCACTGTAGCTCTACCGGTCAGCACAGCACCTTTGTCTATGATGGAAGCAGGCCTCCAGCACTCCATTGATCCACTGGAGAGCTTCCCATGGGGACTCAGTGTGGGTCTCTGCCTCTGACAAATTGGCCACTCAATCATGGCCCTGAATGATGGTCCTCTATGGAGACATAAATGTTACCAGACTACGTAACTCCATCATTTCCAAAGGGTTGCTTTGTTCAAGAGACTATGTGACAAAGACAAGAGAAAGCCGTCCTGGGATCTGCACAAATTAGCCTTCCCACCTGGTTGATTGCATATTCATCTACTGAGCAAGCCCTTTGTTGACTCTGAGTGATAATTCTGGGACAAACACACCAGCATGCTGTGCAATTTAGAGGTGTACCTATTTGTCCTTCTGATGTTATCACTAAGTTTTCAATTGTAATCATTCCGGTTCCCTGGCTACTCTCCCAAGTCATTAGCCATAGCCCTTGAAGCAATATTGGCCTACGGTATCAGCCATCCCTCCCTCCAGGCAAAATGAACAACCCACATTCTGCTCCCTGGCAGGCCCCTCACCACTGCCTCAACACCCATCCCTGCTGTTCACTCTTGGAACTTCTATATTGTGTGAAACTGTCTGAAAAGGGAGGCTTTAATGTTTTCTTCCTTGGTGAGCTGGTCACGGGAGCCTCCCCATGAAGCCGTGATTGCAGGCAGATGGGGAGAAAGTGGTGCATCAAAGAACTGGGGGCTCTATCTGGGTCACTTCCTTCTCAAACAATTCACTCCTGCCTAGACCTGTTAGAGCCAAAGTTTTGTACACAGTTTCATGTGGTTGATGGATTGCTGCTGGAAATGCCCAGGAAGGAAGGCCAGATACATGGGTCAGGATACCCTAGTCCATGAAGTGAGCATCTCCGGTCACATGGTAGCTTGGGGCCTGGGGTCAAGGGTTTGAGCTTGATGGAAGCACATGCCAATCAATAGTGATGTTCATCTACCAAAAAAAAGCTAGTAGTCTGCTGGGTCAACTTCTGAGCATCTTCCTGAGGTTGCTCATATCATAATCTCTGCCCCAGTGCTCCAAACACCCCAAAATCTGCTGGGTCACTTAGCCCAACTGGCAAAGTACACACCCAATGCAACACTTCCTCTGGTTCTGGGTCCCACTCAGAACTAAATTTTCAAGGTCACAGTGAATGGGTCCAAGTAGCACTGACATGTGATGGAAGAAACTCTAAACCACAGTGAATGGGTCCAAGTAGCACTGACATGTGATGGAAGAAACTCTAAACCTCAGCCATTCATTCCATTCTCCCTTATCCCACCACTCCCCCTCTCTCCTTCCTTTCCTCCTTCCTGTCCTCCACTCCTCTCTTCTTCCTCTCTCTCTCTCTCTCTCTCTCTCTCTCTCTCTCTCTCTCTCTCTCTCTCTCTCTCTCTCTAGCTCTGGGATTGAACCTAGGGCATCCATACATACCTGGTAAACATTCTGTCAGTAATCTAGATCCCCAGACTTTATAATTTTTTTTTTTAATTTGGAGACAGAGTCTCTCTAAGTTCTTCAGGGTGGCCTTGAACTTGCTCCATAGCCCAGGCAAGCCTTGGACTTGGTACTGCCTTTGGCTTTAGCTTCCTGGGTAGCCTGTGACACCAGCGAGTGTTTCTTTGGTATGAGTGGGAAATCCTGCACATAACTATTTGCCTTTCACCCTGGAGAAAATATTCAGACATTTCCCCAAACTCCAGGACTGCTCAGGTTTCCACTAAGGTGGAACAGAAATTTATTTCCTACTTTCTATCCTGCAAGTGTCTCAGCAATGTGTCCTGCTTCCAGGTACAGCCAGCTGAGGAAATGCAATGTGACAAAGCAGCAGGATCCACTGTGTAAGTGAAATACAACCAAACTCCTGGGGAGCAGATTACAGCATGATGCTGGGAGAAAAGATACACCCCCTACACAGTACCTGAGATCCAGCAGTGATGATGGGCCTCTCTCTGGCTTTGCCAATACAGTTGGGAAGTGAACTCACTCTGATGGGCTCTACTAACAGACACAAAGGAAAAGCTCTCACCAAAGCAGGGCTATATGCTGGGGGCTTCCTATGTGGATGGGCTTTGACAATGGATTCACATTAAAAACAGCAGCCACACACTTGATTTTTAAATAATTCATGGCTATTACCCAAGATCTATCTGTTTTCTTCTCAGGCCAAAGAGATGATTGGATGAACACAGACTGTCCTAGTAATTGCCATTCTTAAAACTTTCAAACTGTCAGTGCTAGCCATCTTACATTCCTATGGAAAAACACCTGGGGGCTATGTGACTTATCAAGAAAAGAGCTGGCTGGAGAGCTTAGTTGGCAAAGGGCTTGTGATACAAACACAAAGGCCTGATTTCAATCCCTAGCACACACAAAAACAAAGCATGCATGGTAGCACATGGGAGCAGTACTGAGGAGGGGGACAGGCAGATCTGTAGGGTACACTGCCATCCAGTCTAGCCTATTCAACAAGCTCCATGTTTGAGCAAGGTGCTCTCTCAAAACACAAGGGGGATGGCTCTTCATGAACATATGCATGTGTGAACCTGCCCACGCATGAACACACACACACACACACACACACACACACACACACACACACACTCACCCTGGACATCTGTTTAACTCACAATTTTAGAAGTTGAAAGGCTGAGCTCCTGTGGCCCCATCTGTTCAGCTGTGATTTACAAGATGGTGGGTGGTTGTCACAGCACATGAGAGAGGGAACTATTGGAGCCCTCACCACCTTGCCAATGCTACATGTGGGACAATGTTTCCAGTGCAAACCACATCCATCCCACATCTAAGTCACAACAGACACGGGTCCCCATTGACATAGTCTTGCTTCCAATAGTCTTCATGGACACAAACAACTCTAGTAGCTTGCACTTGGCCTTTTCTACCACTGGAGCCTCCACTCTGGTAGAAGTCTACAGGTGTTGAGTTCATGATTCTAATGATGCGTTCCTGAGCCAAGAAGATAACTCCGGGGGGCTGGAGAGATGGCTCAGCGGTTCAGAGCACTGACTACTTTTCCAGAGAACCTGGGTTCTATTCCCAGCACCCACATGGCAGCTCACAACTGTCTGTAACTCCAAAATCTGAACCCTCACACAGACATACATGCAGGCAAAACAGTAATGCACATAAAATACAAATAAAGAAATTATTAAAAAAAAACTCATTAAAAAAAAAGATAACCCCAGGTACAGTCATGGAACCATTAGGCCCTTTAGGGGACAGTCCCATTGGTAAGTTGACCTAGAAGGTCCCCAATCTGACTTGAGAAACACAGTATTGCTTTCCCTACAATGATCTGTGATCTTTGAGGATGCTCAGTGCAGCTCTGAGTGATGTTGAGCGTGGTTGTGATTACTGTCATGGAATCAACTGCTCCTGATCCCATTCTTTTTTAAAAATATGTATTTTTAAAACAATCTTTTCTCATTTTACATAGCAGTCCCAGTTCCCACTCCCTCCCCTCCTTCTGCTACTCCCTCCTTCCTCCACCCCATTCCCCATCCACTCTTCAGAGAGAGGCTTCCCATGGGTATCAACAATCTCTGGCACCTTATTTTGAGGGAGGACCAAGCCCTCTTCCCTATATCTAGGCTGAGCAAGGTTTCCCTCCAAAGAGAATGGGCTCCAAAAAGCCAGTTCAAGAGCTAGGGATAAATCCTGGTCTCACTGCCAGTGGCCCCACAGACTGCCCAAACCATACTACTGTCACCCACATTTGGAGGGCCTAGTTTGATCCTATGCAGGTCCCCAGCTGTGGGTCCAGAGTCAGTGAGCTCCCAGTAGCTCAGGTCAGCTGTTTCTGTAGGTGTTCTCAGACTGGTCTTGACACCATTGCTCGTGTTTTCAGTCCTCTCTCCCTTCAACTGGACTCTGGGAGCTTGGCCCAGTACTTAGCTATGGATCTCTGCATCTGCTTACATCAGCTACTGGATAAAGGTTCTATGATGACAGTTAAGGTAGTCATCAGTCTGATTACAGGAGAAGGCCAGTTCAGGTACCCTCTCCACTAATGCTTATGGTCTTAGCTGGGGTCATCTTTATGGATTCCTGGGAATTATTTTCCTAGTGCCAGTTTTAAAAATAGGGTTTTCTTTCTTATTTACATATCAATCCCAGTTCCCTCTCCCTCCCTGCCATGCCCCCTGGCCCCCCTCCCATCTCGTCCTCTCCCCACCCCCCCACACCACAGATAGGGTGATGCCTTCCAAGAGGGATCATCAAAATCTGTCAAGTCATTTGGAGTAGGGACAAGGCCCTCCCTCCTGCCTCTAGGCTAAGGGAGTATCCCTCCATGGTGAACGTGCTCCCAAAATCCTTTAGTGCATCAGGGATACATCCTGGTTCCACTGTCAGAGGTCCCTTAGTCTGCCCAGGCCTTCTAATTGAGACCCATGTACAGGGGGTCTGAGTCAGTCTAATGCTGGTTTCCCAGCTATTAGTCTGGAGATCCATTAACTCCCCCTTGTTCAGGTCAGCTGTCTCTGTGGGTTTCTGTAGCCTGGTCTCGACTCCTTTTCTTATCATTTCTCCCTCTCTACAACTGGATTCCAGGAGTTCAGCTCAGTGTTTAGTTGTGGGTGTCTGCTTCTGTTTCCATCAGCTACTAGATGAGGGCTCTATGATGGCATAAAAGTTAGTTATCAATCTCATTATCAGGCAAGGGCATATAAGGTAGCCTTTCCACTGTTCCTCAGATTCTTAGTTGGGGTCATCCTTGTAGGTCTCTGGACATTTCTCTAGAGTCAGTTTTCTCTTCAAACCTATAATGGCTCCCTCTTTTATGGTATCTCTTTTTTTCCCCCGCTATTCATCCCCCTACTCAATCTTCCTGGTCCCACATGTTCTCCTCTCCTCTCCTTCTCTCTCTCCTAACTCCCTTTCTACTCACTGCCCCCCATATGCTCAGGAGACCTTTTTCCTTTCCCCTTCTGTGAGGGACCTTGTATGAATCTCTTAGGTTCCTTCTTGTATCCTAGTTTCTCTGGTGGTGTGAATTATAAGCTGGTGATCCTTCACTCTAAAATCCATATATGAGTGAGTACATACCATGTTCCTCTTTTTGTGACTGGGTTACCTCACTCAGGATGGTTTCTTCAAGTTCCATCCACTTGCCTGGGAATTGCAAGATTCCATTGTTTTTTTCCCCACCCATCCCAGGCAAGTGGACTACACACTTTCCCCCCTGACTTCTCTGTTTTAGTTGGTGGTTATTTCCCTTACTTGTTCTCATCATTTTCCCAGCTAAAATTCAGAGTGGTACTATCAGGTAATCTAATACACATTGATAGAATTAAACTCTTTAATTTAGGGGTTAATTGGAGATTTTCTACTCCCATAGATAGTTTTATTTTTAAAAAATGATACAATTTAATTACTCAAATCCTTGTTTTTAGTCAAAAGATCTGTTCCCTGTCTCACTGACTTCTTGGGCTATATCTGCTTTGTTTTTGTTTAACATAATTTTTATTGACTCCTTTTGAAATTTCCCAACATGCATCTAAGTTCCACTCATCTCTCAGTCCTTCCGTGTCTGCCCTCTACCCTTGGAGCCTCCCCACTCAAAAGCAAAAGAAAAAAACTCACTTTGATCTTCTGCCTTGCCTGATGTCCATCGTTCATCATAGAGGTGTTGGAAGCTGTGGTGTGTAGCACAGTGTACCCTTTTGTCTAGGTTGGGTTTTGTTTGTTTGATTTTTTTTTTTTTTTGGCTTTTGTTGTCACTTAGCTTTTTGGTTTTTGTATTACTGTTGTTAAGTTTTTATCAGGAAGAGGAAGCATGTGGGGATCGGAAGGTAACTGGGTGTTGGTTCTCTCCCATGATCTTAGATCTCCCAGACTATGATCACCAGGCTTGGTGGCAAGTATCTTTTTTCTGCTGAGCCATCTTGCCAGCCCTCATTTTTGTTTTTGTTGTTGATTCTGAAGCAGGGTCTCCTGTAACTCAGGTAGGCCTTGACTCACTGTGTACCATGGGTGAATTTGAGCTCATGATTCTTCTGCCTCCAGCTCTGTAGCGCTGGGATGACAGGCAGACATCACCACACCCAGTTTATGTGGTGCCTCGGGAGATGAAACCCAGGATTTTGTTCAAGCCAGGCAAGCTCTCTGCCAACTAAGTCATGTCCCCAACCCCTTCCTGGCTTATTTCTTCTAGGTGTTTTGGAAGTTTTAGGGTTTGGGGAAGACAACCATAATCTCCTTGGTGATAGGCATTTCTCCCTACTCTCTTTTCTTTGGGGGATTTATTGATTTTATTGTATGCACATAAATGCTTTGCCTGCATGTGTGTCTGGGAAGCACAGAGATTCCGATTTGCTCTTTGTGTCTTGCCATATTGGCTAGAAGTGCTGGAAGGACAGCACACTGGGCAGGCAGGCCCAATGTGCTCTTTCACCAAAGGAGGCCGCACTGAGTGAGGACACCAAGGAAACCAAGGTGCAGAGCCACATACAAACCCAGTCCCACCCAAGGGACTGTAGCCACCCAGAGCGTGGCAGACGTGCTCAGACGGGCCTTGACCTTGTCCCCAGTTCCCTCTGCCTTGCCAAAACCCATTAGATTACTTTCTAAACTAGCCTCCAAGGTCTGTTCCCTTTTTTGGCCACTTCCTCCTCCTGTGGCCGACTACCAAGGTCCAGTCATCAAAGTATAGTAGTCCAGCGATCAAAGGCCAACTTCGAGGGGCTGGGGGTTAGCTCAGTTTGGCCTCAGCTCTGGGGGTGGGAAGCTCCCTTTGGCTCACCTAATTAACATGCCCAATCAAAATTAACACCTCATCCTAACACGGGCTTCCCCTTTTACCTCTATAAACTACCATGTTCCTGTCCGCCACTGTCTGTCTCCTCTCTATCCAGAGGCAGTCCTTTGTCACCGTTATTGTCCCCTCCCCTGAAGACAAACGTCCCTGCCCCCTTCCCCCTGTTCCCTTCCTTCTCCCTCATCCTCTACCTCCTGTCTTTCCCCCTGCCCTCTGTCCCTCTGGGGCTAATAAACCTCCTTTGTGCTGAGAACATGGTCTGGGGGTCCTGAGCCAATGCATCTCCCCTCCCTAGCCTTACATCCTGATTAGTAAGATGCTGGGTATTAATTTAAGACGAGCTGTTTATGACATGAAGGGGCCGTGTATAAACTTAGCTTGTTTCTATCTCACCAAGACCTTTGATGGCCTTCTCTTCACAGATTCCTGGGTCACAGTCTAGTCATCCCTTATGTTTTCATTTTGGCCATGGGTAGGAAAAAGCAACATGCCAATCCCAACTCCTGTCCATGTGCCTGACAAGCACAGTCCTCCTGCACGGCTGGTTTGGGCCTGGGTTTCTTCCTTGCTGTAAGCAGGGAGTGCGTTTTCATTGAGCATGGTCTTTATTGGGGTGACAGGAGACTTCCCTCAATATTGCAAGACAGTGAAGAAATCCAGCATAGTACACGTAGTGTGGCTTTACAGGTGTCCCAGAGGGGGGTCCTGAGCTGGGCTCTGAAGCCAACCTGTTTCACTGTTTCACTGTGTGAAGCCCCCCCAGCACTGTGCAGGGGGGTGGGGTGTGGAGGTGTGGGGGTGTGGAGGGGTGGGGGTGGGCTGCCTGGATTGGCTCCGGACCACAGGGCCTTTCCCATAGTTCTCACCACCCTCTGGAATCCACTCTGCAACGTGCATCTCCCTGCCGCTATGATGAGGCCTTACATAACTGTAACAAGCACCTGGGATAATTAAGTTGTGAAGGTTTATGTTGGCTCTCCACGTCTGAAGATATAGTTGGCCCCACCACTTGAGCTTGTAGGGGTGCATCCTGGAGGGAACTCGTTGCTAAGCAAAACCACCTACTTCTTAGGAAGAAAGCCACATAGAGAGAAAGGGGAAGAGGCTGAGGCCCAAGAGGACCCCAGTGACTTAAAGACCCCCCCCACTTGGCCACACCTCTTAAAAGTTCCACCCCCTCCTAGGGTCTAGCCTCTAGCACAAAGGCCTCTGGAACCCAACTGTAGCCATGGGGGACTTTCCACCTCTGTCCCCCCCCCATGCTGTGAGCTCAGGGTGCATCATCCTGACCCAAGCCTACTATGCACCTCTAACCATCCCCACCCTAAGGCCTCTAAGGCCCCTGAACCTTTCATCTAACATTTGGTAAGACTTGCTTTTCTAGAAAACACTTGGTCATGGATCTCTAAAAGTGGCTGTTTTATTGAGGGTCCGTTTCTTTCCTTAGAGGTGAGGAAGGTGACTGCCACTCAGTGCCAGTGCTGGGTGTACCCTACCTCACCAGCTGGGGCTCCTGGGCCAGGGCGGCCTTATTTGCTGGGATCTTTCTTTACCTTGCTGGTTATGCTGAAGAATTTATAGGTTAATCTCATCATTGAAAAAACTGTGTTCCCTGTATAGATGCTTCTGTGTCCTAACTCCACACAACCATGCTATAAGGTCTGATGTCCCCTACTAGTCCCTCTTGTGTTCTCTGCTTTGAGCTCAGAGGGAGATGGGCCTGGGCCTCTAAGGGGCCGAGGATGAGGCCAAAAGGACGCAAGGGGAGTCAGGAGGGTTGGCAGTGTAGGGAGGTGACCCCTAGAGACACCAGGTTGTGGGCCCAGACTGCTGGGTAGACAAGGGACAGGTCGCGGGAGAGGCCAGAGATGGGATAGTAACCCAGGGCTCATTTCCTGCGCCATCAGGGACTGTACTGTACTGGGACACTGGGAGGGGTACACACACTGACTGGACGCATGGCTACTGGTACCCTGGGGTTGGAGGAGAAGCAGATATCACCGAGACACCCAGAGACTGAATTAGGAGTGGGAAGGGAGCCCACCCACCGGCTGTTACCTTTGCTAGGTGACCCTCAGCCTATATATCCTCTCTCCCCTTAGGAGCTGTCCTGTAAACACCATGGAGGCTCCCACAGAACTCTGGGGCCAAACGGTGTGTGGGAAGAGCTAGCTACTCATGTATGAAGCTCTTGGTCCCCTCTCCCTGTCCCTCCCATGTCCCAGATTCAGCCACGCCTCCCATGGGCAGCCACCCTTAGGGAGTCAGACATAGGCAAAGTCTCCCTAACCCTGGTGTTGGTCTCAGGGCCCCTGTGGTCAGGAAATGCCCGGATCTCAAGTTTCCAGGCAGTGTGTGGGGGCCCAAGGGTTCACCCCTTAACCTTGTGGCGCCAGGCCACACCGAAAGAGCTGGAGCTTGGCCAGAGCGGTGCTCTCAGTACCCCTGGCCTATGTTGAAGGCCGGCCATCACTGGGAAGTGTAAATGGCGAATAACAAATAAATAGCAAGCACAAGTAAAGCCCTTGATCCTTTATTTAACAATTCACAAGGTTGTTGTTTCGTTTTTGCATTGCGTCTGGACTTGCCTGCAAAAAGTGGGGGAGGCTAGAAAGAGCTCCTGATGGACATTTCGTTGACATTTTGGTACAGAATTATCGCCACTGTGAATTTGGAACCGAATTAGTGAACATGTCCCAGACAGCTATCTTCCAGCTACTCCACCCATTAAATGCACTGCACCAACACACATGGTATGTGCTTGGGCAGTGAGAAATCTGACGTGAAGACCGTGGCGGGACTGCAAACGAACTGCTCCTGTTGTGTAGACAGTAGAATTTGGGCAGGGCGGCCTCATCGGTGTCGGTTTCTTGATCTTTTGTCACGTGGAAAGGTGAGATGGTGGCCCTCTGAGGGAGGCATCTGCTCAGGACTCTGCAGCGGTGTCTTTGGTCGTTTTTTACCTGCAGTGCTTGGCTTCCTGGGGACACCTGCACATCTGCTCCGCTCCCAGAATGTGACCCTCAGCCCCAGCCTCCCACAGCTCCAAGAACACCGCCTTACACTCTACAGGTGCTTGGAAGCATCCCGGACAGCATGAATGGTGGATGATGAATCTTTTGGATGGATGAGGACATGCTGGGGGAACAGCCTGCCCCCCCTTTGTCATAGGAGATTGGCTGGGCTGCTCTCCACAGCACGGAGATCAAAAAGAAAATGTGGAGTGGATAAGTAATCTGTTTTATCCAATTGTAGATTTCCACATTGGGGAAACTGAGGAACAGAATTGTTAGCAGACTCTGTCCACGTCTCACGTTTGAACGAGGCCAGGCGGCTTCAGAACCAGCCTGGCATATATCAATAGTTAGTATTTTTTTTTATCTTTTTTAATTTTTTATTCTTGAAATGAACCCAAAATGAGATGAGGTGGTGAACTGACAAGAGTGGTTGGCCTCAGGATGGGGGTGGGAGGAGGCAGGGCAGGGGACCTGGGAGGAGGGAGGAGGGAAGGAGAGGGGCCACGGGGCAGGGATGACGGAGGTGGCAGGGATTTGGGGAGCTGGGACACACCCTCATCAGGATGAGGGTGGGGTGAATGGGGAGGGGTTTCAGGGTGGGACCTGGGAGGGGCTTGGCTGATGATGACCAATGAATGACCAATGGCTGGGAAGAGATTCTTTGAGTCAGGGCTCCGGGTAGTACTGAAATGACTCCAGGGTAGAGGTTGGTGGGTGATAAGGTCGAAAATGAGTGACAACGGTGACGCACATGACCAATGGGTGAAGACCATGAAGCTGTGTGTTCTGTGATCATGATTTGAATGACAGTAGGTAATGGTGACAATGACTGGTAAGCAAGTACTCAGAGCAAGGTAAACAGGGCTCACACTTAAAGCTAAGAGCATAGATTCCTACCCAAGTAACCTAAGAAGCAAAGGGTTCCTACCTGGGACCCAAGGACTGTGTAGCAACCAGGCCCCAAACGAGCTGGGAAGCTACACAGGACTCTATCTCATTTCTTTCCTATGGTTTTTTTTTTTTTTAATTATATTTTGTTTTTTATTTCGCAAAAAAAGATAAAAGCTCTTTTTAAAAAATCAAATTCATAATTCAGAAGCTGGCTAGGTTTTTTTGGGATCTGAGGGTTGTCATCTCAGCAACACAAAGGTACATCCATGGCTGTGGACAGGTGCTAGCCTACTTTCGCCATAGAACTAGAAAACACCCCACAAGCAGCAATTTCCACTAAAGCCTGTGAAAACCTTGGTGAGGGCTTCGTTGCTCGCTCAGATTCTGCCAGTGGGGCACTTGTGGTTCAAGGTACACTTAAGTCTAAAAGCCTATCATCTCTACTCTATAAGGTAAGAGGCAAGTGTGGGGTGGAGGCTGGGGGTATGGGGCTGGGGTGGGGCTGAGCTGGGACAGGGAGCGGGTTGCTCAAGAGGCAACACCAAATGGCACATTTTGACCTGAAGGGGCCAATATTTTTTCCCAAACTGGACACGAGCCAGGAGGCTCCCCACTTTGGGAAACGCTATTGGGATCGACCTCAATATCAAGTGTACAGCCAGGATAGGCCAAAACCTTTCGGATCCCAGGATGAGACCAAGTCTCCATCAGATCCTTTCCATGGAGTCAAGAAGTGTTTTGGTATATATCCCTCGTTCCTAATTCTGATTGTTGGAGCTAGAGAGGACCTTAGCGGTTTGGGTGTTTGCACCCCTCCCTCAAGAGAGGGTTGGGGAGATGGCCCAGCGTTGGGAATGGGGTCTCGCCAAGGGTCACACAGCGAGTGGGCAGCAGGTCTGGGACTAGGTCCCGGCCTGTCTGCCAGCAGCCAACCTGGGGGCTCTCTCTGCCTGACACACAGCCACTACACACTGCAAAGTTCACAAATCAATTGGAAAGGTGTAAGGGTTGCGGTGTGAGACTGGACGTGAGTGTGAGTCGAAGTGGTGTGTGAGAATTAATGAACGAAAGAGTTTAGCCCTTTTCACAGTGAGTGGTCAAGTACAGCAATCTTGTGGTTGCACGAGGGCCTGGTGGCTGAACCCCCCTGGGAGAGGGACCTCAGCACCAAGTCCTGGTTCTGTTCCCATGTTTTTTTTTGGTCTTTTTGATTTTATATTTGATATATTGATATATATAGATAGATACTTAAGAGTTTAGAATAACATACTTATTTCTTTAACTCATTTAGAGATGAAATTCTTATTATTATTCATTATCATGCATTAAGAGGGAGGAAGAGGGTTCTTAGGGAGCACGGGAGCATGGCAGCATGTCACACAGCAATGCAAAGACAACATACGTAAGCATAGCGTTCACTAGATGTCACACAGGAGAGAGCAAGCGGTGTCACAAAGAGAAGCACAGACCGCAAATAGTGAGCTCTGAGGAACCCCGATAGGAGAGGGGGGCCTGGGGGGACACTGCTTAGATCTGCTCGTCGCCAGCCTCCTTGTTGAAGGTGGTCATGTCGACCTTCTCCGGGAAGATGATGTTCACTGCCAGCTCTTCCCCGGGGTTGTACTGCAGCAGCAGGTTCTTCTTCTTGCGCAGCGTGTGGTTGTAGCGCAGGTTGGACACCCAGGCCTCGCACTTGTTGAGGAAGACGATGGCCACGGTGCCCAGAACCACCAGGCTGGTGAGCACACCCAGGATGGTGAAGCAGATGGCCTGTCCCTCGGTGAGGAGAGGGGTACTCTTGTTGAGCTCTTTCATGGACACCTTCAGGATGCGGTGCTCGGGCTGCTGAACTGGCAGCTCGTGCACCCCGGGGGTCAGGCGGTAGGTGAGCCCGTAGTTGCTGGGCAGGTGGGTGACTTGCACGGGGTTGGACGGGCGTTTCCTTGCGCATGTGGGACCCATGTACCGGGGCTTGCACAGACACTCGTAGCTCACCTGGGTGTGCTGGAGGCAGGTGCCCCCGTTCAGGCACGGGCCGCTGGCGCAGCTGCTCACCGGGCGGCTGCAGGTCTTGTCGATGAATCCGGCCGGGCAGCGGCAACGGAAGTCGCCCCCGATGTCGGTGCAGACGCCATCATTCTCGCATGGGTTAGGGGTGCAGCTGTTGGCAATGATCTCGCAGAAGTTGCCAGAGAAGCCAGGGGGGCACAGGCAGGAAGCATGCGAGGCGCGGCCTTCATCATCCACACAGGTACCTCCATGCTGACAGGGAGAACTGCAACACAGTAGACATGATTAAAGGGCCCTGGCCCTGGGGGCTGGGCCAGGACAGGGCACGAGGGGCAGGGGGCAGAGGTCAGAGGCGAAGCTGCTTTCTCTGCACCTCCCTTTGGACCTGACAAAAGAGCAGGGCTCAGAACACATCAGGCTAAAAAGGGTGAAATGCCAGCCAGGGAGGCACCCCACCCTGCTCAAGAGTGGGGTGCACACACACCTCAACCCTGTCATGATGTCAACCTGGTCAACCTGAAACTGAATCAACCTCTCATGCCCTCCCCCGCCTCTTACTTCAACTCTCAGGCCACAGCATGCATTGTCAGTCACTGGACAGATGGGGAAACTGAGGCAGGAGAGGGCGCATTAGTAACGGCCCAAGTTTATGTAAGATCCCTCAGACGAGGAGGACAAGGAGGCACTTGGTGCCTGGGCTCTCCAAGAGGAGGCCTGCTGTTAGTCAGGGCTCCCGCACATATGCTCCGCCCCTACGCTGGCCAGAGTGGCATCTTGGTGAACTGTTTAACGGTGGTCCATTCACCCAAGTGCAGCTTGCATACCAAAGCTGTGTGCTCAGAGTGCAGCACAAGGAACATTTAATGTGAGTGCTTTTAAACAAGCTAGCCCTTTGTCATCTGGTAAATGCCAAAACTCCGGGCAAGAAAAGCCCCCACCCAGCACACACAAGGAACAGGCGTTGTGACTTCAGCCCTAGGGCTGCAAGTCGCTGGGCTCTGAAAACTTCCCGAGGGCCCGGGCTCTATTTTGACAGACTAGAACAAGTTGAAAGGTCTTGGTGTGTGTTGTTCCCCTTTGCCAGTAAACTGTAGTGGAGTTCAATGGTCACCATTGCCACTGTCCTTCCTGAATACAGATCTCCGATCTCCATACCCCTATGTTCCTGGCTGTTCAAGGCCTCTGCAGAGTCCTGGGTCTTGGACACGAGTCCCAGAGCTCTTCCCCACTATGGCGAGTCAATATTAGTGCCCCTCCCGTCTCCTCCAGTCTCCTCAGACATCCCAGAAAACCCAACTGTAATATCCTAAACATCCCCCCCCCTACAATATAGTAAGCCGGTCTCACAGCCTGGCCCTGCTGAACCCTGATCTCTTATTACGTTGCCTTTAGAAAATTATACAGCTTGACATCTCTGTCCCTATCTCAATCTGCTGTCATTCACTGGCATCGGGGCTTGGGAACATCAGGGGAATATGAAATTGCCTTCAGGACCATTTGAAAAAAATTATGGAAATGACACAATCCTCCATAAAAGCCCCCTTCCCCCGCAGAGCTGATGGTGGAGCTGATGGTTGCCTGGAGCACTTCTTTTTATCAGGTGACAGGTCCTACGGGGTTAGGCTGGGGTCTTCAAGGGTGAGGTGAGGATATTTACCCATTGATCACACAGGGCCCGTCTTTGTTCTGACAGTCCTTTCCAGAGAAGCCAGGAGCACAGGAGCACTCGTACTGGCCCTTCTCGAGGTCCACGCAGGTTCCATTGTTGGCACAGGGGGTTGAGGTACAAGCCCGCATGTCTGGGAAGCAGAAAAGCCAGTGCTTAGCTTTCCCTTTCAGAGGCCAGTGTGAAAGGACTCGCAAGCAACCCTGCTAGTGGCTAGTGACTTCCAAGTGGGCTTTGCAGAGCCTTCCCTTTTCTATGGAGGGAAACTGAGGCAGAGCAGGAAGGAGCTGAAAAGGGTGCAGTGATTCCCCCAGTCCTGAAGAGCTGAGGGTCAGGAGCCTAACTATAAGGTCACTAGTGAGAAAGTCAAGGCCACCGGTAACCAAGATAAGCAGCTGCCCACCTTTCCTGGCACCTTTGCAGGGGCCGCACGACCTTCACCGCAGAAGCCTTTGCCCCCCCTCCAGACAGAGAGTGAGCCAAGGTCCCCTAAAGTCCACCCCCTTTCTTACGTTCAGCTTCTCACTTTTAGGGGAAGGGGTCTCTGCCACCTCGGGAACCAGTACAGACTGCTGCTTGCAGGGGTCCGGGGGCGGGGTAGTGTGGAGGGAGCACCAGCTTTTCACACTTTCCCATCAAAGATTCCCATCAGGAAACCAGAAGTCTAATTTAGCCCCGGGGCTGCCTCCCCACCGGTGGTCCTTCTGTTCTCTAGTTCTGAACTAAGGGGTCTGAGGGTGAAAAGGCTGCGTCTTTTGAAGGCAGCAAAATTAGAACTATTGAGCGCTCTCCTGTACACTCTGCATCGCCAGAGCTTTAACGGGCTGGCCCCCACCCCCACCCCGGCTTACTTCATTATTGGGCTCAGCAAGCCTGGGATGAGCTGAACAAAGGGGCTTAGGGCAAGGGTTCTCTGACTGTGGAGACCCCAGCTGCCTAGCAAAGCAGGAAGGGACCCTTTGTGTCTGTCTGCTCCAACCTGCTGCCCCACAGACTTCAGCTCCTTTCTGCTCTGCCTCAGTTTCCCTCCATAGAAAGGAAAAGCCCTCTGGAGCCGACCTCTGAGTGATTTCTATAATGTGAGCTGTAGAAACCCAGGGCTGGCCAGAGTCTGCAAGTGATGGCAGCCCCAGGAAAGGGGTTTCCGAAGCTAAGGCCACACATGGACATTTTTTTCTCCTTCTCCAAAGGGATTTTCACCCTGGTGGAGGGGGGATCAGCATTCATGGGGAAACCTGAAGGGGCCAGGTATGGTGCAAGGATATCTAAAGAGGATTGATCTTTCCAGGATGGTGCCAGCAAACCTTTAGCACACAGTCTGTGACGCTGGCTCCTGCTTCTCTACCTCTCGTCTCCTGCCACTTGGAATTCTGAATTTAAGATAAAGACCTGGCGACCACCCCTAGACTGTATTGCTCAGTCCCCCTAAATACCAGCTCCCCAGAGCCCCCAACCCCAAAGACAGGGGTGGATGAGCTGCTGCAAGGAGATGGCTGGGGGGGGGGGTCTCTGCTTGAATAGCAGCTGTGGCCAGGCAGAAAGGGAGAGGGACAGCAATTACCCAGGGGCTATTTCCCCGCTGGGACAATCCTCATCCCCCACCATTTTAACCCAGGCACACAGCCTTTGTGAATCTGACGGAGAGGAGCTGTGCCTGCTGACAGACCTGTGAGGGAGAATTGTCTGGAAAGCTGTTCTGGATTCAGATACCCAGAAGGGTGGGGTCCAGGCTAAAAACCTAACCCTGGTCAGTGGTTTGTAGCATCCCCAAACAAGTTGGAACATTTGCAGTTGCTACTGCAGCAGCAGCAGCAGCAGCAGGGGGCTGCAGAGCTGTGGTCACGGCATGAGTCAGCTGCAGCGCAAACCTTGCCCCACCCGCACCATACTGCCACTTGAGGAGAGGGAGACCATAGACACTTTGGGGGTACAGAGGCCCCTTTGCTTCTCTGATCCTCGGTTTCCCTGTTTGTCACTGGCAATGTTGAGGAGACAGGCCCTGGGCATGTAGCTGTCTGCCTTCCTGCTGGGATTTTATCTCTGGGATGGGAGTGGGCACACACCCTTTATTCGTGAGGACTTCAGTTTGCCTTGACTTTGGGGACCGGGCTAGCAAATGGGATGGCCCTACAACAATGCAGCTGTCAGTTTACAAAGATTATATAAATTAATGAAATCAGCCGATAGCATGAGTCTGTACCTTAACCCTTCTCTCCCCACCACCGCCTCCACCTTCCTGCAACACTTGACTGCCCCCCCCAACCTTGTCCCTCCTGGTGATTCATCCTCAGCCCCCACCATCACCACTCAGCATTAGTCACCCCTCCCCTGTCTCTTTGTTGCCTCCCCTTTCTTGATGTTTGAGCCCCGAGAATCACCCCTCCCGCAGCATACACAGAAGCCCCCCCAATCCCCCAGCTCCAGCAACCTTCAAAAGTAGCCCCAGTCATTGGTCCAGCCACCCTGGGCATGCTGTGCTTTATTTTGTGACTCTTTATTCAACAGGCAGTTCTCCAGCAACCCCCTCCCCAAGTCTGGGAACCCGAAGAGCTGAGGTGACCAAAATATAGGCATTTGAGGCCCAGTAGGAAATGTGTATGCACTATAGATCACATACTACAAATAGAGGCCCTTGGGGGATCTGGACTATAGCCCCAGGAGGGGAGGGGGAGTGGGAGGGAAGGGGGTGACGTGCCCACCTATGTCGCAGAGTTTCCCATCCCAGCCGTCCTTGCAGAGGCACTGCCATGGTTCCTCGCAGACTCCATTGAGGCAGCCAGGGGAGGTTATGCACTGGTCACACAGGGGGCCCTCCCAGCCAGGCTGGCACCTGTGTGAACAAAGGGGGGAGAGGGGGGCACATTAGGGGAGCAAGGTTCCAAAAAGGGCTCAGGCTGTTGTTCTGCTGATCGAGAACCCTTGGTGGTCTTTGCACAGTGCCAGGCCAGGGGCTCCAGGAGAAAAAACAGCGTCACCTGAATGGAAACTCAAGAGAAGGTGTTCTGGGGCAGAAACACAGGGTCTTCCAGACCCCCACACAAACCACATTTGATGCTGTGACCCCCAGTGGTCTCAGCCTGTAAGACATTCTCCTGCCCCCCTTCTCCTGCCCCCCCCTCCTGCCTCCCTTCTCCTGCCTCCTCCTCCCCCTCCCACCAGTTATCTGCAGGAGCAAGAAAGCTGTGACGCAGTTTTGTGGCAAAGCACCCCCCTCTGTTTAGCCTGGCTCCAAGACCCCCCAGGACCCCAGCATGGCCCCCAAACAGCTTACTCCATTACCTGCAAACATTGTCACCCTCGCAGAATCCATTTTTGGGGTTGCAGGCTGGGTCGCATTCAGCTCCTAGGGGGGGAAAAAGTACGCAATCACCTCACAAGGCCTACAGGACTACAAAGACCATTTCCTCTCAAATGGCCCACTGCACCTCAGCAGGGGGCATCCAAAGACCCCCTACTGGATCCTGCCAGCCTGGCACACAGTAGGCTCCTGTCTGTAGATGGATGTGGCCTGACCTACCCAGGAAAACACCCCTGTGTGTGTTTAGCCATGGGATAAGCACAGCACACCCTTGATTTTCCAAGTGCAAAGCAGACACCTTTCTTCCTAAAGAAAACAGGAACCCCCAGACCACTAAAAGTAGAAATAGGGGGCAGTGAAGAGTTAGCCTTTGACCCCTGGGCATTCAGTCAGGCCCTCGCTTTTGCAAAATGAGCTAAAGGGGAGATTTTCAGGACCCTGGGAAAGCTCAGACATGCCCACCTGCCTGGTACACAGGTAAAGCGACTAGATTTCCCCCAAGATTAACCCCAGTTACACCAAGCAGTCAAATCCTGTCTCTCCCCCCTTCCCCTACCCGACGCCTGTCATGTTAAAAAGAACTGCGCAACAGCTCTGCAGGGCCTCTCAGAACCCAACACTAATAGACACCTACTGTATGCATCTGCTCAGCCGCTCTTGGGCTTTCCAGACAGCCCCCCCGCCCCTCACTCACAACCATTGGCGCAGTGGGGGCTGGGGTCGCTGCGGGAAGGGGGCAACTCTCTCGCTGCCAGTGACAGATGGCCGCTGCAGTGTCGCAGCCCCTCACCTAGAGAAAACTGCGCCACGCAGGAGGGGCTCCTGTTGGAAATTGGGGACTACAACTGCAAAGTCATCCTCCCCAAAGCCCCCAGACCTGTTTCTAAGCACATACGCAGGACAGACACCCCCAAAGTTGCACCCAAAGCCGTTTTTTTTCCTTTTCTTAAATAAAATACCCCCTAGCGCAGCCTCCTTTTTCCATACCTCCTCAATCCGCGCAACGACACCCCTCCGAACGCCACTTCTGCTGGGCAAGAAGGGGCTGGGCCCTCCACCTCCCGCAGACCCCGGGACCCCAGGACGCAAGAGTGGCGCAGGGAGGGTGAGGGGGGCGCAGCGCGGGGCTTAGGGTTAGGCGGGACGGGCGGGACTTAGGGCGCACGGGACAGGGAGTATGGGTGGTCGGCGGGGTGGTCGGCGGGGCATCGCAGGCTTCCCCAGAGGGGGCGCGAGCCAAACCGCCAGGGGGTCTCACCATAGGTGCTGTGGCCGAAAGCCAGCAGGAGCAAGAGGACGCGCAGGAGGGCTCCGGTCGCGGTCATCTCGGGGTGGCCTGGGTCGCGGTCCGGGGAGCGGCGGCGGTGCAGAGGGGGCTCCGGGGGCTGCACTGGGCTTCTGGTTGCGGACGATGAAGGGGGCACGGGTGTCCAGCGGAGGGAAAGCCAGGGTTGCACTGGGGCGCACTCTGCTAGGTGCGGGGCGCACGCTGCTAGGTGCGGGCCGCCGAGGAGCTGCGGCTGCGGCCCGCGCGCCGCCTTTTCGTACTGTCGTCCCCCCCCCGCGGCCCCCGCCCCCGCCCACGCCTCGCGCGCACGGGGCAGGCGCCGGCCAGTCCCGGTGACCCACCCCCTGGCGGAGCCGCCCCCCCAGCGCCGCGGCGCCCGGAAGCGGCTTGCGCACGCGGGCGCACTCTTGGCTAGACGGGTACCTGCGCACGATGGGCACGCGGTCCTCACACAGGACAGCACGCGGCGGAGGCGGTGGTGGCGCTCGCATAGGCCCGCTTAGCGCAAGTCTCAGGAACCAAGCCGGGCGGGCGGGCAAAAGCCCTAGCACGCACTCAGAATACAAAACGCTCACAGACATAGTAAGACACTTAGGGCTTTGGTCCCGCGCACACATGGCGCTGGTCAAAAGCCCAGAAGGACCCAAACGCACACCACAAAGATGTGGAAGATGCACATGATCACAGATGCACACACGAAAACGACCACGAAAAGCCGAAGCCCCCCGACGAGTCTTGCCATTGTGGAGTATGGGATAGGTGCAGGTGCACTTGTCCCAAGGAGCCCCAACCCAAACACACCTTCGATACAAGCACACCTTAATACCCCTCCCTGGGGCGCAGGTCACAGACCGGGGGGCAGCAGGAACTGTCCGATCTGCTCCAAGCAGGGGAAGCGCCAGCTATGAAAGACTGCCTATGCTGCCCCTCCACGCAGCCCGCCCGTAAACACATGAGACCACTGGTAAACACCGACGACATCATGCGTCACCCTCTCCCCCTCCCCTTTTTCAGGTACTGCAGCCCCAGCCTGGGCCTTACCGTGCTGAAACATAAAATCACGCTCTCTTGCCAACATATAAGGCTACACACCTGATAGGAACACCTATGCCCAGTCCCCCAAACGGTCTCAGATTTGTGGGGTCACCCAACACACAAACTACCCTGAAGCACACACAATGGAATTCATCTTTGTTCACAGTGACACATGTTGACAGTCTCACCAATATGTTCCCAGTCAGATGCAATTAACCACACTCAACAACTTTCATCCGGGATGGCTAGGAGGGGGGGCTACTGATTCTGTCAGGGTCCCTGGGGCTTTACCAGGAAGCCCCCTTTCCTGCTGGTCCCCCAACAAAGGCTTAGAGCTTTTCACTCAGCTGGGAAGCTGCCCCATCTCCCATTCTGAGGCTCAAAAGGAAAATGGGTAGGAGGCAGCCCAGTGGACTGAATCATTTACGGGGGGGGGGGGCGGGAGATGGCTCTGTGGGTAAAGGTGCTTGCAGCCAAACTTGAGTTCGATCCTTGACTCCTGAAGTTGCCCTTTGACCCCCCCAAGGCACCCCCTTAAATAAAATGGAAATAGGGTCATTGAGAGGTAAAGGTGCTTGCTACCAAGCCTGACAGCCCAAGTTTGATCTCTAGACCCCATATAGCGAGAGACTAAGGGCTATTCTCATGGCTTGTACTAACCCTCTCTCTCTGTCACCCCTGACTCTCTGTCTCTGTCTCTGTTTTTGTCTCTCTCTCTTTCTCTCTCTCTCTCTGACTCTGCTTCTCTCTGTCTCTCTCTCTCCCCCACACAAAAACAAATAAATGTAAAATGTAAAAATCTAAAGGTAAATGTTAAAAAGTCACAAACAAAATAAATTATAAATAAATATATTTTTAGTGTGGGAAGATGGCTCAGCAGTTAAGAGCACTTACTGTTCTTCCAGAAAACCCAGGTCCAGTTACCAACACCTATATGGCAGCTCACAACTGGTTGTCAATTCAGTTTCAAGAGCACCATACACACATGGGTTGTACACGCATATAAGCAGGCAAAATGCTTATACACATAAAAAAAAAACTTATAAGATACAATGTAAATAAATAAATAAATAAAAAGTCTTTTAACCCATGAGGAAAATGTTAGGATTTTTAGATGGGTCATCCAGATATGCTTAATTTGTATATGTTAATTTTCATCTACCTCTCAGGTGCTGTGAGTTTGTGTTTCCCTAGCCTTTGTTTTCTTCCCCCCCCCCGCAGTTTGGAGGGCTTGGGGGGGCTGGGGGATTGAGAGGGCTTGGGGGGGCTGGGGGATTGAGAGTCAGATGATGAGAACCCCTAGGGAAGAAAGCTGGGAGTGGGCACATGGTTGGGCTGGAGGCTGAAAAAACACACTTCCCATTTTTTTTTTGGGGGGTGCATGTTCTTTTTTTTTGTATTTTCTGCAGAACCTTCACATGACCATGATCTGGAGGAAATTGCTTCTGAGGCAGGCTAGAGGGCTGAATGGATGTGGACCCACTGACTTCCATGAACTCTTCTTGCCTTCAGCTAAACTGAGACAGACCAGCGAATCGAACACTTTTGTTTGCGGGTGTGTGTGTGTGTGTGTGAAGGGAGGGTAGGGGTAGGGGGTGGGGATGTTGCTTGACTGTTTTTGTTTGTACTTCCCTCCCCAAAGCCCCTGGTTAAAGCGAGAGTGGTCAGCAGGCACCACTGCCCCCTCCTTTGTGATACCAAGGTCTCCTTGGCCCCTTTCAGCTCCTCCTTCCTTCCAAATCCCTGAGCTCAGCCTCCAAAATTATCCCATGCTGTGCAGTGCAGCAGGCAGGCTGGAGGGGCCGAGTTCTCAGCCAGAATTAAGGAGACCAGAGGATCTTTGGCTGGGCCACTGGGATAAAGGGCAGATCCCTGCACTCCTGCTCAAGGCAGTAGAAAAGTGGGGTACAGAGAGCACAGAGAGCCCCAGAAGCAGTGAATTGAGCCCTTCATCTAGACTCCATTTGCCCCTCCTAAGCCCTCCTGCCCTCCCTGGGTTTGGAAAGAGAAAGAAGCAAGTCAAAGGGTTAGCTAAGCTGGATGCCTAAATGTCACAGGCTTAAACTAAAGGGCATTCCTGTAGCTGATGGGTACGTGCTTTGTAATCCCAGAGCCATCCCCTGCCTGCCGAGGGCTCTGGCCAGTCGTCTTTTCTGAGCCATGTTTCCATGTCTGTAAGCAGGGATCACACACCTGTCACTGAAGAAAACCTCAGGGTTTTGTAGGCAGGAAAGCTCAGTGCCTGGAAGGTCCACCCTCATCCCCGCATCCCCGCATCCCGGGCTTGACTTCAGCCCCAGATAGCCACAAGGATCTCGGAGAGGAGCAGACGGCGTCCTCTTCTGGAGCCCCTGCACGGTGGCTTTGGGGTGGGGGAGTTTCCTCTTTCAAAACCCACAAGCCCGGGAGTTTTATGAGGGTTTGCTCTGGTCTCAATAAAGCGTTTGTTAATGCTGCTGGCTGGAGATGTCTGTGTGATGAGCAGATGCCGAGAAGGAAGGAGTAGCACGGGAGCCCTGTGGGGAGGGGGTGAGGGATGGGGGATGGGCATGGGGGTTGGAGGGTAGGGGGCGAGGGGGGGAGATTGGAGACTGTCACTGGCTCTGAGGCTCCTCTGAAAGCATGAAAATGCCAATCCAGTCCCTGGGGAGAAGTCGGCACAGTCTGCCTTTTGCTGAGCAGATCTTGGGGGCTGGGAGTCACGCCCCCCTTCTCTATCTGAGCATCCCTTCTCTGCCCCCTCCTTTTCACAGGCGTCTGCACGCAGACCCCTGGTCTCTCCGCGGTGAGGCTAGCAGCCCCCTACTGCCAAAGCATTGCCCAACAATCACCGTAGCAGGGTAGCCGGGTGGGGGTAGGAGGTGGGGGGTGGCGGTGGGCTACGCAGGGATCTGCTGAGGGGGGGGGCGGTCACAGGCAAATCTAGGCTGCTTCAGAACTAGGCTGCTTATCTCTGGCCAAGCCAAGGACTCTTAACTCCCAAGCTCTGGCAGGCAGAAGAGGAAGGCAGGGGTATTTTATCCTGCAAAGGAGATGGTCTGGCTGGGGGTCAAAGTTTTCTGGAAGAATCCAAGAAATGCCGTCTCTGGCGCATTTCCAGTACCCCACTCCCCTCTTCCACACTCCCTCTCCAGCCCCAACCACTGCCTCCAGCCCTCAGCAGACCACTTGGTCCTTGATTAAATACAGAGTCGCTGGTCAGGGAAGCTCCATGGGGCGGAGCCGATGGGCCCCTCAGACAAGCCAGTCCTGGTCTGCACAAGAGGGTCAGGCCAGCTGGTGGGGGAGGGGCCTAACCCCGGGTTGACATCTTGCTGCACACCTCCATTGAGAATCTCTCAGCCTTGAAGCTTTGTTTCTGCCTAAACTGGGCTGTAGGTTTAGGAGGCGTCAGAGGCTCTGTCAGAGGGACAGTCTGCAGATAAGTAAACTAAGGTCTGGCGAGGTGCTTGGGGGCGGGCGGCTTTTGTGCTAGCCCTACAGCGGACATTCTCCTCCCTCCATCTACCCAAGGACATTGCCCGCCTGCCCCTTCCCTTCCTCCTGCCCCCTCTCGCCCAGACTGGTTGTTCTATAAAGCAAGCACAGAGACTCAGGGACAAGTCAGGCTCGACTCTGTGGCCTTATCTCCTGCTGAGCTCCACTGTCCCCTCTTCCTCCCCAAGAGCTCATCTTTATTTATGGCCCAGTATAGTGGGTCTCAGCATCATTACAGATTTCTCATACCCTGGAGCTGGGTCTGCAAAGCTACTCCAGAGCTGAGCGTCTGAGGCTGGAGAGTTTTGCAGATGACCACAGAGTAGCAAAGCTGGGAATCAAGGCGGCCCTACTGGCGTTCAAGCCACAGCTTTCTGCTCAGAGGATAAACCACAGGGGCAAGAGAGAATATGATGAGCAGAGAGGCAGAGAGTGGGCCCACATCTAGATACCCCAAAGCTCTGCTTTCTCTCTTGGGGTAGGGCGGGGTGGCTCAGCAACCTGTAATGCAAACATCAGGGACAGAGACTCTATGCTGTAAGAGGTATGCCTCTGCTCTTGGGGTTATAAGAGGTATGCCTCTGCTCTTGGGATTATACTGGAGAACAGATCCCTCCTCCTGCCACCCTCCCTCCGCCACAGAGGAGCGGGCCAGAGGCAGAAGACTGGGGGAACCAGAGTCACATGGGGAACATTCAGCCAGAGAAAAGGTCTTCGGTCTTAAGAGGCTTTACATGCAAGGAGCTGGCAATGTGGCCCATGGCCTCAGAGATGCAAGCCTTGCGTTGGTCTGATGTGTGGGGCATCACAACCCCAGACCCCATCTTGGGCACAAGTCCTGCATAGTCCCCAAGTTCCCATGTGGATCTGCCTAAAATTCGGGAGAGAAAGGACTCCATTTGCCCAGGCCCTGACCCAACTTGGGTATGCTTGAGAAATAGAACCACACTAGCGTTGGCTGGGGCAGGGTCTCACCTCTCTTTCAGACATCACCAGTTTCTCCTTTATCCGTGATAGGATTAAAAAATAAATAGACTTTCTCACTTCCTTCCCCAGTGCAGTCTACATGGATATCAAATTCATCTCATACATATCAGCTGAATTATCCTCTTAAAGGGTACCACTGAGTCATGCTGCATCGGCACTCTGGGGGTCTCTGGCGGGCTTAAGTGACTCCTCGTGGCTCCTCTGCACCATGGAGCCTCACCCACAGTTGGAGTAAACTCACCCTCCAACCAGGGAGGAAGGCATTCAGAGGAACGAGGAGGGTTTTTTTTTTTTAATTTATTTTTTATGTTTTTCCTTGTATCATGTAGGTGCCTATACAAACTTTGGCAAAGACTGCAATAGTTCTTCACTTACCACAAATTCTCAGAAGTTAATTTTCCATAAAACAGTGAATGGCTCTCCTCCTTAAATTCAATAGTCATCCATCCAGAATTAGCAAAAACCCTACTGTGTACCCAGGAAGGGGAAGGAGTTCTGCTAGGTGTCCAAAGAGGTACGGGGGGGGGGGGGGCACTTGCTGGTAGGTAGACCTTAGGCTGAGCAAGATGCATAGGAGTTCTCCACAGTAATGCTTCTGCATGGGGACAGCCTGCAGGATGCAGAGAGCAGTATTGTGAGAGCTACAGTGAGCGAGGCGTGTGTCAGGGTGCTCCTGTGCAGTTAGCGTGTGAGACTGGAGCTCTTGCTGCTCTTCCAAAAGGACCCAAGTTCAGTTCCCAGCACCCATGTTGGGCAGCCTACAGCCGCTTGTATCTCCAGGTCTAGGATGCCACCCTGTACTTGGACACGGAAACCTACACATATACACACAATTAAAACTGAAATCTAAAGCAAGCAAACAAACCAAACACAGGGCAGAGGCTGAGGCAGGAGGTTCATATAAGCCCACAAGTTGAGGCAACATATGGAGACTTTGTTGCAAACCAACACACACAGGGTTTAATTTGTCAGGCAGAGTTAACGCTCTGGGGAGGGAGGGCAGGCAGGGGAGGGGTGGGAGGAGGGGGGAGGTTAGAATGGGGGGCGGGAAGAAAGACGGATGGTGACCCTGACTGGACCACAGTGTAAAAGTTTTAATATTCGGATCTAAAATCTGTCTTAACTCTTCGAGCTTCCCCCGCCCTGGCAAACAATGGCTTCAGAATCAGAATCTGCCTTTTCACATAGTCATTTGACAAGGACAATGGCGAAGGCGGCAGCGGCCGCTGTGGCAGCCACAGCAGCAGCGCATCGTGCCCAGACTTGACCAGCGTCTTGGAAATAAAGCCAAAACAATCATACTTAATCGGTGAAGCACCCCCCACCCACCCACCTTGATTGGGGATCTCAAGTGAGAGCAAAGACAAAGGACAGCGGCTTATGTGGAAACCAGAGATTTCTTCTAGCCTCAGAAAAGTCCTGTGTTCAAGCCCGGAGCCTGGGCAAAGCGAGCTTCCTCCTGGCCCCAGATCCGATCTCAGTGTGCCTGAGGCGTAGTTCTCACTGGCTCCGCTCTGTCTATAAAAGGGGGTGCTGTGTGGTGGTTTGGCCCCCGAGCCCGTTGGCAGGAAGCTCTGTCAAGTTTAAGGCTGTGAAAACACCGCTCTCGAGGAATCTAAGATTTTTCTCTTTCGGTTTTGTAAGGAAACATTTCCATTTTCATTCAGTTATATTCAAAAAATGTTTTTAGTGTGCTTTTTGGGTCCAGGACAGACTTCAGAATCTCCTGAATGGAGGAGGAATCACCCTGTTCCCAGGAAAAGGAGTCAGACAGGGGAGAAGAGCCCAAGCCAGTTTACCCACTAGAAACGCCCCTACCACCCCGTCCCTCCCCGCCCGGCCCTGGCCCTGGCCCTGCAGCGAGCCTATCTGTGGCCTCCTGCCCGGGCCTCATCACTGTCCGGAACACATCTTCCCGCTCTGGTGCTAATGGATTGTGCACATGTGTTTGACCCCAGCAGGCCCAGAGACATCTTGTTCCTCCTTGTACCTCGCCGCTGGTGGCCTGCAGCCCTGCCCGTGAGCTGGTTGCGGATTAAGTGAATTAATGAATAAATGAATGAGGCACAACATGTTCTCTCAGGGTTACCATGGGCCCCTCAGAAAGAGCCTGTGTCCTAGCAACTGGCCCCAGCAGCAGGTCCCTCTCCCCACAGCAGTGAGGATTTCAGGGATGGCCGCCCGCCCCACGCAGCCTTCCGGGAGACAGGGTCCCCTAGGCTGCATCACTGCCCCCCAGTTCCTTCACAACTGGGCCCCCCAGACTTTGTTCTGAGTGTGGGTAGCAGCTGCTGCGTCAGACCACATCCAGAGCCCCCTCTCCCTCCTCCGGAGAGCGACTGGTTCTTCTGAAGCCTCTCTGCGTGCAGGCGAGCCGTTCCTATGGTGACGCTCTGCACCTCCAAGAGGCCCTACCTAGCAGTCTGCAGCCAGGCTCCCGCCCCTGCCCGTGATGGACTCTGCCCCTACCTCAAACACACACTAGATGGCTTCGAAGCCAGACACCAACTTTTGATGAGCCCTGATGTGATACAAGCATAGAAATGTCGCCTCCTCTTTCCAGTTCTCCCCCTCACTCCCCCTGAGCCACATTAACAGGCGCCCAGGGCCCAGAGAGGGTGAGTGATTCTCTGCCAGTCACACAGCATAGAAATGACAGACTAGGACAAGAATGTTGGAAGTGATGTCCTGTCAAGAAGACTGCAGACTCTGATTGTAAAGAGTCCTGTATCCTCCAGGAACCTCAAGGCAGTAAGACTGTCAAAAAGAAGAAAGAAAGGAAGGAAGGAAGGAAATGGGAAGCAAGCAAGCACAGTTTTAATCCTAACATTCAGGAGGCAAAGAGAGTTTGGGGCCAATCTGAGCTGCATAATGAGAGTGCCTAAACAACCAGAGCCAAAATCAAGCAAACCAAAAACCAATCAAAAAGCTCAGAGAGGGGCTGGTGAGATAGCGTAGTGGGTCAAGGTACTTGCCGGGGCTCCGTTTCAAGGACATGGATGGAGAAATCTGGCCCCTGCAAGTTGTCCTCCACACTTGCACAGGCACGCGCGCGCACACACACACACACACACACACACACACACACACACGCACACACACGCACGCACGCACGCGCACACACATGCACACACGCACGCACGCATGCACACACACACACACGCACACACACACGCACGCACACGCACGCACACACACGCACGCATGTATGTATGTACGTATGTATGTATGTATGTATGGTAATAAGCCCAGAGACTAGAAACAACCTACACTACCCCAAGAGAAGGATCCGAGTTGGGACCGATGCTGGGGTCTCCCCGCCCACCACTATTGCTTCCCATCCTAGACTGAGAGCTGTTCCTCCATGGTCTCGTTTCCTTCTTTCTCCCTGCCCTGGAACCAGCTTCTTTCTGCCTTTGTTATCCAAAGCCCACCCCAAGTATGAGACCCCCTGGCATCCCAGGTGCTAACCCGAAGGCAGCTAATTTCCCCTCAGGGCCTCCCACCACCTTGCACTCCTCCCCTTCCCCCAAGCCAGGGCCCGCTCTCTTTGTTCCCCTGGCCTCACACCAGCCATCTGCGCATACAGCCCACGACCTGGAGACCGCGCTGCCCATGGCTCATCAACCCATTTCCATGGCCCATGCTGGCCATCACCTGCCCGACTCGAGCCATTTGCCTCCTTAGCAACCTCTGGGCGGCCTGTATCCTCTGCCATCCTGGATCAGTGGGGCAAGGGTCAGAGCTGTGTGTGTGTGTGTGTGTGTGTGTGTGTGTGTGTGTGTGTGTGTAGAAACCTCCCACAAATGAGCTGAGCTAAGGAGAGAAAGAAAAGGGAAATCAGATCCAAATTCATGTCAGTTTTCTCAGGGCTCCAAGCTATGAATTTAGTGCACGGTAGGTGCTCATTAAGTATTTGTGGAGTTGAATTGCAGCATTTTATGAAAGGATCAATAGGGAAGTCTTTGGCTTGCTTGGGGAGACGGGGTCTGTCATAAAGAGTCCTCTGAGCAAGTGAACTTCTCTCCACTGGAAAGGTCTGCCTTCAGCCTTACATGTCAGCATCGATTCCTCAGCAAGCCTCTTTCCACTGGCTTTCCTTCACTTCTCTGCAATGGGCCAATTATTTCCAACTGTATTTTATTTCATTCTGCCTCTCTGTCTGAGTGGCAGCAACAAGACGCCCTCACCCCAAATCCTGGTGTGGCGTGTGGGCGATCCCAGCAACCTGTCTCCACACTGTCTGGGTTTCTTGGTTTATTTTCCTGTTGACAGTATCTTCAGGACTTGCTACAGGCTCAGGAACAGGAAGTGACCAAGGGCGTGGGGGTCACGGAGATGGAAGGGGACCTGGGGGGTTGTTTCCTGGTGGACACAAAGCCCCTGCCCTATGATGGGCACTTTATAGGGATTTGGCTTTAAACAGGGTGCTCTACTGCTGGTAGGGTGGGGAAGGGCTGTGAAAAGAATAATGGGAAACCTGACCCGTGACCCTCCCGCCAGCTTCCGTGAGGCCCTGAGTCCCAGGACCCAAGGCCTCTGGACCCAGCTCCTCCTATCTCAAATGGACTCTACAGGCCAGGATCTGCCTCTGGAGATCTGGGCCCCATCTTTTTGCTGGACAGCATGAGTTAACAGGGCCCTGTGAGCTACGAAGGCAAGGCTGGGGAGGCCTGCGTGAGTCAGGCAGGGCTCAGTGCAAGACAGATGGTTCATGCAAGATGGTGAAATCAGAGAGAGCTTATTAGCGAGACTATTTACAGCAATGTGGGTGAGGTGCAAAAAAACTCAGAAGGATGACATCAGGCCCAGTTACCCCGCAGGTCTAGGGGTCGAGGGGGCTGGCATCGCAGTACCTAGACTGCAAACTGAGAGCTAGTGAAGGAGCTGAGGGTGGGTTGACCTTCAGTGGAGGAAACGCCATTCTGTGGGAAAGTCTGATGTGCACCCAAGCGATGGCCAGGCCCACCAGGTTTAGGCACAAAGGGCCAAGGGTGGATCCTGTAAGTTAAAGAAGCCTAGAGAGTCAATGAGGCCAGCTGCCTTCCTTCTCTTATTGGGGGAAACTGAGGCCAGAAAGATTGAAGTGGCTTAGCAGGGATTCTGACTCATATCCCTCACCCTCATTGTATCAGCGGGAGGAGATCCCATCCTGGGCTAGCTCTGCCTGGGAGTTGGGTTCATGCGAGAGAGAGGTTTCACCTGGATCCTGATCTTGTACACTCGTTCACTCTGTAATTTTCACACCAATGGGCAAAGCAGTGAGCTGTGTTAGTTAATAATCCTTCTGGGAAGGGAACTTTCTCCTGGAAAACCAGGCTGTGGAGTGCCAGGTATGGCCACACCCACACAGCCCTGTTGCAAGAGGAACCCTACTGAGCATAAAGTCAGGGCCCATCCCCAGTACCATCTGAGTTGACGTTTATATTCCAACAGGCAAGAGAGCCAGAGAGCCTATTGTCAGGATGGGGAGGAAGTTCTGGGTAGACTTAGGAAAGCCTGCCTGCTCTCTGGGCCTGTTTCCTAACGTCATCTTCTTGAGCTCCGACATCCCATAACAGCCTGAGATGGGGAGGGGCTGTGGCCAGGGAGGAGAGGGCACATTGGGATTTTGGGGATGAAGCCCATTTGTGATCTATGCTCAGTAGGTCATGCAGGAATGGAGGCTGGAAGTTGCAGTAGCAGGGAGGAGGCCAACCAAGGGATTTGTGCGCAGGGTAAAACCCTAGGAAGAAGCATGTGAGGGACAGGAAGAAACACAGGAAGTAGCTGTCCAGAACTTGGGGCCTAGACCCTAGGGCTTGCCTCATAGGTGACCCCACAATTCCTTCTTTTAAAACATGGCTTATTTATTTTATGTGTGTGTTATTCCTGCATGTGCAGATGTGTACCACATGAGAGCCGGTGCCCAGGATGGTCAGAAAAGGGTGTTAGATCGTGAGCCACCACGTGGGCTGGGAGGTGAACCCAGGTCTTCTGCAAAAGCAACAAGATCTCTTAAGTGCTGATCGCCAATCCTCATCTTGGCCCCATCTTTAGCTGCTCACTTTCCTGGCTCCTTGTCTGATGCCCATAAGCACCTTTCAGTCCTTTCCATGGGAACAAAGAGATCCCAGAGGCCCAGAGAATGTGGGGAAGGGAGTCTCCATAGGTACCGATGCTGCAGGGCCATCAATTAAGAAATGGAGTCATGGGCACTGAGCAATTGGGTAGACCCTTCTGGGACCATAGGGTCTTGGGAGAGTGGAAGATGCAGACGTGGAGAGGACCGACTGTGACCGTGAGGAGAAAGCAAATGAATCAGCTAGACGAGGGCTCCAGGATGCAGCGACTATACAAATTTGAGTGTGTGCATGCGTGTGTGGGGTCCTAAGCTTGCACTTAACTACAAGAGGGACCCAAGAGTGTTTGCTGACTGAAGAGGCTGCAGACGATGTTCCAGGACCTAAATGATTAATCGAATGAGGCAAACACAGCCCATTCCTCTGCGGGTTTCTAGCCTGGTGGGGAGATGAGGATTTGAACCGACACTTTCATGAGCTCTTTAATTGAGTCTGAAGCATTGGTTGGGGGAGGCGGCAGAACACACGTGGGGCAAGTTGTCATTGTATGGTGATCCTCTTCCATCTGTCCTCTGGCCACTGGCCTTGTCGTAGGCACACTTGGGCGTTAATTGTGCTTTTAACTTTCAAAGTGGTTTCACATTGATTTTATTTACACAGAACCTGGCATTTGTCACGCTCTGCCTCAGAAGCTAGCGAGCCACTTTGCGCACAGGGAAGTATCAAGAGGGTCTGAATGATCTAGCTGATGCCTACTTCTCATCTGTATCCTGGACACACAGTCAGGACCCAGAGAGCTTTTGTTGACCAAATACGAAACGGGCGGATGGACAGCTAGAAAGAATCCTCTGCCGCGAAAATATTTCTCTTATTGTGACCAGCGAAGGGGTTTTGTTGGGACTTTGTTATCACCAAAGAGTGTTTCCGAGTGTTCCCTCTCAGCCCCTGCCATGCTGGACGTGCCACCATCCTGGGGACTTCTCTGTGTATCCTGTCCTATCAGAGTCGAACCCCTTGCTCTTGTGGGGAATCTCAGTGCTACGAACTGGGTGGTGGTGGGTACATGAATGTTTTTAACTCTACCTTCACTTCAAGGTGGAGGGTGGGGGGTCCATCTGGCCCCAATCCAGACCTCTTCAACATCCGGGGTGCTGGGCCTGATCACAGCTCAGGCAGAAGGGAGCTGGAGCAGCTGTGAGGGGCTGTCCTGTCCCCTACACACAGTTGGCAGGTTGCCTGCCAGCTGGGCTATCCACACAGGCCACAGGCCGTGGGCAGGGATTCCCGGGAGGAGCCGTGGCTTTCTGGTAGCTTGGGGTGACTGCACTTCCTCGATGCCAGTGTTTTCAACTTGGCCTGACTTTAATAAACTGTCTGTATGGGGAGCAGTAACCAACAGTTAAAAGACTCAGCTCCCTAAAGCACTACAATGAGCGGGAAAACTCTCCTTGACTGGTTCTGAGTCCAGAGAAGGCCTGTGGTTCCTGGGGCCACCGAGTCTGCAGAGTTGGGACAGATGGGTGACAGGGCAGGGGAACCAGGGACTTCATGTCTTCCAGGCCTCCCTGCAGCACAACTCTATCTCAGACCCCACTGCCATGCCCTTCAGAGGATCCCCTCTGAATGTGCTTGGCTCTCCTACATATTGGGGGCCTGGCAGGGGTTGTCCTGTCCCTGCCTCTGCCTCTAACTATCACCTGCTTGCTCGTGCCTTCCTTCTCCTAACCCCACAAGACCCTTGTTCTTCCCTCAACCCTTCACCAATGGCATGGGACAGACCATGGGTGAGACGTGCAGTCAGTCTATCCATCCATATCCTGTGTCGGTCTGTCCTGAATAATGAGCTGAAGCAATGGCTCTATCCTCTCTTCATCCAGGGAGTGAGGAATACAGCTTTGTCCTATCGTCTGCTTCTCTATCACCAAGCCCAGGCCTAGCCAGGATCTGCCACCTCCTTGTCCTCACCCTGCCTGGGCCCTGGGCAGGAGCCTGTCTGCTCCTTGGGGACAGTTGTACCCTCTCTTTGGGGAGGTCAGTGAGGAAGCTCCTGGAGAAAGTCTCAGAGTGGCCCCAAGGCAACAGTTTGTGCTTACACATTAGTACTCCTCAGGCAAGATCCGTCTGCCAGGAAACGGAAGGAGGTAGTCACCCTGGACAAGCAGTCTGAAGGTGCCGTGACCATTCCCACCCCAAGGACGTCACAGCTGCTTCAGTCCCTGTTAGTAAGCAGGGACTCCAACACCCAGTTTCAGTTTACTGGGTTGAATGGGTGTCATGGATCCCATGGGTCTCCAGCACGTATACATGGAAGTGAGGCTAACAAACTCTGTACTGACACCCCCTCAAAAGTCTGTGAGGGAGGGTGGGCGTCAGGGAGATCCGGAAACAAAAAGACAAGGGGGTGCGTTATCCCCACCTGCCCAAATTGTGACAACCGTGGAATGTACCCATTGAGCCTCAGGGTGACAGAGCCTCCCTCAAGGGTAGGGCAGCCAGGCCACCTGCTCTGATGTCCTGGCGGTGATTGGCCAGTGGGCTGCCTGAGGGTACCCTGGAGCCCCAAATTATCTCAGCGCTTCCCTGCTCCTCTGTGCTCCTTAGTTCTGCTTGTGATAGAAACACTGTCCGGAACAAAGCCTTGGCTGTGTTCCCAGGTTCCACATCTGCCTGTCTCCCCCTAGGCCTCCCACCCCCAACCCCCACTTGTCGAGACAGAAGCGGGCAGGGAGGGCTTTGCAGACACGGATGGAGGCATTCATATGTTCCCTGGCCCCGACTTTGTTGAAACATCTGCGGTGCCTCTTCCTCAGGAGAAGAGAGGCTGAGAGGCCTTCTCTGTGTCTTGCTGGGAAGGCAGGGGACAGCACGGAGGACGGACCTGGCAGCGGGATCCACAGTGCTTCTCTGTGTGGTCGCCCCTGACCTTGTGACTGTGGAACAAACCAAGACAGGGTCCACTGGGAGTCCAGGCACTGTGACCTGGGAACAGGCCAGAGAGACCCATGGGCCAGTGGACCCCTCTGTAGGACCTGACACAACCCCACCTTCCCTGTCCAGGCCTTAATTTCCCCGGAGACCAGTATGAGCTGATATCCACCAAGGCAAGGAAAAGTCTGCCTGGACCCCTTCTTGACTGCTCAGGGACTTTTCCACCCAAGGGGCCTCCTCCTACTGCCTCCCTAGACGCACCATCTACTTCTCTGCACCCCTACACCCCAAGTCCCGTTGCTGCCACTTGTCAGAACCCAAGAATGTCCTTTAGGGTCCAGCCTGGGCAAAGGTCTTAGAGAGCTCCCACTTGACAATTTATGTACAGCCCAGAGGAAAATGGAGCCCACTCAGTATGCTCTCTGGTAAAGCCACCGCTCAGAGCTGGGAATGCCGCTGACAAATCTGGAATGTTCCACAGAGAGTCTAAACTGGTAGTCTGAGTGTGGACTCCGGTACTGGAGAAAGAAGCTAGAGCTTTGAAAGGTGGGCCACTCTTGTCTCCGCGGAGGCACAGGCAGACAGCAGCAGGCTGGGCTCTCTGCTGGGCCCCTCTCTGACCTTGCTACTGGGCCTTTCAAGTGGGAACAGGGGACAGACCTTGTAAGTACATTCCACTCTGCTGTATGCCTTGTGGAAGCTAGCAGGTGACTCTGTGTGTGGGAAGAACAGGACAGCACAACTGAACGAGAGCCCCCAGCCCTGGGCAGCCACCCCAAGGTGGACAGGGCGCGCGGGGCAGGGCAGACCGTGCATCTATCCGCTAGCTGGGCTAGCTGGACTGCAGGAGGTGGCTGGGGCAGGGCCTGGAAGCTGTTGGAAGACATCCCAGTGGAGGTGGGGATGGGCCTTGGTAGGTTCAGATTAGTGTGCCAATGCAGGGGAGGGGGAGGCCTTCCCGGCAACAGGAGGAGGCCCAGCCAGGGCAGCCCAGGGCGCCAGCCCGCCTGGCTATTTTGAGAACCAAGTCTGAGAAGAGTGAGGGGAGCAGCTGTCTCTAAGGAGGGGAAGCTTGGAGGGGTCCCCAACATGACCTTACTGGGCAATGCCACAGGAAAACTCGGGCAGCTTCCAAGAAGGGGAGCCACAAGGTCAGAGCTGTGAGAAACCTCAGCAGGTCACTCTGGTGGCCATGGACGAACAGGGCAATGGCGGTAGCTGGAAGGCCAGACTCGCAGAAATGACAGGGAAGGACAAGGGGAGAGGCAGAGAATTAGAAGGTGAAAGGCAGTTCTCCCCCTCCAGGACCCCCTCCCTCTCCCTGTCTGTTTTATATAACACAGAAGGGGGGGGGATACATTTAAATATCCCCAAGATAAACGGTGAGATTGGAAAAAAAAAAAAAAAAAGCTTCAGAGCAGTGTGTTTACAGTGAACTCCTTTATGTAGCGAGAAAAAGAATGTACGAGATCCACTTTTCTTATTTATATGTTTACACATGCATAGATGTTTTCGGAAGATCACACAGGAAACTGTTGCAAACATTCACCTCTGGTGAGTGGGCTGGAGGCTTCGGTGGAAGGAAGAGTCACTCCACGTTTAAAGAGCTGCGCATGAGAGTGGATGCTCCTCTTTAAACCACTTCTAAAATAAAAAGAAACAGTAGGCAAAGAGGGGACTGGAGATGGCGGCCGGCTGGCATCTGGCTAATATCCATGCATGACCGGATACGGTTATCTGAAAGGCAGTGCGGGCCTGAAGGCCCCAGTGGGCTGGTTCTCCCCCCTTCTGTCTCTGCTTTTCCACCACCCTGGGCCCCAGTCTCCGAGGGCAGCACACCTGCCCTGCCTAGCGCCCCTGCTCTCGGCGGCGAGCTGGCTGCGCCCCCTGCCGGCGGGTCTCCTGGCCTTCCCTCGCCATCGTGGAGGAAGAGGCAGGCTGGAAGGCGCCTTCTCTGCAACAGTTCATCCAGGGATGCCTGCATTCTCTCAGATTCCTGTAGTGAAAAGATAAGGGGAGAGCCCTTATGAATGAATGCAGGCAAGGGAGGCTATCCATTATCGTTTTCAGCCTAGTGAAGCCCTCTGAAGGCTCTCTTCAGAGTGATAAATCCCTCCAGGGTCCCAGTCCTTCCAGCCACGAAGCCACAGGCTTGTCATAACTCATGTCACAGGAACCACACCGCTCGTCCCAAACTTCCTCAATACAGGCTGCTCAGGAGGCCCAAGAGTAAGACTGATAACAAATTTTGGGAACACAGACGTTCACAGCTCATTGTGCAGGCATTCAGATGATAATACTGGGTTAATGCCTCCCATTGCCCATCCCTGTCAGCCCTGGCTGCATGGAGACCCAGGCAGAGGAAGCTGGCAGGGTGGTGTTTGAGAAGATGGTGTCTAGAGGCAGCCAGGAGTCTGTAACAGCGGTTATGGCCAGTGGAGGAGGTGAGTGGTGTGAGAGGGAGGGCTTCCTGTCCCCCGGAGCAAGGTGTGGGGGAGAGGGTGCCCCAGGCCTACAAAGTCTCTCTCCCCTAACCAGGCCCCCCTGCCTTGCAGTTACTGCCCCTGACGTCCGTTCCCAGCAAGCACAGCCAGGTGGCTGGATGCTCTCACCCCTCATGGGAGCAGCACAGGCAGCTGCTTTAGACACAGTCCAGACAGCCGGCCTGTTCCGTGCAGTTTCCCATCCGCACAGCCAGGCTCAGCCAAATGGCTCCCTGGTGTCAGGGCGGTGAAGGTCTTCTTACATTGCCTCAGCAGGAGGGGCGCGCAGGAGAGGCCCATTCGGGGCTGCAGGGGGCTGGAGAAGGGGGACGGAGGCCCACGCAGGGGCTGTTGCGCTGTGTGGACACACAGAGAGCTTGCGGCTCTGCTTTCTCCATTGTTTTTCTTTCTTTCACCCACCCTGCCCACTCTCTAAGTGTGAAGGCCAGTTCCAGTTTTACGCAGCCCTTGTGGCGACACGGTTCCCAGACCTTTGGCCCTCCTGTGTAAACATGAAGCCCTTCCTAATTCAGCTCTCTGAAGGCCGGGCCCACTTTCACACAGCCTTTGTGGTGACACGGGTCCCAGACCTTTGGCCTTCCTTATACAAACACGGGCTTTTTCCCAGAGTGGTTCTCTGTTCCATCCGCCCCCAACTAGGGGACTTTGGATGGACAGTGGTCTCAGCCTGCCATGGGGCTACTTTAAACAGGACAGAGGAGATATTCTGGGTACTCCCCTCCCTGGCAGCCTGGTCCTGGCTGCCACCCCGGGAAGACACATGATAGATCTGAGAGGTGTGGGCAGGGCGGGGTGGGGTGGGGCAGGGCAGCTCCAGCATAGGACTGGTAGTGCCACCCAGAGGCCTGGGCCAGCAACTGACCCATGGGGGACTTAGAGGGGGGTCTGTATACCAGGTATGCCTGCGGAGAACGGGCAGAGGCAGATAGATGCTGGGCCTTGCTTTATGTAGATATGTCTCCCTGCCAGGCATATCTACAGAGCTTGGAGATAATTCCATCTGTTCCCCCTGCTTGCCCCTCTGCATCCTGGGCAGGGGGGGAAATGAGCATGTGAAGGCTGAGGGTTGCCTTTGAGTGGGGACTGAGTGATTTGGTCAGGGAGTTTATGGTTCAGCTTGGGTTCTGTAGACAGGGTGAAAGTTTTAAATGCCAAGTAACAGTCTGGCTTTGTTGTTGTTGTGCTATTTAAAGGAAGGACAGAAAACTAAGAGATAAAAGGAAGCCACACACTGTGCCCTCCACAGGAGCTCTGAACCCTTCAAGCCTTGGCCTCCTTGGGGTCCGAGGCTGTGATTGCAAGCTGGTGTCCCTGTAGCTCCCCTGGGAGAACTTACCCTCTGTCTTCCCAGATTCCCCAGAAACACCATCAGCAGCCACCATCCAGAAGTTTACCTTTTGTTTGAGACAGCTGGGACTTAAAATTGTACTTTTTAAGGCAGATAACAGTGCCACACCCCTGTGATCTCAGCACTAAGGAAGTTGAGGCAGAACTGCTAAGGATTCATAACCAGCCCGAGCTGTATATTAAGACTGTCTGTCTCCAAAGAAGAAAAGTAAGGCTTATTTTATTTCGAATTATGTGTATGAGTGTGTGCATATGATGGGGATGTGCACGCGGGTGGGGGCATCTGGGGAGGCCAGCAGAGAGGGATAAGATGGCTCGAGAGCTCCTGTAAGGATGCTGGGAACCAAGCCCAGGTCTTCTAGTAAGAGCCGCAAGCGCCCCTAACTTCTGGGCCATCTTTCTAGGCCCAAGTCCCCGAACTCCCCATGAGAAAATGCATCCCCGATGTGGCTTTGCTGTTGGTTAATGCTCTTTTCATAGTTCAGACACACTCCTCTGATTTTGCAAATGTTGGATCTCTGTACATAAGATAGTAGAGTGCGTTGTGGCAAAACCTTGTTGTATACTGTGAAGATGTTGCTCTCATTAGTTTAATAAAGAGCTAATGGCCAGTAGTCAGGCAGGAAGAGGTTAGGGGGGCTTTGCAGACGGGGAGAGCGCTCTGGGTGAACAAGGGTAGAGTCACCAGGAGATGCTGGAGAGCAAAGATAAACATGTCTTATTGAAGAAAGGTGCTGAGCCACGTGGTGGAACGTGGATAAGAAACATGGGTTAATTTATGTCGCAAAAGCTAGGTAGTAACAAGCCCAAGCTGTTGGCTGAGGAATTATAATTAATAACAAGTCTCTATGTGGTTATTTGGGAGCTGACTGGTAGGATGGAAAAGTCTGCCTATAAATGGCACCCAACATCCAGCCACACACATCCTCGTAAGGTCTGAGAAAGTTTTTAAAGAAGTTTGGGACCACGGCCACCTGGTGGTCTCTCGAGCAGGCTCACTCCTATCGGCAAACAGAAGTGTGGCTCTTTTAAGTGCTACAGAGCATTTACATGGCGATTATGAGCAGTGGGTGACACACTACAGCAGTGTGGACCCAAAAACTTCCTAGAGCCAGGGCAATAAATGTGGCTTCTGTGGTACTTTCACCATGAGGCTAAGGCACTCGGGGTACCAAAGGGGGTGGGGGCCAGCTGCCAGCACAGTGTGCTAAGCTGAGCCATTCTAGCGGCTCGGTGTGTGTGTGTGTGTGTGTGTGTGTGTGTGTGTGTGTGTGTGTGTGAGCGCGTGCCTGCGTTCACACACATGCCACCAGGAATTCCCACACTGTTATATACACTGAGCAAGTACCCTGCCACCAAACCACACCCCCAGACCCAGACTTTTTTTTTTTTTTTTAAACAAATAGAGCTTTCTGATGCATGGCATGAATGAGTGTGGGTGGGTGTGATATAAGTCACATGTTTACTTTCAAAAACTTAGAGACAAGTGTAGAGAGAAAAACACACGTTTCCAATGATTTCATGAGCATTTTCACATTGATGGCAGGTATGTAGTGTATGTGCATGTGTGTATCCACACCATGTACATGTGTGTATGTGTATGTGTCCATCCATGTGTGTCCATGTATGTATGTAAGTGTGCATGTATTTAGGTAAATATGTGGGTTTGTGTGTGTCCACACTGAGTATATGCACTTACATGCATGTGTGTTTGTTCACATTGTACATGTGTGTATGTGTTCATGTGTGTTTGTGCTTATGTCTATCTCTGTGTGTATTTATGTGTGTGTGTGCATGTGTATGCATAGGTGTGTGTATGTGTGTCTGTGTGTTTTCATGAGTGTAAGCATGTATGTGTGTTAACAGCCATGGGGAAGGCACCATCTTAAACTTCATGAGTCCCCAGTCCAAACATGGCACTTTTTTTTTCTGTCTGTGGACCTCGGACTTCTGGCACCTCCAGAGGGGCTCTGTCCTCCCTGTCTTCAGGGATGTTTTCTCGTATCCCCCAGCCTGGTGATGCCCCTGGTTGGGAAAACTGGAAGACTGGCTAAAACCAGAAGAGCCACCATCACTCAGGGAACTGAGGGTAGCCAGGCCTGTGAGCACTTTACCCGAGGCCAGTCCCTGTTCCAAAAATACCCCCCAACTGCTCATCTCAAGAGCGTCCAGACACCTGGTCACTACCCTCCTACATTCATTTCCAATTCCCCAGCAAAGCTGTTGGATTTATTTCCAAGCCATGTCCAGAATCTATCACATCTTTTCTTTCCACGCTTCCCCTATCCAAGCTGAGCCTGCAGCAGCTCTCATCAGGACCACTGTAGTTAGTTTCTCAATTCCTCTCATGCAGGAGAGGCCTGTCAAAGCCTGTGTGGTTAACCAGGTCCTTCTGACCCTCCCTCACCCTCTTCCCCTGGAGGCCTGACCACCATCTTTCCTCCGTCACAACAGCTCTGGCCTTAGCACAACCTGCCTGTTCCCTTTGCTAAATGTGACTTCCTTTAACTTCTGTATGCCTTGGTCAACTCACTGTTTCAGGCCATCTGCAGTTGCTAACAATGCCTCTGTACCTACCATCCACCCACCGACTTAGCACTTCATGCCAGCGTACCCTGTCAGTGAGAGGCTTGCATGGTGGGACCTGGATTCAGTTGGGCACTTGGGCCAAGGGTCATCTCCTTGATCCTCACCAGCCTTACATCTGTCCCCAAATCTTCCATAGAGCCCTGAAGACGCTGATGACTCTGCCTCCATTGGTCTTGGCTCCACTCCTTCTCTCCCACACTGAGGGTGCCAGGGACCTCCCCACAGGAGTCTAGAGTGTTCCTCAAGAGCCCAGAAGCTCTGTGCTGTCCTTGAAAACAGGCTCAAACCATGCATGTGGGTTCCTTCGTGGTCACTGGCTCAGATGCCGAAACCCAGCCAAGCCAGCAGCTTCACGGCGCTGGCGACCTGTCCATCCTTCACATGGAGATTTTCTGTTCTTCATCTGCGGTCGGTGCCTGGATCTACTCACATGAGCCAAGACTGGCCTATCATTACACCTCCTCTACAGCCGCCTGGCCTTCCAGGATCTCTCTGCTGGTAAAAGGCTCAGAGAGGATAAAGACCTGTCCCAAAGACACACAGGACAATCTATGGTGGTGGGCCCAGCGTGAAGCCCACAACTACAGATGCATCTGCCCAGAAGGAAAGAGCCTGCCTTTGCTCAATACCTGCCTGGGAGGTTGCAGGGTCTCCAGCTCTGTCCCTACTCCCTCAGCGGTGAGCTCTCACTGCACAAGATCTACCCCACCCTCTCTGTGCCAGGTAAGCCAAACCAGCTAAGCCAACAGGATGCTCAGACCCAGACACTGAGCTGAGAACGCAGGTGTCCTTCCTTGGGTCTCTACTAGCTCCTCTGAGCCCAGATTCCTCATCTTCAAGAACCAGGAAGCCTCAAAGGTATCTTAGTGGGCAAAGCGCTTGCCTTTCAAGTGTGAGGGCCTGAGTTCAAGCTCCCGTAGCTTCTTGGGTTTTTGTTTGTTTGCTTTTGTTTTTTTCATTTTGGTTTGGCTTTTGTTGATTTTTTTGTCTTGTTTTTAAAAAGCATGGCATGGTGGAGTGTGTTTATAACCCCACACCCGGGAGACACACACAGAAGGATTCCTGGGCTCACTGGCCGACTACCTAGCATACTTGGTGAGTTCCAGGCCAGTGAGAGACACTGTCCCAGAAAATAAGGTATCTTGAACCCAAGAAATGAGAAATGGCACTCAAGATTGTACTCTGCCCTCCACACCCACACACACATATCCACATGTGTTCTCATATATACATGTCCATGCACACATAAAGAAGTGAGCAGCTCACTGCCTTCCTGACCAGCACACTGGGAGGTACAGGGAGCAGTTATGACAAAGCCCTACACTGTGTAAGTCCCACCTCTGTGGGTGACTCATGAGTACTGGGACCATATCCTTTCTGCTGGGACTACTGAAATCCTGCCATGGTCAACACAGGCCCCAGAAGAGAGACAGAGGGCCTTTATCAACCCCTCCCAGACACCTGGTCCTGTCACTGACCCTTCAGGAGAGGAGGCTGAGATGGATGGGCAGGAGACTGCCCGCCTTGTTGCAGGGAGACAGTGTGTGGTTGCTGCTGTTGCTGCCTGGCCTTGGCGGGTGCTGGGGCTGTGTTGATCTTGGAGGGCTCACAGGCGCTTGCAGTGTTCCGTGCGAGGAATTCTCAGCTGCTTTATGGAAATTATTTTATGGCCCGTGTAGGTGTTGGGCAGTTCCTCCCCTGCAAATATTTCCAGGCTAAAAATACGGTATTCATGCTCAATGGTGGAGAACCTTGGGGACCATGCAAAGGTCTGAATCTCCAGCCCACCAGCTCAGGCCTGCAGGGAACACAGCTATGCTTTTCCACACCCCAGCTTTCCTAGGGACCTGTCCTGCAATGCCTCAGTCCAGGGCCCCCATCACTGAACCTCAGCTCCCAGGATTGGGACTCAAAAGTGTTTGAGTTAAAGGGCTCACATGCTCAGGACTGGGTCCTCAGTTGGTTATTGGAGGGGCTCTGAAAATCTCAGGCGGTGGGTGGATGGGGATCTTGTCTCTGGTCCTTCCATACTCCCGCTATTCTGATGTGTTGCCTCTCTAGGGCTCAGAACCAATAGACATAAATACTATAGTCTCTGAAACTGTGGGCTGAAATCAGCCTCTCTTTGGTGTGTCACAGTCGTGACAAATAAAGGGTCCAGGCCTTAACTGACCCCTTAGGAGTCAATAATATCTATATCTTACTTACTGCCTGTCAACTTTCCCTCTGATAAGACAGAGACTTGGGAACCTCCAGGGTCAAGTTTAAAACCGAAAAGTCACGAATTGACTCAGGGGGAAAAAAACCTATCTATCTATCTATCTATCTATCTATCTATCTATCTATCTATCTATCTATCTACCTACCTACCTACCTACCTACCTACCTACCTACCTACCTACCTACCTATCTATCTATCTATCTATCTATCTATCTATCTATCTATCTATCTATCTATCTATCTATTCATTCACATAGACAGTCTCACTGTGTAACCCCAGATTGAACGCACAGAGATCTGCCGCCTTCTGCCTCCTCGGTGCTGCAATTAAAGGTGTGTGTCATCACAGTCCAGTCCAAGAATTGATTTCTAAGCAGGATGATGGTTTCTAGAAAGCCAAACATTGGGGGCTGGCACGATGTGCGAATTGGGGAAGCCAAGCCAGGCATCCTGAATTCAGTTCCTAGGACCACATGCTGCACTGAGAACAGCTACCCTGCTCAAGTTGTCCTCTGACTCTATGCACAGGCCATGGCATGGGTGCACACAAGCACAAATAAATACGCACACAATAAAACAAATAAGTATGGGTGGCGGTGGTGGCGCACGCCTTTGACCTCAGCACTTGGCAGGCACAATCTGGTGGGTCTCTGTGAGTTGGAGGCCAGCCTGGTCTACGCAGTGAATTCTAGGGCAGCCAGGGTTAAGTAGAGAGATGCTGTCTTAAAAACAAACAAACAAATGCTATTTTTAGTAGTTAAATGTCGAGATTGTGTTCTGCACTTTTATAGTATTCCAGACCGTGTTTACGTTGTTGTGGTGGGGAGGAGAGAGCGAGGGCTTCGCTCACGTTAGGCAAGTGCTCTGATGCCCACTGGCAAAACCAGCATCTTACAGTTTTAAGAAAGTTAACCCAAAGCCATTTATTTCTTTTCCTGCAGATTCTTGCACAGAGGCTGGCTTTTGGGGGTAAGGAGCACGGCATGAGAAACCAGGGTCAGTGGTTTTCTGATTCTGAAGGTAGGAGGCGCGTGGTTGTGTCCGGAGATGTCTTCTTTGGCTGTGCCTGGGGAGGGAAAGGTTGGCTGTGGCAACTTTAAGGGAGAGGTCAGGTTTTGCTGTATGTCATGGGATGCACAAGACACCCTACCCCAGGGAACCTCCCAGACCCAACACAGACCACACCACGGGCACAAACTACCTGGGAACATACTGAGGAGCTCAGGAGAGCCAGTGCCCACTCCTCTGGGTCCTGGTGAAGAAACTAAAATTTGCTAAGAAAAATAAAACGTTTGTGTTTGTTTTGTAATAGGATAATACTGTATAGCCAGATTGATCTCTGATCACCCTGCCTCAGTCTCCCAAGTAATGAAATTACAGGTGTGGGCCACCAAGGCTGGCAGAAATAGCCATCTTATTCTTGCATTACCTAACTGTATCCCCCACCTCTGGGTCTAACCTCTATTGTCGTTGGGTGAGCAGTGTCTTCTGTCCTTGTGAGCCTGAAAACCAGACCGGGACTCCTTGAATAAACGCGAAGTGTAGAGAAGCAGCTGCCCAAACTATAGAAATGACAGAGATAGTAGGCTGCCTGGACAGTCACCCAAGGTTCTTCTGTATCATTGGAGCATCCATCTTCAGCCTACAGGCCTAGAACATCTAATAGACTTTTATTGTGAAGCAAGAATTTTGAAGGAGTGGACCACTCTGTTCTCAGTTTGTCAGTTGACTTGCTTTGAGTCCTGCTTGTCCTGTTGGACAGCGTACTGTCAGTAATTAAGGCAGAGGCACTTTCTTGCCCCGTGGCTGTCTTTGCCACATTAAAGGCAAACTCCAAATGGAGGCTCTTGGTGTTTTCTGAAGTAGATTGGTGCTGTCAGGAGCAGATGTACCACTGTCATGAAAAGCTGTATGTTCTTAAGACATCTTAAATATTCTGTGTAACTCTGGAGTGTTTGAAGACCACCCATCTATCTAAAACGTATCTCTGTTTAACTTTGAAAACACACCTAACATGACTGCAAGTTTGATTGTTATAGACTAACTGCTAACCTGAATTTCTTAATTATCCTGAACAGTTTGTAAGAATAGCTTTCAAGGACTAGAGCTTTATATTATTTTTTAAAATGAGTTGCATAGGTACAAGACATTAAAGAGGAGAAGAAACATATATACAGTATATTATAACACAAATAACCTTATATATGTATCAATATAAAAATCCATACCAATGCAAAGTATTTGAGACTAGTAGTTATTCTTAGTTTAAAAATAGATTCAATAATCTATCCTTTTATCTTATCATTCCTATATCCTCCCTTTTTCCTTCCATCCCTTCTCCCCCTCCTCCCCCTAATATTAGATAGGAGAGAAAGAAGTATAAAGAGAAAGAAAGAAATCCCTTAATATGGCCTCTTTTGTTTAGTTTCCTCCCTGACCATGACCAATAACAACTTGTAACCAATCCCCAAATGACAACAAACATCCGTAACCCCACCAAATGACCCCAAACCACCCGCCCCACCTCTTGGGGATGTGGGTGTCATGTTCTTAAGATTGCTTCCTGCTGTCTGGGGGCAACTGTATCTTTAGGAGACCCTGAGAAAATTGAGGTTATGGTTAAGCCCTGGGAGAGCCAGCTGTGTCATTGGTTGTCTGGTCTCTGTGATGGGAAAGTACCTTCTGGAAAGTGAAGTCCCTGTCAGTCTGGGAGACTGGACTCCAGCTAGCAGCTCTGAGCTTGTCCTGGTTGCAGATTTTTTTTTTCTTTTTCTTTTCTTTTTTTTTTTTTTTTTTTTTTTTTTTTTTTGAGGAAAAGGCAATAGAAGCATTCGGTAAGGTCGCATCACCTGGCTGCTTATCCTGTCTTCATCGGTGTCTGGTCCCTTTGTTCTGAAAACACCCCTCCATGCACAGGAAACAGTAGGGGAGCCAGCCCGATCCAAATTGGACCAGGAGTCTCTGCCTCACGTCCAGGGCAGAGTTGATCAGCAAGCTCTCAACCTACAGCTTTGGCTCCTGTCACCAATCATCCTCTGTGATTTTCACACTTGCCATTAGATTAAGGGTTATGCACTGGGCTGCTCAGCCAGGTGAGTAAATAAGCCCTAGTCAGGCTCCAACGGCAGAGCTGGGCAGGGAATTAAGCCCAGCTGGACCCTTTGTGCCAGGCATCTAAGAGTCTAAATCTCCAAGGGATTAAGAGGCCTCAGGTTTTCTTTTTGCTAAAGGGAATGCTCTAGAATTAGATTCTGGTAATGGTTGTACAATTCTGTAAATTTACTCAGCATTATTGAATTATACACTTAAAATGGGTAATCTTCATGGGTTATAAACACTGTGTCGATAAAGCTGCTTTTTAAAAAATTGAGTCTGGTTACTAAAGACTGGAAAAGACCCTGAACAAAGACAAGGAGGCAGACTCTGGGGAGGCCCTGGGAGGAAGCTTCCTGAGCATCGCCTTGGTTCAGATCCATGGTGGGATGCTGTGGGGTTATCTTTTTATACACTGTGAAGACGTATCTCTGCCTAAAGCATCTTCTGATTGGTTTAATAAAGGTCTGAATGGCCAATAGCTAGGCAGGAGAGGAAAGGCAGGATTTCCGGGGAGAGAGAAGAACTCTGGAAGACTCTGAGGCAGACACAGCAGAGTCATACATACAATGTGGAGGAGAGGTAATAACGCCACACAGCAGAACATAGCTTAGTACAAACTGTAAACAGGCTAATTTATGCTATAAGAGCCAGTTGTGAGCAGTCCTAAGCTAAGGCCACGCATTGGTAGTTAATAAGAAGTGTATGTGTTGCTATTTGGGAACTGGTGGTCCAAAGGAAGTCTGAGTACCGTGGGAGGTAGAGCTGGTCTGGTAAAGCTAGTGCGCCCCATGTCCTGTACCAGCTGGAGGGCCGGATGGGGAGCTGGGTGTGAACTATGGGCACTGTGGTGGAAGTATCAGTCCCCGGTCTGCGATCTCCAGCCCATGGGTGCTGGCTAAAGTTGGCCCTGAATCCTTGTCCCATCCCTGTGTTGTTCGTCTTATATTACTGTGTCATTGCTGTTCATTCACTCAGGGATCTCTCCATAGCTCTGAGATCCTTTAAACCCCATCAGTACTAAACCCAAGCTGCCCCTCCCAAGCATGCAAATCTTTTGTTTGTTTGCTTGTGTGTTTGTTTTTTCAAGACAGGGTTTCTCTGTATAGCCCTGCTGTACTCACCTTGGAACTCACTTTGTATACCAGGCTGGCCTTGAACTCAGATCTCCACCTGCCTCTGCCTCCTGAGTGCTGGGATTAAAAGCACATGCCACCACCACGAGGTTCCAGGCATCTTCTGAACTACATACCCTGTGCCTCAGTTTCCCCAAGGAGAAAATGGTTACTGGCATACCTCAAAGCAGGTGATCACACTTTCCTGCCCACGCTAGGTGATTACCCCCTAGGTGGGAGCCTGAAGACCTGTCCCCCTGTCCCCTGACTGAGGTATGGAGACTTGGCCTCAGGTGGGACAGACACACAGGTGCAGCTATACCTAAGCTCCAGGTGTATCCAGAAGACACCGTCAAGTTCTCTCCTAATGCTCACACACCATTGAGGATCTGCCATGGGGATGCAAGGGTGCCTGGGAGAATCAGAGGAGTGCCTCAACTGTCAGTCACCGCTAAAGTCCCACCCCACAAGACACTCATGGGTGACACAGAGTCATTGCCAAGAGGAGACTTTCTTCAGCTTTCTTTTCATATATTATTATTGTTGTTGTTGTGTGCATGCAGTGCTAGGCAAATGCTTACAGCTGAGCTACATTCCCGTCGATTGATTGATTGATTGATTGATTGATTGACTGATGTGTGTGCATGTGACCTCCCATGGCACACAGGTGAAGGGCAGAACATTGCAAATGTTGATTCTTTCCTTCTCTTGGGGTCAAACTCAGGGCATTAGGCTAACTGAAGCCCTTTGCCCACTGAACCATCTTGTTAGTCAGCCAGGCTTCTGTTTTTGACTTTTTAAATCTAAAGACAGAGACTTGCTGGGTTTTCTACAATGGACTTGAGCTCTGCAGCCCAGGTTGAGACTTGAAATTCTAATCCTCTTGCCTCAGCTTCCTGAGTAACTAGCTGGGATTATGAGCCTGCACCAGGCCTAGTCAGTTCAGTTTGCTGATTTTTTTTTTTTTTTTTTTTTTTGCTTGTTTGTTTGACAGGGTCTCTTGTATCCTTGTCTCAACTTCCCAAGTACTTAAATTACAGGCCTGGATGGCATATTAGGTTATTCAATGCTGAGCACGGGACACAGAGCTTCATGCATGTCAGGCAAACACATTACCAACTGAACCCCAGGTTTTATTCCACTTTTTTAAAACAGATGCATTTATTTACTTTAGGTGTGTGAGTGTTTGCCTGTATGTGTGTATGTGTACCACATACATGTCTGGTGCCCAAGGAGGGCAGAAGAGGGCACTGGATCCCCTGGAATTGGAGTCACAGATGGTCGTGAGCCACAATGTAGGTGCTGAGACGCAAGCCTGGGTCCTCTGTAAGAGCAGCAAGTGCTCTTAACCACTGAGCCGTCTCTCCAGCCCCTGACTTACCTTTCAAAGTGCATTTCAGCGTTTGTTTGTTTGAAATTATAATAATTACATCTTTTCTCCCTTCCCCCTCCTCCCTCCAAGCCTTCGCTACATCTCTCTCTCCTCCAAACCCTCCCTTTTCATTGTTTCCACACATCACATGTAAATGCATGTACATATGTACAGCTAAATACATAATCACATGTAATTAGTTTTAATTGATGCTTCAACCAAGGAATGAGGGTCACAGATTAAAAGTGGGGTGCGGGAAGTCTCAGCTCAGTGCACTCAATCAATGCCAGGTGACAAGGGTGGCCACACTCACACAGCTGGACATACTTCTTTAGCAGAACCCCATTTGCCCAAACGCCCCATCCACTCACAAGCGCAGCACACTTGGGGACACCCTCAAGACCTCAGGGATGGCAAACTGTAGGCCTCAGGGACATGTACACTCACACCCTCAGCTCCTTTCCTCACAAGGACCAGATCATAAGGTGCCTCCCTCGAGTGTTCCCAGGCAAATGAGTAGATGTGGAAACGACAGTCCAGCCCTACAGCGAAATAGTGTTCAGCCATGAAGAGAAATTAAGTCTGTAACAGATCACACCTGGGTTAAATCTCCCAACATTCCGTGACATGAGGGAAGCCAGGCACCGGGTTCAAGCATTTTCATCCTGTTATTCAGAATGACCAGAAGAGGAAGATTCTGGAGACAGAACCCCAATGAGCGGCTGGTTGTTGGGGTCTGGGAGGATGAAGAAGCCATTGCTCTAGGCACAGGGCCCTCTTGAGGGATGAGGCTGTTCTGGAGCCGGGTGAGTGCACCCTGGTGTGGAGATGAGGATAGGTACTTTGCTGGGTGCAGTCCCGGGCTCTGCTTGACCCTAGGAGTAGGGACAAGACTTGCCACAGCTGCCTAAACAGTCCAGGATGAGCTTGCAACACTGACTTGGAGAGTGGACTCCATTTTTGGAAAAATGAACACAGTGCTTGGTGAGCCCTGGGCAGTTTTTCCACTGAGAAAACTCAAAGTTGCCATTGGGAGAAACCAGCCTGGCAGCCAAGGCAGTGACATTGACAGGCTGGTCATGCACTCGAGGGAGAGAGCTACATCTGAAGCTTTTGCTCTAGCACAGAGGGAATGGCCTTGCTTCCATCCGCAGCGCTGCGCCAACGCATGGCCAGGATCAAAGCCTTCAAGGTCGTGTCTGATGTCTCCAGAGAAGAGGATGTTGACATGGAGATTGCCTGAAGCCTTGAACATTCCACAGCTGAGCTTGTCCCTGGCAATGGGAGCCCAGGAGAGGGCCTTGCTGTGTGCTCCTTCGCTCCCTCACCCTCTTCCTCTCTCTTGTGTTTGTTTTGTTGTCTTGTGTCTTGGCTCTGCTCCCCTGACAAGATGCGCCTGGAGATGTACTGACTGCTGGTGTGTAAGAGCCCGAGGGTGTGGTGAGCTCTGCCCCGGCTCTCCCCGACTCTCAACAGCTGTGTAGCCAGCCCTTTGAGACCCTTGCACAGTGCACCCCTGCCAGGGAAGAGTGGGCTGGTGACAGGCTATGTCAACCCTCCTCTTCTAGAAAATTCAGAACAAAGAGGAAGGAAACAGTGTCAGGCGCCCCTTCCTCCAGAAGGAAGCTGGGGGGGGGGTTAGAAGGTCAGAAAGGACCCTGATCTGTGGTCTACTATCCACTTCTTCATATACAGAAAGAGAGGGGTGCCTGGGGATGAAATTCAGCTGGTAGCATGTTTGCTTAGAATGCAGAAGATCCTGGGTTTCCTCCCCAGCAGCTCACAGAACCGGGCATGATGAGACAGTGCTCAGGAGGAAAAACTCAGAAATTCAAGGTTATCCTGATCTACATAGCAAGTGAGGGGTGAGCCTGGGCTACATGGGGCCCTGTTTCAGAAGGAAAACAGGAAGTGGGAACGGAAGGAGGAGGCTGTGCTTTAATACAGGAACACATTCACTCTTGGGTCTATTTGATGATGCTGATGGGTGGCTCACAAAACGGGGGGGCTGAGCATTGATGGATCTGGCTCAGAGGCGTCAGAGGAGCCCCCCTTCCTCCTCCACACACTTGTTCTGTGTCTGGCTTGGAAGAGGGGGCATGGAGAAAGGGACATAAGGTCAGCCTTGGACACTTCTGGCTGTAATAAAAAGTCAAGTCTTGGAGCAATTAAGTTCTCGGCGTTTGTCTAGTCACCTCTGGGCAGGTGTGCCGGATGGAGGCAGATTCAGTGATCCCAGGCGCCGCGGCTGACAGCTTCTATGTCATTTATCCCCATTTCATTCTGCCAGGCTTTAGCAGGGCTTAGGAAGGAACACCAGAGCCGCCAGATGAATTAGAAGTGGGCGAGAAAGAGGAGGGGAGGGCGAGAAAGAGGAGGGGAGAGCGAACAAAATCCATGTTGGACGTTTCAGGGCAGCCGAGGTCTGTTCCCGAGGGGTCTCTCGGAGCCGCTGGCAGGACACAGGGATGAGGCCCTGTCTGCTTGCAGACAGCCCCATCAGTCTGCATCTTCCCCGTCTCCCACCAAGCCACGCTGCTTCTTGTGATGTATTCTTGCAGGCTAGGTAGCAACTTCCCGTAGATAGGAAACATGCCTGAGTGGTCCCCAGTCCCCAAGTGCCCACCTGCTAACTGAGTATTTGACTAATGAGCAAAGGAATGGGCGCAGGCAGCTACAAAAGTCCCTTCATCTCAGCAGCCAGGCACGAATGAGGGGCTTCCTGTCACTACCACAGCTTTGCTGCCCACAGCCCAGCTTACCTGCCCTTGTGGCAGAGGCTTATGTGACAATTTCAGTCTCACAACTCATTCATGTTATGAGTCATCACCTGTTAGGGCAAATTCTGGTTCTGCTGTGTGTGTTTGACCAGGTTGCTGAACTTCTCTGTGCCTTCCTTTCTCTTCAAAGGAGAGTTCAGGAAGTCCTGCCTCTATAAACACAGTGGATTGGCATTTGGCATGCAGAGGCATGAGGCCAGGGCAGCTGCTCGACCTGACGAGCAGGGTCCATCTGCAGGAGGCTACACTCCTGCCTCCACACAGATGCCCCGAGTTCCAGGTCCACCGTGATGGTCATGTGCAGGCCAGGTCGCCTGTCTAAAAGCCGTGAGAGTTGCTGGGCAGTGTGTGGCGGGCAGTTGCTGCTTTCTGAGTATCATATTGCAGTAGCAGCTGGGGCGGGGGTTGGTGGGGGTGGGGTGGGGGTGGTTGGTGTCTGTCCTTACCCCGGCCACTGTTTTCACTTAGGTCCCCTTTCCTGGGCTTCACGTTTGGCCGCCAGCATAGCACAGGCCTAGGACTCTGCTGCTCCTCCACTGGGGCAACAAGGCAGAGGGAGGATTCAGAGGCTGTGGGAGGGGGGTTGGCTGCAGAGGGCTCACAGAAGAGGGAAGCTGGGTAGGAGGGAAGGAAAGGGAGCAGGGGACAGGGGAGAGGGAGGAGGAGAGGTGGAGAAGGTGAAAGAGGAAAATGGAGGGGGGGTGGGTAGGGAGCGCGAGGGGGAGTGAGGCAGGCTCAGGTCTCTCCAGGGCTTGGCAGGGCTCTGCACACAGCCCAGGCTGGGTAAATGTTTGTAAAACGAATCAAACTGAATTGTGTCCACAGAGAGCAAAGGGCACACAGCCTAGAAGCTTCCGAAGAGGCTTGTCCTTCAGGGCTCACTGCAGGCAGGAGAGCCATCTGAACGCTGGTGCTGTCTGTCACCACCTCAAGCTGCAAACCAGCGTGGAGGGAATGCTGAGGGGAAGCAAGGGTCGTCAGGGTAGAGCTGAGGAAGAGGAAGGGCCTGAGTTCCCGCCATGCTATCTGTGAGGCGGGCCGAGGATGGGTTTGGGGGAACAGGAGGCTTGTAATTGTTCATGGGTGTTTCCCAGGGATGGCCAGTGGGTATCTAAAAGGAAAAATAGCTGGAGGAGAAATGGTTGAGTGTTCTGGAAGGGAAGCTGGGAAAGGAAGCTTGCAAACATAAGCAAAGCGGTCTTTGGAAATGAGAGGCCACCTAGGGGACACTGCCGACTATGTGACTATGGTGAGGTAAGCAGGTGCCCACTGTACCTAGTAAGAAGGGGAAGTGAGCTGGGCTCCAGGGTCCAACTGTCCAGGGGTAGGTTGCCTTGGAGTGTTTGACGGGAGCCGAGAGACTGCCGTCCGGACAGGTGGACAAGGCTCCCTGGAGTGCCCACTGGCATCAAGCTCCTATACTGTCACGGCGTGCTTCTGGAATGTTCCCCAAGATGTGCTGATGACTTGGTTATTCACAAGCGACGTCTTTGGGAGCTGACAGGACAGTAGGGCCTCTCTCCTTATTCATGCATCACTATGGAGAGGTCCCTGATTGATGGGTCCCTAGGAGGCATTAGAAACATAGGATCGGGACCTTGTTCAAGGGAGTGGGTACTTCAGGGTGTCCCTGAGGGTCACATCATGCCCTCAACCTTGTCCCCTACTTCCGGGCCACCATGAGTGAGGGTTCTGCTCCACCTCACCACAGAGCAGAAGCAACATCACTCGACTGAGCTGAAACCATGAGCCCAAGCAGCCTTTCCTCCAAATTCTTGTCACAGTCAGGGAAGGTCACCTGGCACAGGAGCTTATGTTCTGTTTCCAGAGACAGACAGCAAACAAAATGGCAAGTAGGGTTATGGGTGGCTCCAGATTGGCTGGGTGTGTACAAGGCCAGGTTTCAGAGTGCCGGGAAGATTTGCTCATAGATGCAGACTTACAGGTCTATAGCAGGTATCTTGTCACAGTTTCGTACCACCGGAAGCTCCTTGGACATGAAGGTAACAACTGGATATAGTTTCAGGAAGTTCCTGAAATTGACCAGATTCACTAGGCCCCTCCCTGTCAGTGGAAACAATGAAAGCTGAGAGTCCCTCTCAGACCAAAGGAAGCTGAGCTTCTAATAAGACTCAGACAAGCCAGTAGCAAAGACTGAGACTTGCCTGGAAGAGGTTTAGCCCCATGGGGCACCTGGAAAGGACACTTTCCAACCCGCTGTGCCCCCTGCAGGCTGTGCAGTGTGCTCCAGGCTCCCAGCTCTGGACAAGCGTCACTTACGCTGGGGTGGGCTTTGGTGATACATTTCTGATCCTGTAAGTGATCCCTTTCTCAGATTCCCACAAGGAACCCAGTAAAACTCATTTGCTCACCAAGTTGGACTTGGATGATATGTGCATGAGTCCCCTGTCTGGGATGAGTATGTGTGTGTTTCATCTCCCCAGAAAGTTTTGTCACACAACTGGGAGGAGGGTATTAGCATTCTGCTGGAAACCCAGGAAGTTCAAAGGCCCTGGGGTAGGAGTGTGGCCTCCGTGCTTTTGCACAGATACCTCCATGTGGCTGTAGAGGAGGGACAGCCATGATGGGATGATGGAGACAAGGTCAGGGAAGAGGAGCAGCGGACTCACTAGGAACGAGAGAGCTTGGTAAGGACTTGCGTGTGACTGAATATCCCAAGAGCCTTTGGTAGGCTTAGACAGGGCAAAGTCATACATGTGTACATGCACTCATGTGTGCAGGCACATGCTCACACTCCCACATGCACACACACATACATACACATGCACACACACTCCTACATACACACACTACCAAATGCATACACACACTCCCACATATACACACTCTTACATGCACACACTCTCACATGCACACACACACACTCTCACATGCACACACACATGCACACACATGCACACACACCCCACATGCACACACATGTACACACACCCCACATGCACACACACTCCCACATGCACACACACACATACACACACACACTCCCACATGCACACACACACACTCCCTCATGCACATACTCCCAAATGCACACACACATTTCCACATGCACACACACATACACACACATGCACACACACTCCTACATACACACACTACCAAATGCACACACACTCCCACATGTACACACTCTTACATGCACACACTCACACATGCACACACACTCCCACATGCACATACAAACACCCCCCACATGCACACACACTCTCATATGCACACACACACATGCACACACATGCACACACACCCCACATGCACACACACTCACACATGCACACACACTCCCACATGCACACATACTCCCACATGCACACATACTCCCACATGCACACACACATTCCCACATGCACACACACATACACACACATGCACACACTCCTACATACACACACTACCAAATGCACACACACTCCCACATGTACACACTCTTACATGCACACACTCTCACATGCACACACACTCCCACATGCACACACAAACACCCCCCCCCACATGCACACACACCCACATGCACACACACTCTCATATGCACACACACACATGCACACACACATGCACACACACTCCCACATGCACACACACTCCCACATGCACACATACTCCCACATGCACACAAACTCCCAAATGCACACACACACTCCCACATGCACACACATATACTCCCCCATGTACACACACACATGCGTACACACACACACATGCACACACAGACATGCACACACTCACACAGATTCCCTCAGACACTGGGGTGATGCCCCGTGGAGGGGTGGCTGACAGGCCATGTGGGTATCTGAGAGTCATCCACAGAGGATGAGCCATGGCTGGAGGCTGACCACTCTCAGGAGATGGGACCCTGAGGACTCCCCATCCAACAGCGTGAGGTGCGTGGGAAAGAGGAGTCACAAAGATCCCCTCTCTGGCAGCACTGGCACACTACATAGGAGAAGGTGCAGGGAGGAGAGGGCTCCATCTCAGAAGCCCAGGGGACATAGTGTGCAGTTGTCATGAGAGACTGTTAAATGGAAAGCCTAGCTCCAGAGAGAGGTCCAGGCTGCAAATGTAAATTCAGGCTTGCCAGCCAGGGGTGCAATTTACAGCTGTGTTTGGGGTGAGATCACCACTAGGGACCCAGGCGCCTGTGCCTGTCTCCTCTCTCAGGCTCACAGGGTGCATGGCCACTGCTTGGGTCCTCTGCACCTTGGCCCCAGCCCAGCGCCAGGCAGGCAGTGCAAGGTTGGCCCAGCTTGAGTGACCAATGACCTACTGTAGAGACAGATAGGGGAAGTAACTGCGTCAGAACCAGCCAGGAAACATCAGAGCTAGACTTCTGTCTGCATCCTCTTGTCACCTCCTGTGGGGTCTGTCTCCCCACCATGCCCAGTGACTCTCATTAGCCCCCACAGGGAGGAAAAGCCATGTGGACTATGACTACTAAGTCCAGGGAACTCATGGCTGCCTCTTGTGCTGCAGTTGAAGATAATGCAGTTAAAACAGCTCTAATTCTGAAAGGGGACATTCGACCCCATCCCTACGGCTACCATATTTCCCAGACCCGGGGCCCATGACACCACCTGACATCCCCCATCCCCCGGGCTGATGGATGGCCAAGGGACAGGAAGGAGTGTTTGCAGCTGTCTCGCCTCTGTTGTTCTCTTATTCTGCCCGCGTGCCAGGCAGGATATTAAGGACTCACAGGCGGCTGCTATCTTCACTCATGTCCCCACTTGTAATGGGTTGACTCCATGAAACCTATTTGGGAGGATGTTATCTCTGCCTCACAGCAGAGGGAGGGGCCTCTGGGAAGGAAGACATTCCTAGGACTAAGTTATTCTGTTTTCTGTCCGCCATCTTCTGTCAGACAGAAGCAGCCTCCTGGGGAACAGGGAGGTGGCTGCAGAGAGAGCTGGGGCTGCAAGGCAGGTGAGCCTGCCCGGGCCGGGTGCCAGTCTCATAATCATCGAGGCAAGCACTAATGGGCATTTTAAAAGTGCCAGGCCGTGTGCCAGGAGTCCTCGATGAGTTGCCTCATCAGGACTTTCCGAGTTTCCCAGGAAACATGGTGTGTAATGTCACCGTTTTTTTGTGGGAAGCTGCTGAGTCTCAGAGTGGCTGAGACACTTGCCCCCAGACACACAGCCAGTAAGGGAAGGAAAGGGATGTTATAGTCTTCTTTCTTAAGTGTGTCCCCTGAGCCAGTCCCAAGTCCTTACTTGCATCAGTACATTTGTGCACCACATTCACCTTCAAAGAAGAGAGACGACGAGAGCACTGGAGAGCTCATGCGGCTCACTTGGAAGGTACCCAAAGCCCTGGGTTCGGTGCCCAGCACTTCGGAAACTGGGCTGGCCTGAAGTCTCAGCACTCAAGAAGTAGAGACAGAACGATCGGAAGCTCGGTGTCAGTCTTGGAGGTCAGCCTGGGCTACATGGCACATTGTTTCAAAGAGAGGAAGAGGAGGAGGGACAGGGAGTAAGAGAGACACAGAGAGGATGATGATGAGCCACTTAGGAATGACAAGCTCTCAGGGACTGAGATGACTCACAGGATAGTGTCTCTCATGCAAGCATCAGGGCCTGAGTTCAGATCCCCAGAAACCATGTAAAAGTCAAGCATAGTGGTGCATATATGTAACCCAGCACTGGGACAGACAGACAGACCTCTCAAGCTCACTGGCCAGCCTGCCCAGTGGAATCTGCAAGCTCCAGATTCTGTGAGAGACCTATCTCAATAAATAAAGAGAAATCGAGGGAGACACCCAACGTCAACCTCCACACATGTGCACACACGCCTTACATTCATACCCTCATGAAACATGCACATATAAAAATGAGCAATGGGCATTTAAAATTGTATGTTACGAGATCTCTCATGGTCTGAGGTAAACTGAGGCACAGACACTTACCTTGCTTTCCCAGAGTCATGCCTGGGAGGAAGACATTGGCCTAGGAGCTCAGATATGGGGATTTCGCACTGAGCCTTCCCACCCTTTCTCTCTGCGTGGCCAGGAGCAGAGGAAAACTGTCATCTGAAGACCCTGGGGCACCTTCCACTTGAGCAAGCTGCCCAGGAGACCATGAACATAAACAATTTATTGAAAAGCATGCTTGTCATCCCAGTACTTGGGAGGATCTGTGGGCTCTCTGGTCACACAGCCTTGCCTTATGAGAAAGAGACCCCCCCCCACCCATCTCAAATCACAAAATGGACAGATAGCACCTGATAAATGTACTAAATGACATAATAAATGATAAATGACCTCTGACCTCCACATAAACACGCAGACACATGCATTCACACCCACATGTATTCCAACACACCTGATCATACAGGGGTGTGCACACACACACAAGAGCTGCCCCCTCAAAGCTGAAAGACCCGGTTCCAGACCTCTCTCTAATGAGCTAGATTAGGGAAGCTAACATCCCAGGAAGCAAACATCCTGGGTTCTAGCCTCCCCTCTGCACTCAGCAGCTGTGCGGCCTCGGGTGAGTTCTTTCACCTCTCTGTGCCTCTGAGTCACCCATCTGTAGCGAGAGGACAGCCTTGTCCTCCCCGCAGTAAGTCCTCAGCCGCGGGGGGACAGTGTTGGCAGGCCCACTGTCCCTAGAGGAGTCGTGCTCATCCACGCTCAGAGATGTGCCTCCCCAGCCTGTGCCACGGGCCCTACATGTCGCCTGTGGGTACAGCCTCTGGGGCCTGTCTTGCTGGTGGCTTGTTGTCCCTATGGCTCCCTGAGTTTGACTGATGCGCTGAGGTCCAGCAACCTTGGGTCTCCAAGCCCCAACTGGGCACAATTTCCCCTATGGATGCGTGGCAGGGGGACAAATGGAAGACTTATCATCAGGAGAGGAAGAGCTGCCTTCCCAACACAAGGAAAATTCTAGAACGAGGAGTCAGGTCTCCATCACTCAGTTTTTAAGATTCTCTGAGCTTCCCACTCACTGTAGAAGCAGCTTACTTTCAGATTAGTCAGTCAGTGTGAGTCACTCAGGGCCTCAGCAGCCCTGCACACGGAACACTGACGCAGCCTGCCCTGCCAAGGGGGCGGAGGGCCCCCCGGGGGCCCAAGCCCCCGCTTGCAGTGTTCCACCGCTTCAAGGTTTGCTCAGCGCCCCACCAAGCACACAGGCGGCCCCATCCTGGCTTCTCTGGCTTACCAGCATCTGCCCCCTCTCCAGCGACAGGGTGATTAATCCCCCCATGCCGGAGAAGCAGGGGCCAAGCAGCCACATAAGTCATGCCCACGCTGACAGCAGGCAAGGGAGAGGCCCAGAGCTTTGGCCTTGACGCACATTGGGGAGGGAGGCCCCATCGGCCCGCTGGGAAGGGGGAGAGGGGCCTGGAAAATAGATTGCACAGAGACTGGTGTTGTCTCCAGGAGGAGAGGGGAGAGCAGCCCACACCCTGCTGAGGCCCCACAGTCCCCACATTCACATATCCATGTATGCTTTCATTCGCTTATTTACTCATAGCCGCTTGCCGATCATTCCCGGCCCGTGCTCCCAACGGAGCCCCACCTAGACGTGGGGGTCTTGTGGAGAAAGAACGCTCCCACATGTGGAACACTCAGGGAAAACAGGTCGTCTGAGCCTAGGGTGAGGCAGCCCAGCCACAGAGGGGCGTGCAGGCAGAACTGTAGGAAGGAGTTGGGGGCCTCAGCTGAGGCCCAGAGATGGAGTCCAAGGACGTGGCGGGCCTGCAAATGTGGCATTCCAGGCTCATTGTCGCCGTTCCATGAGCTAGACGGCAGAGGGGCTTGTGAGGCAAAGGACATGGCCTTATCTGGGACCATAGCTGCAGGGACACAGAAAGCAGCAGTGTATGAACCAGCGGAAGAGGTCAGCCATCTTTCCAGACAAGGCTGTATGTGGAGCCAGGATGGACTGTCTGGGGAGAACCTGGAGATACTCAGGGAGCAGGTTACTGAAAGCTGGCTATGGGAGGTCACACGAGGGCCACTGGGGAATGTCCTCACCTGCCTGGTGCCTGTCTCAGGGGTGGGGAGGGGGACGGGGAAAGAGGAAGGGTACTCTTCATTCCTCACAACTGACCAGGAGCTTAGGCTTGTCTGCCCCTGACAGATCCCAGGATCCTGCACCCGCACCCCACCTTCTTCACTGTAACCCAACACAACCAGCCCTGACATACTTTGGCCTCCCTCCATTCTGGAGAAGTCACATCAGTCCCCTGAGACCATGCTTACCATGTCACAGAAATCTCAAGTTGGACTGCTGGGGTCTCCTGGACCTCTGGAAACTTGAGGATTCTCCTGCCTCATGCCCTTTGTCCACTCCTAAGCTACATCCAAAAAAAAAAAAAAGAAAGAAAGAAAGAAAGAAAGAGGCCTCTACAGCAGTGTGGGTCCTGCTTTCTCCCAGGGCCCCAGAATGATGATGGCCCAGCCAAGGCATGGAGAGATAGGACCCCGGGGCCAGAAGATGGCTGCCCCCTGAAGGCTCCCTGGGTCTGCGAGGAGAATTCAGCCTGTTCTCACTCCTGGTCAAGAAGTTTTAGAGTTAGTTGAGGCTACAATTTTAGAGTTAGTTGAGGGACAGTGATGCTTCTGGCACAGGGGAGTGAGGTTGAGCCCAGCACCTCACGTAGCCCTAGGACAGATCCTTCTTACAATCATGGCTCCTCCTTCACATCACTTGCTGAGATCCCCAATCTTGACAGCCCTAGAAAAGAGGCTCAAGTGGAGGGGGGTGTTCACGGGTTTTGGTTCCCTCAAGGCTCTGGGAGGGAGGGAGGGAGATCCTAGAAGGGAAGAGAGCACCTGGCATCAGGTGAGCAGATGTGAGCCAGCCCCACAAGTCTGAGCACAGACTGGATGAAGCTTTCTTTCCTGTCAACTCTGAGACAGGGACAAGAGCATCAAGTGGTTAAGCCAGTCATGGCAGAAGGGAAGAGGCTCTAGGTGACCCCCTGCCTGTCATCTCTGCTTTGAGCTCTCCTTTCACTGAGCTGCCCTCCAGCCCATGGCACTCACAGGCACAGCTGGATTTGTTCTCTGCCTTTGAATGTTGCCTTGCCAGGTTCATTGACGGTGTGCATGCACACACATGCACAAGCCTTGTCCCTGACAGCCCTCTGCCAGCAGAACTCATCCTAAGTGAAACAAACACAAGGAACATTGTCTATGGGGAGAAAGGGGTGAGATGACCACAGCAGGAATGTGGCTCTATCGTGATCAGAAACTTTTATTCGTAGAAGGTTCTAGATCAACCCTTAAGTCATTCTTTTCTACATGTGGGTTCTTGTCCCAAAGTGACTAGTTGTGGAGGGTCTTGCTCACATAGAACTAAACATCTTGAAGCCTCATGCATACAGCACTGAGGGTTCATGGTCTTAGAAGCTCACATCACAATCTCATGTGATTTCACATACACCTGGTTGAATCTCTTGGAGCATAATTCATACAAAGTCAAGTCTCTTGGAATCTAATTCAACATTGAGTCTCTCAGGGTCCTACTCAACATTGAATCTCTCAGGATCTCACTCAACATTGAATCTCTCAGGATCTCACTCAACATTGAGTCTCTTAGGATCTCACTCAACATTGAGTCTCTCAGGGTCTCACTCAACATTGAGTCTCTCAGGATCTCACTCAACATTGAGTCTCTCAGGGTCTCACTCAACATTGAGTCTCTCAGGGTCTCACTCAACATTGAGTCTCTCAGGGTCTCACTCAATATTGAGTCTCTCAGGGTCTCACTCAACATTGAATCTCTCAGGATCTCACTCAACATTGAATCTCTCAGGATCTCACTCAACATTGAGTCTCTTAAGATCTCACTCAACATTGAGTCTTTCAGGGTCTCACTCAACATTGAGTCTCTTAGGATCTCACTCAACATTGAGTCTCTCAGGGTCTCACTCAACATTGAGTCTCTCAGGGTCTCACTCAACATTGAGTCTCTCAGGGTCTCACTCAATATTGAGTCTCTCAGGGTCTCACTCAACATTGATTCTCTCAGGGTCTCACTCAATATTGAGTTTCTGGGGTTCTCACTCAATATTGAGTTTCTGGGGTTCTCACTTAAATATTGAGTCTGTCAGCCTCATTCACAAAACACTAAGTCTCAGGGCCTTACTCACACCATCGAGTCTCTTGTGGTGTCACTCACACACCATGGTATTTCTCAGGTCTCACACCAGACTCAGATGTTCAGATCTCATTGCATCTCATTTGATTTTCAGGGTCCCATTCCATCCCAGGTCCCATGTGCCTAGTGGCAAATGACTACTAGGCACCCAGAATCACAAACTTGTGCTGGAAATCCAATATTCTGACCTGGACTTGTACTCAAGCCAGAAATGCTTTGTGACCTCTACCTTCTGGAAAATTCCAACACACAACCTTTATCCAACTACTGCTCTATGCAACCACCCCATCACTTGTCTGGGTGTTCTCAGTGCCATTGCAATCTGGGTAGATTCCCAATCTACCCTCAAGGGCTCCCCTTTGCCTTTTTGGGAGGCCAACTTACCATCTCTAGACCTAGGATTCTTACTCCTGGCTGGAGTCTATGAGGTAATTTCCTCAGTGATGTCACTTCCCCTCTGATGTCTGGGAGCCCTCTAGGGTCAGGATGGTTGACTGTCTCCCAGTGTAGGCAAGGCATTTAGCTGGAAGGAACTATGTAAGCAAAGGTCTATGTTGAGCACCAGGAGAACAAGAGAGTAAGATGGAGATACCATGGCTAAAGCTGGAAGCATCTTTGGTTCCCTCAAGGGAGGAGACAGTGTCTGTCCGCAGAACCACAAGGAACATGGCTAGGTGGGTCTGAAGCCTTAGGAAGGTCCCGGGGAAAGGCTCTGGCCCAGATTGCCTGTGCTCAGCCTCAGTGCCTTCTGCTTTCCACAAAGTTCCTAGCCAAGGCTGCTCTGGCCACTGTGCGCTTCCTAACAAGATTGGAAGTTTATAAGACTTATTAGCTGGTGGAAAGTCAAGGGTCACAGGCCAGTGCTCTGTGGTGGTGGCATGAGTTTAAGTCCAGGTCTGCTGCTTTCCAAATATGTGTTCAGGACAATGGGGGTGACACCTGGGGGCTGCTTGCTGGCCAGGCACAAAGCAGACCCTCTGGTGGTCCCTTGGCCCTGTCACCTCCATCTGACATCTACTCAGCATTCTAGAGTACCCCAACACCAGTTTTCCATTCCCATCGTGGACCCTCCCCAGCTGCACTAGCTCAGTGGAAAGGAATGCAGAGCCCCAGAGCCCCAGAGCCCTGGTGAAGAAGGTCGGCCACGTCAGGCAGTGAGCGTCTCTGGAGCAGCAACACTTGGGGCCCAGGGCCCCTCGCTCTGTGCACTAGCCAGTAATGAAGACCATGTGAGGGCTGCAGGCTCCCTCCGCCTCCCTGGCTTAGCAGAGAGGCTCTCAGGAAGTGTGGAGGGAAAGGGGGGGTCTGCCTTTCTGTCCCGCTGGAAGAGCTGTGCTGGGAAGATGGGGAGTTGGGGAGGGTCAAGGAGGCCCAGTCCTCCCTGTAGCTATCTATCCACGTAGGACTCGTCCTGTCCTCCTGAACCTCTATTTCCCTAAGCTGGGTGCGCTATCCTGTTTCAGAAAGGTCACTAACAATAGGACCCAACCATGCAGTCATTTCTTAAAAAAAAAAAAAAAAGGACTGTTGGTGTCCTGGGGTGCAATGAAAGGGGTACTATGCTCTGGCTTGAGGATGGCAGCTCGGACACTGATACTCAGTTACGGGTACAGTTGGCAACTGGCTCCTGTTTAGCAGAGAACACCAATGTAAATCTGTCAAAAAGCCTCCAGATCTGATTTGGAGAAGAAAAACCAGGGGAGCTACAGTCACCAGCCCCAGATGTGCTAGGGTCCAGACTTGGGTTTTCCAAATCCCTCTCCCAAGAGGAACATGCCTCTTCAGAGGGATGGGCTCCTAGATGAGTAGTGAGCTCTCTAGTGCCAGAGAAAGTAAACTGTGGGTGGGACCCGTGAGTTCTGTGGGAACCGCGGCTGGGTGTGCACTGAAGGACTGGGTGACTTCATGAGTTCCTCGAGGTCTGGGCTCTCCTCACGGTGGCCTGTCCCAGAAATGCCCGGCACGACTTCACAGGGCCTCTGAATACCTCAGACTGCAGGAAGGGGCTTCCCATGGCCACTGGAGACCTGGGTCCTTCCTGCACCCTGGATAGCCGGACCTGGGTCCTTCCTGCACCCTGGATAGCCGGACCTGGGTCCTTCCTGCACCCTGGATAGCCGGACCTGGGTCCTTCCTGCACCCTGGATAGCCGGACCTGGGTCCTTCCTGCACCCTGGATAGCTAGACCTGGGTCCTTCCTGCACCCTGGATAGCCGGACCTGGGTCCTTCCTGCACACTGGATAGCCGGACCTGGGTCCTTCCTGCACCCTGGATAGCCGGACCTGGGTCCTTCCTGCACCCTGGATAGCTGGACCTGGGTCCTTCCTGCACCCTGGATAGCTGGACCTGGGTCCTTCCTGCACCCTGGATAGCTAGATCTGGGTCCTTCCTGCACCCAAGATGTGGGCCATGAGCCTCACACAGACTTCCTGCTGGAAAGGGCGAGGGCCTGCTCCTCCATTCGCTGGGGTCTGCACAGGCTATCCCTTCCTCCCAATCACTCAGGGTCTGAAGGGTCCATACAGATACGCTGTCCAGATCCTCTTCTCTTGTACTGGCAGGGGGTTACCTGGATGAGCCACCCCCGGTCCCACAGATGAGCAAGAAGATGTCATCTACTCAGACATAACCCTGTCCACATGGACAGCCAGGCCCCAGCCCCAAGCCCAGTGTTTCCTGTTGCCCTGGCCCCTACCCCTGCCCAGCTGCAGGGGCTAATCCAGGCCTGTGGGAAGCATGGGGCGGGGCAGCCTTGCTGGCTGGAGAAGTCTCACTTCACTGAGTACCTCCACGCACAGATGTACCTCTGGGCTCCAGCTCGGCTGGATTTGGTAAACTCACTAAATCGCAATTCTCTGTGGCTTATGGAAGCTGGGCCATGGCCAGAACATGCATTATTCTCTGCAGCTGCAGACTGCAGAGAAGCCAAAGGGTGGAGGCCTAGCTGGGGCTTTTCCACCCTCCGGCCTGGGGCCCAGTGCTTTTGGGGGTGCTCCGCCTAGAGCCACTGTCCCAGCCAAGCAGAGAATGGCTTATGCGTGATATTCACACAGGGGAGGCACAGCCCAGGAAAGATTCGTGCCATCTCAGATCTTCCAGAAGTTTCTTAAGTGAAGTGCCAGCAGGGGCTGTGCACCCACACTTCTTGGGCGAGCAATGATAGGGTCCCAGGCTGAACGCAGCTCTTCTGGGCAGCCATGCTACAGACTTTCTCCCCGAACCTGGCCATAGGCACTCTTTCACCTCGGCTCACGGCTCTGTTCTAGGGATAGGAAAAGGTACCTCTAATGGTAGCCCAGAGTCTCAGGGGACCTGGATTCCAGCTTGCCACCCTCCCCGGTGGTGGCATGGGAGCTGGTGGGAAGGTGCTAGAAAGTACTGTGCAGAGTGGGCTCGCAGGAAGATTGGAGTCTTTAACCCAGGGTGAGCTGGGGGTGTTTTTGACATCAGAGCCTCAAACACTGCTCTGTGCTCTAGACAATCAATTTCCGCACACATACACAGAGAGCCACAGCTCGGCTTCCGGCTGCCTCGTCTCCTGGAATAGCTGCTTTTTAATTACATGGAAAGGTCACCAGAAAAAAAAAAAAAAAAAGAAGACGAAGAAGAAGCGAGAAGCCTGAGTCTACTTAGATTTCCTCCCAGGGCTAAGAACTTTGAAACTAAGCAGCTGAGGGGCAAAGAAGGGGGTGGGTAGGGGCTACCGGCTCAATCTCCCCAGATGCAGAGCAGAGTAACTGCTTTGCAGAATGACAAAGCCTTCCTGCAACCCCAGCACCTCTGTTACCCAGCCACCAGCACTTTTGCAACCCAGCTATCCAGCACATTTGCAACTCAGCCACCCAGCACCTCTGCAACACAGACTTGTGGGCACTGAACAAAATGACTATGCTCCCAGGGCACTTAAGGTCTAGTGCATGTGGGTGGGGACAAAGAAAGAGAAGTCTCTTGATTCTGACATCCAGAGCTCTGCCTGAAGTGGGGAGCCACACTAGTCAGAGAGATCACAGAAGGCTTCCTAGAAAAAATAGCCCCTGAACCCATAGAGCTTAGGGAGACGGTGGTCAGTGACAGGACACTTGTTCTCTGTTAGGAACGGGCTTCCCAGCTGCTGCTCTATCCCCCTGGTGGTACCTCCTCATTTTCTGACACCCTACCTTCATACCCAGAATGCCTTTCCAGAACAGTCTCTGCTGCCTTTTTAAGCTGTGGGGAAATAGTTGGAGGAGCCTGTCCTTCCAACTCTGCTTGTGCCCCAGAAGCCCCAGAGGCCCTCAGCCAGCACCCCAGGATGGCGTGAGCTGGAGTGAGGAGGCCAGCCCCCACCCACACCCCTTCGGCTGCACCAGCACAGGGTTTGGGGGGTATGTCAATCACCATTCTAAGTGAGTGAAGATATTCTCTTCCTCCCCCCTGCAAGGGGAATTCAAAAATTGGATTTACTGGTCAAATTAATGAAATGCATGCATCCTCAGGCACCCACCCCTGGGATGCTTCCTTTACTAACAAACAAGTCTTTAAAATACAGCCAGCCATCTTCACAATATAAAAGCAGCCCCGACATATGTGTGCATGGGGGGGCAGGCGGGGGAGGAGGGGACCGACAAATGCCCCTAGAGTCTTGGAGGGAGGGGGGAAACACTGAGGGGATATTAATTTTCTTCTTTCGGCTGACTCCACTGTCAACAGCATCCTTTTACGATCAGGGTAGAAGATAGCAGTTTTAATAAAAGAACAATGCATCGATATTACTAATTACAGTTTTGCCTTTTCAAAAGCTCCCTACTCCAATCCCCTCCTGTCCCCATAAGGCAAGCTGTTGGCTCCCTGGGTGGCTGCCTCCAGGCAAAGATTTCTACCTCGGGTCTCCTGGTTCATGCGCTTCGTGTAAGTGGCAGGCATCTCTCTAATGGGACTCCATCTTCACAGTGGCTACGGTTGTTCCCCATCCCTCTATCTCCTACCCACACCTGCCCACCAACCCACCCCCATGCCTGCTCCCCACTTAGCCTGGTATGAGACAGGGAGAGGCGGCTACAGAGCTGGGAATGATGGATGACTTGCTCAAAGCCAGTCCTTATTAATCCTGTCTGGCCTGGAAATCTCCTCATCCAGGGCCCAGGGCAGCAGCCAGCAGGTCTCGGGCAGCCCCACAACCCTAAACCTCTGGTGGGGGTGCCTCTGCACTTTCCCCAGCTGGTGCTGTGGTGTATCTCCACTGAACCGCGTGTCACAGGACTCTCCGGCATCCTTGTATAGCTAGATGTGACCAGGTCCTATCTGATGAGCCCATATCTGTTCATCTCGGAACTGAGGGCTGCATGTGCCTTCCAAATGGGTCTCCTGTCTTGGAACAACCCCAGTGGAGAGGACTGGGGGGACAGACAGACAGAGCCTGGGACAGACTGCACCACAGAGGGGCTCAATGCCAGTGAGAGAGCAAGGGAGGCTGAGATGAGTGATGAGATGAGGTGGTTAGGAGTAGCTCACAAGAAGTCACCATCAAATTCTGGAGAGGTTCAGCAAACATAGCCCACACAGTGCCTGCCAGGCAGCAGTCCAGCCAAACTGAAGCAGGGATTCTGTGCCTGAATGGACCTCCTCAGCCTCACTGCAGAAAATGCAGCACGTAGCAACCTTGAGTCTAGGGCAGGGCACTGGTGACTTGTAGCATCTCCAGGAGGTCCTGTTTGGGAGTGTCACTTAACCTGCCAGCCACACATTGGCCCTGGGACCTCTGCACCCAGGGAGTTGCTTCCAGGATAAGAGGTACTCACGCATAATGAGGGGTACTCAACAGAATGACTCAAAAGGTGGTGACATTACTAATCTTTCTTAGGTAGCCATTTTCTAAACATAGGTAACAGCAGTCCAGATGTGAAGGTCACATAGCAGCACCCTGTGCCAAAGAGGGATGGAGAATGCTCTCAGTCCTGCCTGCTTTCCCAGCAGTGGCTCAGGCCTTCAGACAGCCTCCAATAACAGAGGTAAAAGTTAGGACTTTCCTATTCCTCTCAAGGAATTAATTCTGCTGCCAGGCATTTGTCCCCAAAGCTCTCGAATCTGGGGATCAAATCATGGCCAGTCTGCACCAACATTGCACTTCATGTTTCAAAGGTGGATTCTTGGGTAAAATATTGCTGTCCCCAAGGCCCTCACACACAACCAGCGCCCAGAGTAATCTCTCCCGACACAATACAAATGGGATACAGTGTTGCCCATCCTGGCTTTAAATGAGAAAGTTAGAAAAACAAAACACAGAGGTGGAAAGCTACTCTGATGGCAGGAACCCAGAGTAATTGCCTTCCAGCCGAGAGCTGGGCTGCGTCGAGGGCTGCGTGGGAGGGGGGGGCATCCTCACTTGGACTTTGAATATGAAGTGAAGCTTTATTTACGGTTCTTCTTGAGAGCTCACGACTCTCAGGCGAGGCAGGGATCGTAACAAACCCTCTCGCATGAGAGTCAGGCTATAAAAAATAATTAAGGGAAAATTTCCCCACGGTCCAGGCAGCCCAGAGGGTCCCTCTGCAAACACACGGCATGGAGGTGTTAGGGATGGTAGCTCTCATGAAACTGGTCCTGGGGAAGTGGAGGCCATCAGTATCCTGAGCAGAGGAAGGGCGATATGTGACTGATGCTTGCCCAGGAGTTTGTGCCTTTTCCCTGTGTGGGGAGACTGAGTCTGGTTGGGTAAGAGAGCTCAGGGCACCCTGAGATCAGGGTGCCACGGTCCTGAGAGCCATCTGTGGAGCCTGTCTGACTGAGGACAAAAGCCTGATGTCTAAAGGTGACAAGCTGGCCTATCAGAGGCAGATGTTGATCTCAGAGGAGAGTTCTAGAGCCAGGGCAGGGCTTAGACCCCCCCCCAAGCCTAGGTTCCCCACCCTCTGCTTTGCTCATACTGAGGCGATGGTTTGATCCTGTCCCCATGTGTCCTAGGGGGACACTGAGGCTGGAGAGTTGCTCAAGCGTGAAGACTCGGTGGCTCTGAGAGAGGCAGCCACTTTGATAGTGCGAACTCGCCCCATGGCCTACTGATTTAAGCCACCGCCTGCACCCCAGGAATCTTCCTTCATTTGACCTGGGTTCTGGCCTTGGCAGACTCTTCTCATAGACAATCATTCAGTACGTGGTGTGGGACACGTGTGAGCTCGAGACTTCCAACCCAAGCTGCGTGGACACAGAGCACAGAGAGCTGTCAGGGCGTGTGGTGGGGGACAGGGTTACAAAGCAGTGGGAAGTGTAATGAAAAGGTTTCTGAGGCTGGAAAGACTGTCCCCGCTTCGTCTTCCCTTACTGGACATCAGCCAGTATTCCACTCTCAAGTTTTCATAAGATGTGGTGTGTTTGGAGGGTACCATCTTCATAAAGTAACGGAGGCTGTACCAGGCTCTTCCTGTCTCCCGGAGTGCAGCTCTAACCCCCTCCCCACTGTGTACTTTCCTCTGAAAGTACATTCCTCTGTACATTCCCAGAATGCTCTTTACACCTCATTTGCATGCTGAACTCCTCTTCACCCTTCAAGACCCTTCAATGCCATCTCCTCCAGGGAGAGAGTATGTAAGCAGTGTATGTAAAAACACTTCCTCCCAGAACTGCAACACGTAACCCACGCTTGTCCACTGGAAAGGGGGTGGGAAGTGCGGCTTAGTTTGTGGATGCTTGCCTAGCATGCCTGGGTTTGATCCCAGTACCGAATAATGATGGTGCATACCCAATCCTAGCACTCGGGAGGTGGAGGTAGGAGGATCAGAAGTTCAAAGTCACCCTCAGTTTATGTAGTGAGGTCGAGGCCAGCTCTTATCTTCAGGGCCCTTATCTCAGAAAGGACGAATGAAAGAACAAAAGAATGAAATAAAGAATGAACAGGAGAGGGGGTGGTGGAGGGCCACATAGCCTGTCAGCAGGGAAGAGGCACAAGGCTGTCCAGTTGTGCCCATTATCACCACGAGTGGGTGCAAGATGGAGCCCAAATAGGCCACGTGATCCAAACATCTGTTACCCCTTTGGAGGGATAATGCGGTCTCCCAGAGCCTCTGCACATGCCTGGGCCTCCTCGTGCAAGCTCCAAGGCAGGCCTGGCGGCTTCCACCTGGCCCCCCGAGGCCCTGACATGAGCTATGGCTGGTTTATGAGGCAGACTGAAATTCCAGGAACAGGGCAGAGGGGTCACCTGTGAGAAATGAAGAGTGAGCAGAGATGGGCGGCAGGATTCATGAGCGGGTCACAGCCCCCCCCTCGTCCCTCCATTCCCCTGAGCCCAGCTCGGCCAGCTCTGTGGCCAGACTTTGCCCTCCTTGACCTCGTTGGGCCACCGAATCCCTTACATATGGAGGAGAGGTGATGCCTAACCCAGGGAGGGGGCCCGTGAGCCATCCAGGTCCTGCAGAGAAACCCGCCGTAAGAGGCAGGGAAGGCCTGGGTCTCACAGGAGCCCTTGGCTTCTCTCCTGATGACACCTCCTTCAGCAGGACAGGACCTGAAGTCTCTAGCAGCCAAGGGCACGTGGGCACCAGGGTCAGGGTACTGTGGGTCTGAGGACCCATGGAGACTTACTAAATCTGCCATAAGGAGCTGGACACACTTTTCCAGGAGACCTGTCCTATCCCTGACTGACAGTTCTGGCCTCTTACGGCTTGGGACATAAGGCCAGGCTTGTGTGTGTATGAAGGCAGGAAGTGTGTGTGTCTGTCTGTGAAGGCACATGCATATGCCAGATGGTATGGCGGTGATTTCAACAGGATCTCCAGAGAAACAAAGGTCTTTCTATTCCCCTCCTAGGGATCTGGGGAGGCCCCTGCTCCCCTTAATGCTTAATCCAGCTTTGTCCATGCTACCCCCTACCATGCTCACCCTTCAAACCGCCCATGCTCCTGGTCTGCCCCAGGCCCCCACCTCCTGGAAACTCTCTGCTCTCCTCGCCCTTGAGCCTCTATTAGGAGGTCACTCTCCTCTGGGGACCCCTCCTACACCCCCAGATGGACCAGCTGCTGAGCTCACCCCTCCCCAGGCCAAACTTGGGACAGGTGAGCCACTTCCCAGCAGTGGGCCTGACAGGCCTGGTGGTCGGCAGGCCAGAAGGGTCATGGGAATATCCGGCTGCAGCTGCTCTGGGATCCTCTGTGCCAAGCAGCCCCCTCCGTGGGAGCCCAGCTGCCTGGCACTGCCACTGGGCACATCTGCACAGTGACAGCCGGTGGCAGGGTTCGAGGACAAGAGAGGGCTAATCCCCATGTCCACCAGCATAAGAACATTTGATCTGCTAGTGAGGAATGTAAGGTCGGTTCCTACTCTGGGCAGCCCAAGGTAGCGCATCTGTGCCGTGGCTAATTGATGTCCTCAGGAGATCAGCAGCATCTGGACCTGGGACCCACCCAGACCTCGTCTCCCATCCCTGTCCCCTGTAACAGGAGTGTGAGAGAGGTCATTTTGGGCAGGGTGCCCCCAATCATCCTGCAATAACAACATGGCCATTGGTGTCCAGTTCAGAAGCTACTGCCCAGGGAGGCCATCAGCTCCCACAGGCCCCCTCCAGCCCCACAGGCCCCTCCAACCTCAGTCTTCCTCCTACAGTGGAAGGCTGGTGGCTTCAAACCCTCTACAAACCAACATTCTCCCTCAGGCTCCAAATTCCTAACATGGACCCTCGTGGCCCGGGGAGGCCTGAGGCCATACGGTTGACAGTTTGGGGTCTGTGTAGGCACAGACCTGTCCTGGCCGTAGGTGAGTGTTAGGCTCACTAAGCCTCATCCTACTCATCCGGACACAAGGACAACACCTTCTGCCTGGCTGGCAGTGACAGAGTTGGTGCCCTGAAGGTTCTATGTCCTTGGTCCCACCATGGCAGCTAGCCTCTGACAATGGGTACTCAACCCTCCTCGCCCCTCCCAGAGGTGTGTGCTCTTCAGGCAGTGGCCATTGTGCATATGGAGCCATGAGCCGGGAAAGGTAGAGCCAAGGGCAGAGGACGGCTGCAGGATCTGTCAGCATAAGCAGAGTTAGAATGATGAAGGTGACCTTTGACCTCAAGATCTTCTTTCTCCTCCATCAATAACGTAAGGAGGGCACCGGCGGGTCTGACCTCAGAATCCATCTCCGCTGCGTCTTCTTGGTTCACTGCCGTCCTCCACCCCAAAGTCAGGCCTGGTGAGATAACAGGGTCATTAAAGAGAAGAAATGTCCAGTGTTGCTGCAGCAGGGATGGGCTGTGTCCAAGGATGGGGGATCATGGGAGGTGCTGGACAGAGCGCACTCCACCCCACCCTGCTGTGCGGAGGGAACCCCTGACCACAATGACCTGCCTTTAACCCCGGCGAGGCCAGGGAAAGGGCCATATTGGGCCTCTGCCTCCCACCGCCACTAAAGCCCATATGTGCAATCACTTCCAAGATGGATGGTCCACACCCGTGACCCTGCCCTCCCTAGCATCAGAGTCCCAGAAGTCGTTTATCCCAAACACGGAAGCAGGTTCTGCTCCTCCTAAGCCAGACTGGGGGAACTGGACTTCTCCAGCTTCCAAAATGAGTTTTCTCTAGTCCTTGGCAAGCTCGGGGCCCAGAAGGCCACACACCCGGGACACCTGAAGAGGAGGAACAGGCAGGACCCTTCATCAGGCTGGGAGGGCCTGCAGGAGCCTGGGTTGCCTCAGGAGCAGCCTCCAGATGAGTCACTAACAGGCTCCTGCCCCGCTTCCAAGGGCTGATCAGGAGCGCCCTCTTTGGGGCTGTGACTGTTGGCTTTGATCTTGTCCCCATTTTGCTGTCCATACCACTGAGGAGCCTGGCCACTGCCGCTGCCTCCTGTGCCACACCTGCACCAAGTCTAACTGGCTTTGCCCTAACCCTTTCCTGGTGAAGAAACAGTCTCACCCGCCATCTCTGACTTGGCAGAATTGCCCCTCGGCTCCCCAAATTCCAAAGCTGTTTTCACCACCCCTGCCCTCCTCCCTAACACGGTTGTTTGAGGGTAACTGGGTGCCAGGGGAGACAGGTGCTGGGCAGATGTGAAGAGACAGGGACAAGGCTGGCTAAGTAGCCTCTCTGAGACCCCACTGAGAATGTGGGGCCATCAGGCGGGACAGGCATTTCTCACCCCAGAGACTGAGGGACGCCACTGAAAATCATTGTTCCCTGAGCTGCTCCCCTACTCCCACCCCCTCCCCCTCACCAGCGAGGCAGCAGGCACTGCTGAAAACCCAGAGGGCCGTGCAGGAATCGCAGCACACACCTCGCTCATCTGGGGCCCCACCGAAACCCCCATAACCTGGCAATCTCAACAGCCCACATCTGTTTATGTGCTATCAAAAGCCGTGTTGACAATATATTTGTTTAATTTCCAGGAAGAGAGAAGCGATTTGTCAGGGTCGGGGATACGTCTTGCATAAAACATTTTGATTAAACTCTGTTGGCCAGAGAATTACTTCCCCATCATACTTAGGAACATCCAGCTATTCCCTAATTGGAAGCGCTGCCTCGTAGGCGCGTTCGCCACGTTATGTTGCTGATGTGGAGTCCTCCTCAGATGAGAACCAAAGGTGTCTAGGGAGAGAGGCATCAGCTCACACGGGCTGTGGACACTGCTGTGTGCTCAGCTGGAGGCCAAGAGGCTTTCCATAGGGAACAGAAGTTATTGGCAAACATAGGGGGGTCGCTATGCCATCAGCCGCCTGAAAGGTGCGGAGCCCCACATGCAGCCTGCGCACACAGGATTGTTGTGCTCTCGAGTACAGGACCGAGCCAACCTTGGCCTCGCAAGAAGAGGCCAGCCCAGGGGCAGCTAATGAGCAGGCAGGCCTCCCTCGGCCTTGACCCAGTCATGCGCAGTAGGCCTTGTCTGCCTCCTGAGAGACAGCTGCGCCAGGACGATTCTGTTCCCGGGGTGGAGGGGGAACTAGAGGGGGAAGGCAGGGACGAGAACGGGACGACTGAGAGAGTCTGCTTCCTGTCCCTACTGTGTGCCCCCTTCTCACGAATAAGGGGTTCACACTTACCACCCCTGGGGTGGAAAACTGAAACACTCAGAAGGAAAACGGTTCTCCTGGCTCCAAAGGGGCTCAGGGTGTGGGTTCAGGATCTGGGACTCAGGACACGCGAAGCCAGCCCACTGTCCTTTAGTGTCTCACTAAAACCCCAGTAGATGCTAGGTTGAAGGCGCTCATCACCCCAGGTACCTACCCATGGGATCACAGAGCCCTGTTCAGCACCAGGTACAAGTCACTTTCAGGCTACTGTGTCAGGGCACAGGCCTGTCCTTCTCCCTGTCCTGTGTAGAGAAAGGCGGACCTAATCAGTACTGGCATACCGTAGAGAACCCAGATACAGCCTCAGGGCCCTTTAAGGCCCAACTCCCTGCACCCAAGGCCAGGAAAAGCATGGTGTCCCTTCCATTAGCTCTTTATATTTCTAGATTCTAGAAATCACTGCCCGACTCTGTAGCCGTGAGTCACGTGAGACCGTTGAACATATGATGTACCTGATCTGCTGGAATTTAAATGGGGGTAACGTGCTGCATTTCATAAGCAGAGTGTGTCAGGAAAGAACGTGAAGTCTGGTACATAAATTTTATGCTGATTCTATGTCAGAATCCTACGTTTTGGATAGACTGGATTAAATAAAACATAAAGCCAACGTCACTAGTGGGTTTTTTTTTTCCTTTTTTCCTTTTTTCTTTTTTTTTTTCACCCTCTTATGAAACATGCATGGATCATGTTGTTTTTCTCTTTGCCCACTTGGGTCCAAGGCAGAGGTTGCTGTGCACAGTGCCTCTGGTGGCTGGAATGGGTAAATTCACCTCACTAAGGACCTGTGCTCAGAGCAAGGGACCAAAAGGACCCTGCACCTCCCTTTGCCCTCCTGTGAAATGAGGGCACTGACAGCTCCTTCTCATGGGGTTGTAACTGAGGAACACATTAGCTAGTGCCTGGCACCTGGGTGCTAAGGGCTAAGGGTGTTCTGGCCATCTGGGCGTCTTGTGGCCTGGGAGGTGGGCCCAGCCCCTTCTTTTCCCTGGACCTCTCCAACTCAAGCGTGAGCAGACTTCACTACCCGGGGTGGCAGAGGCTGATCTGGGTCCCAGCAGGAAGAAAGAGCTAGCTCCCCGCTGTGTACTGGGAAAGGCTCCCTTGTTGGACAAAACCATCCTTGAAAAACTTCCTCATGGTCCTCATGTGGGTTCCTCCCTGCCAGTGCCCTGTGCTCCTGAGCCCTGAGCCCCAGTTGTCAACCCTGGTGTCCTCAAAGCGCCCCCCTTTCGTCTCCTTGCTCTTCCTCGACAGTCTCTTCAGGATGGCTACAGTCGGAACACTTATGGGTGCCTTTTTGTGTATCAAGCAAGGCTAGCTTTGAGGCCACTGCCGTATTTAGGAGATTATAAACAAAGGGGGGGGGCAGGGCTCTTTGTAATCTTACCACCAAGAGATGGCCTCTGCTTAGCCACCTCTCTTCTGGGATAGCACAGCCCAAGGAATTAAAAAGCAGACCACAGAAGGCGCTTGCAATGTTTCAAAAAGAACAGATGAAATAATTTTAACACCATTTTCCCTTCAACCTCATTGAAGCCAAAACTCAAACACAATCAGGATGAATGCAAACTATGAATGAGGCAGTTTACACCCCTCATCAGCCTCATCGGCCTCGTCTTTGAACTCCGGTGTGTGACTAACACAGAGCATCTCAATTTGAACCAATTACGTTTCCCGTGCACCACAGCCCTGCGGGATTCACGACCATCATCTTGGGCAGTGTGGGTCTCACAGGCTTTGTTTATCTCATTTGTGTGGGTGGGCGGGGTACTGCCATGGTATGCTTGTAGCCGTCAGAGAACAATTCTCAGGAATCGGTCCTTTCCTTCCATCATGTAGGTCCTGGATCTGGAACTCAGGTTATGCGGCCTTAGAAGTAAGAATGGTTACCCACTGAACCATCTTGCCAGCCCTCGAGGGCTTTTTAAAGCCACGGGGTGGGTATGGTTTTAGCAGATGTGGCTGGCGTGGCGATCAGGAAATCCTTCCCGTTCCTAGGACAGGCACCAGCGTTAGAATAGAACCCACACCCACACGCTTATCCCACGGCACCGCACGTATTGATCTTTAATGAGTAATTAAATTCTAGTAAAAATAAATGGCTCCATCGTGGCCACGACTACAGCGGGGACCAGGTCTTCCAGAGCTCCCTAAACGTGAGAGCTAGGGACTCCACAGAGCCCCTCCTCAGCCCTCGTTAGACTCCCACAGCCGGGTTTCCAGAGTCTGCTTCTGTTTGCGCAGATTTGTACTCTAAGCAGAAGCTGGGAGAACCTAGCACTCCACACTTGACATCTCGCCAACTTGGGCTCTGCACAACGGGCTCCCCTAACCGCGTGTCTCCCGAGATGAAAGATTGCAAAAGAAGATAAAAATAGTCCCGTGGAAAGGGACTGCTTCAGCTGTCCGGGTTTGCGGAGTCCCTGTTTCACCGCAGATGTGAATAATTCATCGCCGAAAGCACTGCTGTGAAGTCAGGGGCATCATTACTGCATTTCCTTTGATGAGGCCCTTAAACACACACACACACACACACACACACACACACACACACACAAGAGAGAGAGAGAGAGAGAGAGAGAGAGAGAGAGAGAGAGAGAGAGAGAGAGAGCAAGCATCAGGAGGGAGCCCGAGGAGCATCATTTAAAGTTGTTTCCTTAGGCAGAAAGCAGCACCCATGATCCCGTGCCACCCATCGAAGTCACTTTGGGTTTCCTCCTGGGCTTAGACTGGAGGGTAGGCCGTGTCCTCAGGTGGGAAAGGAAGCATTGGGAACACGGCTCCCGTCACTGGCTCTCTCTCTCTTGTCACTTGTCTTCATTCCCCCTAGAGACAGACAGAACGACTCTGGAGGGCACAGAAATAAGAAGGGACCCGTGGGTGTGAACGGTAGAGGCCAGCGCCACTGTGAGTGAAGACTGTCCCACACTTGGCCCAGGCCACTTGCATTTCAAGCTGGTCCCCCGGGTTCTACAGACAGGTGCTGCACCCACTTTATCAAGCGGACTCACAGAGGCAGGGTGGGTCACTAGGGCAAGTCCAGAGCTGTCTGTTCTCCAGAGGACCCCTGGGATGGGATGGTGGCTGCACTCCCTGAGGGGGCGAGTGTCAGAGCTGATATGCGAAAACAAAACCACAGAAGCAAATGATGAAAAGGTCACTCTGAAACCAGCTGTTTTCTACAAAGCCAGACCGCCTTTCTGTAGGAAGACCAGGAAAACTCAGGAAAGCTGTGGGTGTTGCTGACAGTGGCTATTTGACACGGTACCAACCCCATTCTCTCCTCTCTCTTTCATGGGGTTTTTGATTATGGAAAATGCATTTAAAAAATAATATCTTAGGTAGCTCAGGCTAGTCTTCAATTCTCCATGTAGTCAAGGATGACCTTAACTTCTGATCATCCTGCCTTCACTTCCCAAAGTGCTACCACCTGCAGTTTACGCCGTGCTGAGTGAGGGTTGAACCCAGGGTTTCATGCTTGCTAGACCAGTCCTCTACCAACTGAGCTATGTATCTAGCCTGATTAACCCCAGGAACTTCTTATCAGAATCTCAACACCTAGACTTTCTGGACTTGCCCTAGTTGGACCTGGAAGACTAAAGAGAACTCTCCCTCGACACACAGCAGATCACAGCGACACCCTGAGCCTGTGATAACCATTTCTCTGGGCAGAAGCAGATTGGTAAACTGAGTCCCTTATAAGGCCTTCAGGGCAGAAGACACTGTACTGGGTGTTTGAGGTCCTGTGTCTAAGTTTCCAGTGTCTAAGTTTCCAGTGGTGACCTAGGCTCACAGGGAATCAGACCTCATCCCCAGCCCCACCAGCTAATTATCTTGTTCCTCTTGGTATCTCCACAAAATGGATCTATCCTCTTTGACCGCGGTGACAACTGATGGGCTCCAGACTTTGAATCTCACTGTAGCAGGCAAAACAGAACCCAGTTTGGCTTCTTGCATGGAAAATCCAGTCTGTCGCTTGGCTAGGAGTGACAAAGACTGACTGGGTGCCTCTTGGCTCTGGAGATTCCTTCCTGGTACAGAAGAGCCTGGTGCATAGAGGCCTAGCAGGGACACAGTTTGGCAGTGCCATCAGCGAGGCAGCCAGCATGGCAGCTGCCCCAGCTGTGGCCTAGCCCTTGCCCAGTGGCGGATGTAAGGGCTATTGGGGCCCTGTGGGAAGAGACTGAGGACAATTCTCCCTGCCTTCAGGAATCCATACCCTAGCATGAGCTCATTGCATCCTCTTCCTGGGAAGATATGGGGATAATCTTCTCTCATCATAAGGAGCCAAGGCCTGGGCTGTGGCCAAAGTCCTGGGATTCCTGCCCTGGTCACCAGCATCCTCCCTGCATTCTTATCATCTCACGAGCCTCCTGGGACTGATCACCAGTGGCCCCTTCTAAATGTCTGACAGCATCTGCTGTCATTCTGTTTGTGCAGACCATGAAGATCAAACCCCAGCACCACCCAGCTGGAAGCCCAACCTTTCCAGAGGGATACTCTCATGACGTTCCTTTATCTCGTCTGTCTCTCAGGAAGTCACTGAGCCCATCACACATGGCCTGGTCCAAAAGTAGCAATGTCAACTGTACCCTTGGAATTCTCGGGCCTCCTGAGAATCTCCTTAATAACCAGTCTCCTCCCTCCTCAGAGGCGCTGGGTTTCCTTGGAGCAAGACCCCCACCATGGGGTGAATTCATCCTCTTGCTCCCTGGCAGCTGCCTGGAGACAAGAATCTGCTTCCGTAGATCCCGAGGGAGGGGAAGAGGACTGAAGAGAAGAGGAAGGGGAGGATGGCAAGCAGGAGGCATGGTTAGGGCTGTCTCCGCCAACAGCTCCTCCTGCCCCCTTACCAAGCCCTCTGCTCAGTTACCAACCACTTTATCGCTTGGTAATAGCCTCTGCTTCCCCATCCCCATAACCCAGGCCCTCATGGCCACACCACATCTCATCACCCCACCCCAAGCTCTCCAGAAGTTGACTCAAAGCCATATAGTCAATCTCAACTCCTCCACCAGGATAAGGCCAGGCATCATATGACCCTTCGCCCCACCCCTGGCCACACCCTGAACCCTCACCCACTGGCACAGGGTACTCTCCACCATCTTCAAGCCAGAAGGTTCTTTATCCCTGCCTGTTGCACACTGCCCAGGACGTGTCTCAGAAACCTATCTCCACCCTTCTCCACCACATTACTGTCCCGTGGCCCATGTGCCCCTCCTGATGCCCCAACAAGTGTGCTACCTCAAAGTGAACCTTCACAGTCACAGCAGGACATGAAACTCTGGGCTCTGAGCTCTCCTCACCTTCAGCTCTTCCCAGGAGCATGGAGCGGTGAAACCCACCTGAGGGTGACACGCCTGTGTTCCCGAGACCCACCTTTCCAAATGACCCCAAGCTCTTCCTGAAGGTCCAGTCTCCCGTGATCCTCAGTAGGAGGCGCTGCCTGCCTCCTGCCGGGAGCCCCAGGGCCCCTGAGTCTAGCCTCCCTAGCCTCACAGACCATCCTGGAGGCTGCTGTTTGCAACCTTCCTTAGAAAAAAGAAAAATTCCCTGCTACCCTTCAGCACTGGGCATTCCCTTGGTGGCATTCAGGGCAATGCCTTTTTCCTGTAGGTGTGGGTCTCTCTCTTACACAGACCATTGGGGTATTTATCTTTACTGATTTCATGTTGCATGGCATTTATTCACCTTGGGGAGCATGCCCTAAGGCCCCCAGGTAAGTATATCTCAGCCTGATGAGGACCTTCAGGGTCCTGGACATGCTGGAATCTGTAACACTGGCCGGATGTCCCTGTGCTTACATGACTTACCCATTCTTTGTCTCAGAGAGGGACCTTCTATGTCAGTAGAGATGTCACTCAATTGTTCTCCTGATTATAAAGTAGCATCTCCTACCACGTGGCCCTGGGTGGCCATCTGTCCCCATGTACCCATGTCTGCCTCAGAGGTTTGGGAGAACTAAGCTGCATCAAGTGTCTCTAGCTGCAGAAATGGCTCAGCAGTTAAGGATGCATACTGCTCTCTTGGAAAACATGAGTTCAATTCCCAGCACCCAGGTCAGCAGGCTCAGGAGCCTATAGCTCCATCTCCAGGGAATTTGACACCTCTAGCCTCCTCAGGCACTGTCTAGATACACATACCCCCCACACACATACGATAAATCTTTTTCTGAAATCTGTAAAAATTAAGTTAACAAAACAAAACAAAAACAACTCCATCCATGCGTTCTGTGTGCATCAGGGTACAGCCCACTCACTTCATCACGTATTTTGATCCCCATGGCAAACACCATAGGGTTCTCACCAAAGAACCCGCCAAATGAATCAGTGATTGAGGTAGATCTAAAGGGCGAGAAACTCCTCTCCCTCGACGGTTTGCAGCCAGTGAAGGGGCTGGTGATCCCAGTGGTTAGCTCCTGGTGTTCTAGAGTGCCCTTTGCCGACATTCCACCCCACAACGGGGCAGCACTCACTCCCATCCCCCCGAGGAGGGAAACAGCTTCCTCCATGCCTGCAATACTGCTGATTCCCTCCATGCCTGCAATACTGCTGATTCCCTCCAAGCCTGCAATACTGCTGATTCCCTCCATGCCTGCAGTACTGCTGATTTGCAGACACATGACTTCGGTTTTTGTGGTTTTGTTTGTTTATTTTTGAGACAAGGTCTCATTTTATCCCAGACTAGCCTTGAACACAGTGTGTAGCTGAGAGTGACCTTGAGTTCTTGATCCTCCTGCCTCCACCTCCCAAGCACCGAGGTTATAAGCATCCATCCATTTGCGGTGCTGGGGCTTGAACCCAGAGCCTCAGGCATCCTAGGGCAAGCAAATACGAACTGAGCCACACCCCGAGACCTACAATGGCTTTTAGTTGGCACCAAGGTACTCTCACATGGACAGAGGTGTCACTTGCCCACCTGAAAGTGGCATAGCATAGAGCCCATCCTGAAGCCTCCTCCTGTTTCCCCAGCCATCTGTGACTGAGGGCTGGCCTGCTGCAAACACCAGGCCTGAACTGATGGCCTTGATTCCTCCACCTTCAGTCTGCCCTGTGCTGGTGGATGACGTCTAGGTGACACACATCTCACCAAGCACCCGGCAGGGGAGCGGACAGTCCTGTGAGACACAGCCAGACCACCCCTGCTCTGTCTCATCCACACCCTCAGTGGCGCTAGGACACTCGCTGGCAGCGTCTGGGTGCTGTCTGGGGCCTTGTGAATAATGTCTCCCCTCCTCATTGTTCAGCGCTGACCCCTACCCATAACCTGGAGACAATGGCACATGTTCCCGCCGCATAAGGTCCCTCTCCGACGGACAATCATTAGAGTCTAACTAGGGACGCATCACCATGGCATTGAGAGAGAGAGAAGGGAAGGACATCTGAAGACCAGCTTGCTGCCTTGGAGCTGGTGGCGCGTGGCTCATTGCTCCCAGCCCCTCGGGCTATAATTAAGCCAGGCAGGCGCCGAGCATGTCTGCGGCTCAGCTCAGTCCCAGCACAATATTCCAACCTACGGTTAAATGAGGATAAATAAAGGCAGCCCCTGACGACAAGGACGGTGCCTCTGATTGCTGTCTGCAGACAGCGAGCACGGTAGCTGGGTCACAGAGGTGGTCTCAGGAACAAACAGGGCCCCCTCCCCGACAAGCATGTGGACCTCCTCCCGTCTCCAGTGTCCCGTGTTTGCAGCACAGGGGCGCAGCAGAGCCCTACCCCTGCCCCCTGACTTCAGAGTCAGCAGTCTTCACTTGCTGTCAGTTTTAGCTTCTACCCTGACCCCCTGAAACAGCTCCACATGTGACATTGGCAACGTGGGTTTCTCGGGTGCCCCTCCACCGAATCCCGTGTGGGGGTCACCCGTGCTGAGGCTTGGAGAGGAGACCTAGTGGCCCTTGATCCCGGAGCCCCTCCTGGAGCCTTGCTGTGGCTGGGGTGGGCTCCTCAAAACTCCAAGAGAGGCAGGCTATCTATCTCCAGCGGAGCCCGAGGAGGCCACACAGCCCTCTGTGCCTGGGGGTGAGTGGCTGCGTGGTCCCCTCGGGCCACCAGGGGGCAGAGGCGCTCAGGCGAGGCCGCTGCCTTCGCATGGGTGAGCAGGGCCCAGTAGCCGGCAGGGGACATCGGCAGAGAGCTCCAGCAGCTGGCCGTGGGCTGAGCAGCAGAGAGACTCTCCCCTGCACACAGCCGCGGCCCAGACCGTCCGAGGGGCACAGCTTCTGCTCCCGTCCCTCTGAGACACTTTCCAGAACACTGCCTAGGCGTCCTGTCCAGGTTGCCACTCAGGGCTGGGGACCGAGCGGAGAGCCAGGCTTCGTACCCACCCCGCCCCCTGAGCTCTGAAGTGCTGGGTTGGAGCTGTAAGGTTCAGAGTTGGTCCTCATTCGCTCCGTTTCACAAGAGGGGGAAACAGACCGGGCAGGTTGGGTCTTGGGGCTCAGACTGCCCTCTCCCTCCACCTTTTTCTAGCCGGGGCGACTTTACCATTGTTAAGGGGGAACGCTGTGAGACTTAATTCCCCAACCAGACAAGACAGGTTGTGCTTGGCGCAGAAATCGTTATTCAAAAATTACAGGCTCTGGTTGTTTCTATGGAAACATTTTTCACCTCATGCAAATGAAGCAAGAGGCAGGAAAACAACGCCTTCCCTTCCTCCCCACCCCTTTCTTTTTGGAACCTTAAGAAGAGGTTTCTGGAAGTTGGGACCAGCGTAGCACATTGGGACAGCTTGTGGCCTGCAGGCCGGCCACTTCATTGACTGGATTTTCACCCCCACCCTCCTCCCCTCCGCCCCCAGCCCAGCAGATTAATTTAGAGTCCGCCTGGTTCCTCAGACACCCAGCCTGGTTGACTCAGCTTCCTCTGAGGGCAAAGTGAGTTATGGACTCCAAATGTAGTTCCTGAGTCCCTCTCAAGGGGACCCTGCTGCCCACTCAGTCTTCATAGGCAGTGTCCCCAACGCAGCCAGGCCACCCACACTGCAGACCCTCCGTCTCTCTCCTTGCCCGTTCTGTCCCCAGGGGCAGAGCGGGTGACCAGCAGGACCTTAGCATTTAACATGTGGCGGGTGGGGGCTGCAGCCCGCAGGGAAGGTATGCAGGTGCCGAATGCAGGGCGACTTCACCTTGAGTCACCATGGAACCCCAACATGGCGACCAGGAACAGCAAGACCAGAATGGGCCTTGACCTAGGTTCAATGTTGGAATCAGAGGTGTCTTCGTCTCAGGACCGGGGGTATCTTGTCCCTCTTACGATGTGGGTGTTAGCTGCAACCCAGTTGTGGGTTCGAAGTCCAAGTGCTGGCTTGAGGCTGCGTTCTCACCCTGCTACTCCCGCCCTTCTGGTTTCTCAAGACTCTTTAACAAGTAAGGCTCTGATTAAGTGCTGCTCCGTATAGCTGATGATACGTCACTCTCAGGTGGGGCTATTGTTATCCCCAACAAACAGATGAGGAAAAAAGGCACAGAGAGGCTAACCAACCTGCTTGAGGTCACACAGCTGGCTAGTGGTGACTAGAATTGGAAGCAGCTGATTGGTTGGTCTCTGTAGGTCACATGTTGGCCATCACATCTTGATTCCTTTGCATTTGGCCATCCAAGGCACAGGATACTGTGAGGATGGAAGAAGGGGTGGGGGTGGGGTGGCGGCTCTGCTCTCAGAATCAGACCTGAGCCCTAGAAGCTGAGGACAGTGGCACGAGGACTCCCAGAAGCAGCTCCGCACCCTGAGTCTGGCCAACATGGTCACCTGTGCTAGCCCAGCCCAAGCAAGAAGCAGAAGATAGATAGGTACTGTCTCTCCACCATGGGTAGGGGGGCACCATGGGACTTTAAAGACTGGGCCAGGCTGAAGAGTGTTCCTGTAAGCCAGCAGGGGGCTCTTGGTAGGGAGGAGTCCGGCCAAGGGCAGAGGCAGGGGATAGGGACAGGTTGGCGCCCGCTGTCTGGCGAAGGCATGCTGACTTGCTGGCAAGGCAGTGCCACTGCATGTACAGACCACTCGCTGGACCTGCCAGATTAGAGCATGCCGGACACCCGAACTTCCCAAGTCAACCAAGAGACAGAGAGCTCGGCCCTGAGGCAAGGCTGCCACAGCCCGGATCGTGTCCCCTCCTCAGATCTCAAACAGCGGAGCACAAAGGAGTCTCGGGAGAAGGAAGCAGCGAGGACAAGAACAGCTGCTTTCTGAGGACACAGTTCTGGTAGGTTCCCTAGCTGGGCTTCCAGCCCAGATCCTGTAGCCACAGTGATTTCCTCGTCGTTAGTAAGTCATGGCCTCTGGCTCCTATAGTCTCTAGACCTCAGCCAGGGCCGCTGTGCATAGTTGTCCCTTCCTCTGTTCCTTTCATCCCTCATGTTTCTCCCTAGCCAATGCCTCACAACCCCACCTCTCCAGTTACAGTCACTAATGCATTACCAATGGTCCTGCTCCTGTATAATTCTTGTTTCCTGATTGGACTCCAGCAGATGTAACTTGGTACCAGGAGTGAGAGTTCCATAGGATTTGAGGGCTGCTTGGTCACACCTGTGGCCCAAACACAGGTGTGGAAGAGGGAATGTTCATCATCCATACCCGAAATAATATCAAATAAGATCATGACTAATCGATCAGCTGTCATCCATGGTTGACTGTGATGAAGCAGCTTGACCTTGGTGATTGACGCTCTAGGGTTCTGGCGAAGCCTGGGTTTTAACAAATACATTCAGGCACCTGGGAAGAGAGACGGGCCAGTCCACAGATGTAGCCCCAGCTCACACCAGGCTCTGGGAACCAGCCAACTTCGGCTGCAGCTCTCAGAAGTTCCAGCTTCCTACAGCTGCAGGGCTGGTGGTAGGGAGTCTGCCACACAATCTAATCAGGCAGGTTGCTGAACTGTAACAATTGGATTCCCAGGCTCAACAGGTTTCTCCTGTGAAAGTGAGGGTGATTGATGGGAGAAGGACAGAGTCTGGGACTTGGCGTGGAGACACCTGATGACCACACCAAGGAGGCAATTGATCTTGAACCTCTAACTCCAGCTGAGCCTCCCTTAGCCGCAGCAGGAGCTTGCCTCTCATATCAGAAAAGACTAGTTTTCCCTGACCTGGAAAGCCTAAGGTATGCCATGGGCAGATGCTCTGAAAGGGGGCTCACTACCCGCATGCCCAAGACCACTAAACCACAGCTGCGTCCCAGACCCGCTGTTGGGTAGGCATATACTCTCACCACCAAGATTTAGTATCTGAAGAATCAAAAGTGCATGGCGAGAGAGAGACAGAGACAGATAGAGACACACTCAGAGACAGAGAGACAGAGTCTTGGGAACCAAGTGTATGAGCAGAAAGACCAAGAGGGGAGAAATATAACATTAGATCAGGGAAAATGTTTTGGCATAGATACATTTACTAGAAAGCCTTGATTTAATGTGTTGGCTTGTATAACTATTGCTGTGTCATAAATAACCACACATATAGAAGCTCAACACACACACAGAGAGAGAGAGAGAGAGAGAGAGAGAGAGAGAGGGGGGGAGAGGGAGAGAGAGGGAGAGAAAGAAAGAGAGAGGGGAGAGAGGAGAGAGAGAGAGAGAGAGAGAGAGAGAGAGAGAGAGAGAGAGAGAGAGAGAGAGAGTTTCTGAGAGTCAGGAACTTGAGCATGTCTTAGCTAGGCCCTCTAAATAAATTAAGGGCTCCCACAATGTAGCAACGAGGGTGTCATGCAGGGCCTTACTGGGGCTCTCACACCTGATTACAGAAGTCAATAGAACCCCTTCCCTTTCAGCCTATTGGGCAGAAGACCTGCTAGTTGACATTAGCTGAAGACTACTCCCAGGGACCCCCAAACCAAATGAAATGCAAGTGGCTGCAGGCGAGGGAAAGCCTGTGAGCAGGGCGGGAGGTCCTGCTTTCTATAAACTAGCCACACAGTGAGTGTCCATCGCCCACTGTCACAGCCTGTGTCTTAGAAGCACGACTCAGAACCCGGCCATAACCAAAGGAGTGGGGTTGCACCAAGGCCCAGTGGAGACCACAGAGGCAGAGCCCACACCAGCCAAAAGTGCATCTAACGGGAATATACTAGAACTTATCGATGACCTAGAGTTAATGAGGCTGAGATGCTAGAGCTCGCAGGCTTTTCTGTGTAGGAGAGCTGGACAGATCTATCCTGTGAAAGAGCACGCCCTCCTCAGTGTTCTGTGGGAAAGTTCATGCTATGGTTATGATCAGCTTTTCCACCCAAAGGTTTGTGTTTAGAGGCTCTGTGAGGGGTGGCATTTCGAGAGATGTGCCCTAGTAGAAAGCAATTAAGTCACCGGGGCCACAGCTGTCTGAATGGATTAATGTAGATCTTGAGAGACCCTAGTTGTGATGAATTATGATTCAAGAGTGAACCTGGCCCTTGACCCTCTGGTTTCCTGTTCTGATATCCACCCTGAAGACCCCAGCAGAGCTGAGCAGAAGCCAGAACCATTACTCTTGAGCCTCCAGAACTGTGAGCTAAATAAACCTCTTTTATTTATATCTTATTCATACATCTCAGCTGCAAAGACAGTTCCTCCCCAAAGGAATTAAAAATTACTACAGTGCAGAAAGCACCCATGCCCTTAACAATCTCTCTGGATGCCCTATTCTTAGCTTATCCACGGTCACAAGAGAGACTGCCACTGGGCTGGGCCTGATTTCAGAAGGAATGATGAGGTCTCAGAGTAGCAGACGCCAAGAGGCATCACTTTATGTTGGAAACAAAGTGGTCACATGCAGGGTGAATGCCAGCAGGGAAAGGCATAACACCCAAATGCTCTGGCTACAAGGACCTTGGGGCTTTGATCTTCCTTAGGAATAAAGGAGATGGGGATCCTGATACTGCCTTGCTTTCATTAGGAAATACGATAGAGAAACTTGGAGTCTAAAGTTACAAGTCTTGCTTGAGTCATCACAGAGGAGACAGCCTATTCCTTGCCTTCCAAACTAAGTCATTTCAGACCCAGAGTGAAACAGAAGCTGAAACAGAAGCCAGTGTAGACCATCCAGAGTGACATGACTGAAATGGAGGCCAGTGTAGACCACCCAGAGTGATGTGGAGGCCAGTGTAGACCACCCAGAGTGATGTGGAGGCCAGTGTAGACCACCCAGAGTTATGTGTAGGCCAGTGTAGACCACCCAGAGTGATGTGTAGGCCAGTGTAGACCACCCAGAGTTATGTGTAGGCCAGTGTAGACCATCCAGAGTGACATGACTGAAATGGAGGCCAGTGTAGACCACCCAGAGTGATGTGTAGGCCAGTGTAGACCACCCAGAGTGATGTGTAGGCCAGTGTAGACCACCCAGAGTTATGTGTAGGCCAGTGTAGACCACCCAGAGTGATGTGGCCAGGCCAGTGTAGCCACCCAGAGTTATGTAGGCCAGTGTAGACCAACCAGAGTGACATGACTGAAATGGAGGCCAGTGTAGACCACCCAGAGTGATGTGTAGGCCAGTGTAGACCACCCAGAGTGATGTGTAGGCCAGTGTAGACCACCCAGAGTGATGTGGAGGCCAGTGTAGACCACCCAGAGTGATGTGAAGGCCAGTGTAGACCACCCAGAGTGATGTGGAGGCCATTGTAGACCATCCAGAGTGATGTGGAGGCCAGTGTAGACCACCCAGAGTGATGTGGAGGCCAGTGTAGACCACCCAGAGTGACATGCCTGAAACAGGGCATTGTAGACCATGAACCTCCTTCTAAGACTTTCCCAAAGGCTTCTGTGACCATGAGCATGAGCGTGTAATGGGGGGATAAAAAGGTCTAGGCCTTTGATGGCTGCTAGACAACTTTCTGAGTCTATGCTAGTTTCCAGCATAGACCTTGAAGTGCATCTCCGCACATCACCAGAATAGCGGTGGGATGGTTAGGGTTAATTGTCAGTGACACAGTTTCCAGTCTCCCAGAAAGGAAGTCTCGGTGAGGACCTGTCTATATTCGGTTGGCTTGTGTGCATGTATAGGAAGGGTTTCCTTAATTGGATTCCCTGAGGCAGGAAGACCCACCCCGGATGTGAGACACACAATTTCATATGCTGAAAGAGAAGACCGGATTGAGTTGAGCAGTGGGATCCATTAATCCACCTTCTTCTGCTCTTGGCTGTGGATGCTTTTGAGGTCCAGCTCACCCAAGTGCTTCCCACTGTGGCTTCCCTATCACAAAGGTCTCTAAACTGGACCGAGAGCTAAAGACCTCTCTCTCATACACACAGAAAATGGCACAAAGGCCGACATAATAGGTAACAGGCCAGTATTGGCTGATGTCTGGGTCACAGTGGGCCCAGGTGGTCCATGGGCTTACTGAAACTTTCTCCAGTTTCTAACATGTGATTGGATGAGTCAGGCTGAGAACATGTCCCCATGCTGGCTCTCTACCAGGGGGTGAAATAAAACCCCAGCCACCATGGAGTACTGGATAGATAGCAAAGCTTTCTTTTAAAATCAATGCAGAAGTAAAGACATCCCAAGACATACATGAACAAAAGCAGCTCATGACCACTATGCCACAGTGCCAGAGACAGCTACGGTAATCCCACACACGGGAAGAAGGAAAACCATCATCGGAACAAGAGTTTAGGAAAGATTACGTTTCTTGAATGCATGAAGAAATAAAAACTAGGAAACAGTTAAACCTGCCCAGTTCAGCAAACTAGCAAACAGATGAATCAGGGAAATGAAGAAGGGGGGGGTGAGCATCTGAACCAATCAGAAAAAGAACAAACAAACTTATAGGATGCAGCAAGTCCCGCTCCATAATAGTTTCAAATACAAATAGCCATGCCGCTCCAATTAAGTGATGCAGACTAGCTGGCTAGATTTGAAAAACAATAAGAACCAGCTGTTTGTTGTCTGTGATAAATACACACCACTGACAAAGAAACATGCGAAGACTAAAAGAGAAAACTTAGACCACGATAAACCAAGTATGAGGAAGCTGAAAGCTAGCATGAGGGGCTACACTCACATCTGAAAAAGTCAGTCAGAATGAGGGGCTACACTCACATCTGAAAAAGTCAGTCAGAATGAGGGGCTACACTCACATCTGAAAAAGTCAGTCAGAATGAGGAGCTACACTCACATCTGAAAATATCAGAAAGAGGAGCACTCCTCACATCTGAAAAAGTCAGTCAGAATGAGGGGCTACACTCACATCTGAAAAAGTCAGTCAGAAAGAGGAGCTACACTCCTCACATCTGAAAAAGTCAGTCAGAATGAGGAGCTACACTCACATCTGAAAAAGTCAGTCAGAATGAGGGGCTACACTCCTCACATCTGAAAAAGTCAGTCAGAATGAGGGGCTACACTCACATCTGAAAAAGTCAGTCAGAATGAGGAGCTACACTCACATCTGAAAAAGTCAGTCAGAAAGAGGAGCTACACTCCTCACATCTGAAAAAGTCAGTCAGAATGAGGAGCTACACTCACATCTGAAAAAGTCAGTCAGAATGAGGAGCTACACTCACATCTGAAAAAGTCAGTCAGAATGAGGGCTACACTCACATCTGAAAAAGTCAGTCAGAATGAGGGCTACACTCACATCTGAAAAAGTCAGTCAGAATGAGGGGCTACACTCACATCTGAAAAAGTCAGTCAGAATGAGGGGCTACACTCCTCACATCTGAAAAAGTCAGAATGAGGAGCTACACCTACACTCACATCTGAAAAAGTCAGAATGAGGAGCTACACTCACATCTGAAAAAGTCAGTCAGAATGAGGGGCTACACTCACATCTGAAAAAGTCAGTCAGAATGAGGGGCTACACTCTCACATCTGAAAAAGTCAGTCAGAATGAGGAGCTACACTTACACTCACATCTGAAAAAGTCAGAATGAGGGGCTACCCTCACATCTGAAAAAGTCAGTCAGAATGAGGGGCTACACTCACATCTGAAAAAGTCAGCATGAGGGGCTACACTCCTCACATCTGAAAAAGTCAGTCAGAATGAGGGGCTACACTCACATCTGAAAAAGTCAGTCAGAATGAGGGGCTACACTCACATCTGAAAAAGTCAGTCAGAATGAGGGGCTACACTCACATCTGAAAAAGTCAGAATGAGGGGCTACACTCACATCTGAAAAAGTCAGTCAGAATGAGGGCTACACTCACATCTGAAAAAGTCAGTCAGAATGAGGGCTACACTCACATCTGAAAAAGTCAGTCAGAATGAGGAGCTACACTCCTCACATCTGAAAAAGTCAGTCAGAATGAGGGGTACACTCACATCTGAAAAAGTCAGTCAGAATGAGGGGCTACACTCACATCTGAAAAAGTCAGTCAGAATGAGGGGTACACTCACATCTGAAAAAGTCAGTCAGAATGAGGGGCTACACTCACATCTGAAAAAGTCAGTCAGAATGAGGGGTACACTCACATCTGAAAAAGTCAGTCAGAATGAGGGGTACACTCACATCTGAAAAAGTCAGTCAGAATGAGGAGCTACACTCACATCTGAAAAAGTCAGAATGAGGAGCTACACTCACATCTGAAAAAGTCAGAATGAGGAGCTACACTCACATCTGAAAAAGTCAGAATGAGGAGCTACACTCCTCACATCTGAAAAAGTCAGAATATTTTTGTAAGTGAAATGATCCATCAAGAAAATGCCGCAATGGTAAATCTATATTCACAGAATGTCAGTTCAATTTTGTAAACAGACATAGAAGAAGAGATGGATTGTGACCCATTAATACTGAATGATTTTAATGCCCTGGTCTTATCAATGGATAGATTATCCAGATTTAAAAACAAAACAAAACAAAACAAAACAAAAAAAAAAAAACCCAGAAAAACTTCAAAGTTAAATGGCCCCATAGAGTCAATGGATTAAACAGATATCAAACACTTTCTTCTTAACAGTCAGTGGAATGTTCTCTAAAATAGAGCACATCTTCAGCCATAAAAGAAGTCTGAATAAATACAAAAAATGAAATACTTTCTTGTGTCTTATTAGAATTAATTAAAGTGGAATTAAATGGAATGGAATGAAAGTGGGACTCAGCTGCAAGAGAAAGTACAGAAATTATATATAAACACAAGGCCATTAAATGTTACACTTGTGAGCGATTAGTGAGTTATTGAAGAAATCAGACGGGAAATTTTAATTCCTAGAATAAGATAAAAATGAAAAAAACAATTTACCACCACCTTTGGGGTATAACAAAGGCAATTCTAAAAGGGAAGTTTGCTCCCATGAATGCCTGCATTAAAACATTAGAGAAAATGCAAATAAATAACACAAGATAGATCTCAAAGTCTTGGCAGAGGATCCACTAACCCAAACACAAAATTAGTAAATTGAAATGTATAATAAAGGTCCAGGTGGAAACTGATGGTTGGAGGG